>CANSZD010002913.1:5260000-5760000 GCA_947648045.1 Beta corolliflora
AGAGTAAATTAGATTAAGCTAGCGGCGATCCTATTGTCTTAGAAGTGAATTAAGCCAGAATAGAAGTAGGCTACAAAATTAAGATGCAACAGGTGGATATCCTAATAATATTATAATATTTTAATCATAATCCTTACAACATAATATTATATTTCCACAAGCATCCGATAGGTACCCTACATCTAAACTGCTAATAGGCAACAAAAGTAAGTTGACCGGAAATCCAAGGATATGTGGCGAGGGTGCCCTGGGGTAGCAGCAACTAAAGTCATATCCTTATTATAGGATTGAGACACTAGAATCTTCTTTTGTCACTATGAAATGTTAGTACATTAGCACATAATGACATGACTAGTGTTAGCACTTCTGTTCAGTACTGCGTTGCTAGTGTTTTCCATTCTAGCCTCTAGTGTACCAATATGACACACGTACATCAGATCTTTACTACATATACATCACCAGTACACTACAAGTACATTGAATCTCATATATATATATATATATATATATATATATATATATATATATATATACACACATCATATTTATGAGAAATTTCAAATATCCAATTAAGCAACATTAACACAACAATTATGCATAAAGTCATGATATATGCCTAAATGAAAATCAAATCAAATCAAATTCATTCACATAAGAAAGAAAAAGCTCCATTTAGAGCATTTCATACATTTGGTGTGTCATTTTTGTGTAAGTACACAGTCCTGCTTGTATGAGTACATCAAGTGACTTGTGTAAGTACATTGACTGAGCAACAATCCAATAATTGTTTAAGAAAAGCCCAAAAAATATCATTATATCAATAAAGTTTAATATCTTAATATTATTCTTAAATAGTCAAAACCTGGCCATCTCATTAGTGAAGTTCCATGATCTTGTTGGTTAGTTTTTCATTTAGAGCTTTGAGCCATGTTGTACCTGGCCTGCATCTGGCTTGCATCAGCATTATTGCAAACTGCCCTAATTCATCTAGAAAGACACACTAAATGAGTACTTAGCGTAGGAAGATCATAACTTGACTTCTAAAACAAACAACTTTTTCAATAGTCACAACCTTAGACAAAAGAAAATTGATACTATTTCAAAAAGCATCAAGCATCTGGTTCCATGCTAAGTAGGAAACATTGAGTCATTTTTGGAAGCACTTCACCAATGGTTTAGTACATCTCTTAATTCTATGTGATGAATCAATATACTTTAAGCTATTAAAAATATAATATTTGTCACACGATATGACGCAGAGCAATAGGTAATGCAAACTTGGAGAGTGACCTTCAAATATCCCCAATTGCATATAAAAGGTAGCATTTTATCTTGATCGACATGAAAGAAGATACTTAGAACCGAGGACATCTCCATTAAGGGTCATACGAAATGGTCAATCATATTGATGTAGTTGCATTCACTCGAATCCTTACAACATAAATGCCTACAAAGGTTCACTTGTCAATTCGACAATTCTAGGGAGTTTTAGCTAATTCTTGGGAAAATATATCTAGTCTGTACTGCTGTAAATTCTCTTTTGTGTTACTATATCATAGGGAGAATTTGTGCACCAAAAGAAGCCAAACACGAGTTTAGAGAGCACCAACAGTTAACTCATAAAAAAATTATACATCATTTGCAGCAGGTCCGAACTGGTTAATTATACATCGATCTAAGTTATTCTTAGTCACTTAAAGTATATTATTGGTGGGTATAGTTATCCTAGTCCATCTGAATCCTTTAAGAAGGAAAAAATATAAATAACAGAAGGAGATGTGCAGCACTTTTCAAGCAATCTGATTAGATTTAGTGATCTAAGAATAATCAAAAACTTACATCCATTAATAAGATTCTAAGGGCATGTTAATCTAACCATTTCAAGAAAAATAGGAAAGGATTTGAACTACAAAAATGGCACCAAGGAACAATTAGAAACTTGACTGAAAAGGAGCAATGATTTGTTTTCCTAGAGCAATTAGAAAGGATGTGAGGCCAAAGTCATATAAATAAAGCCTACTTGCATCACAGAATTAAGAAATTCCTATTCATATCTAGATCTTATCTCATGAGCAGTGGAATCAATATTTTTGCTTCTACTTCAAAAACTCTTCCAATGGTCTCTACCAAGTTGCTTCAAACACCAACAACATTATAGGCTCTTAGAGTTTACTCATAGGCAACATATTCTTGGACTGCAAAACCATGCCCATCTTCACGGGAAGCTGATACAAAAAAGATCATTTAATTTTGTGCCAAACTTGTTTTAAAAAAGAGCACTCCAAATTCAGGGTTTAGCCTTTTCCCACTAATGCAAGAGACACAACAGCTAGAACAGTATGCCCATTTTCTTTTTGTCCTAGTTAAGCCATCTGGAGTCTCATAATCAGCAAAAAGAATCCAGCATCAAACTGGTTCTTGTCAATTTTTTCATTTTTATCTCAATATGACTATCAGAACTTTCAACTTAGACTTCCCTTTTTACCTTTGATAAATTTGTTAGCCGCCATCGATAAATTTGTCAATAATAGGCCCTAGTTTCTTTTTCTATTTCAGTTTTCTATTCAATAAAGACCTATATCAGTGTGGTGAGCATAGTCAACTCCCTTGTATAGGGGTTAGTTGTGTCCCTTACATAGAGTTTAACTAGCCTCGTATGCACGCGATGCGTGCGACAACATATTAATATTAATACTGATATTCAGAATTGTAAAAAAACATTAATGTTAATGCGAAAATACTTCGTACTTACAATTTATTTTTACAAAACATAGGATTGAAAATGAAGATAAGAGAAGTTGGTCGATGCTTACTTTTTCTCATCAGGTTTAACTATTTCGCTTGAATAACATCTTGACTACGACAAATATGAAATCGAAAAATACAAAGATGAGTTATACTCTCTTTTTTCTCGGTAATTTTATGAATTTTTAATTTATGTTCCTTGTAATTGTTATTGAATATTTAGGTAAAAGAAAACTTTGTATTTTTCGCTTTACAATTGTTGGAAAACTTCTTTGTTATGTTAGTTTCCTCATCGTAAGTAATCTTTTAATGGCAATCTCAAACTTTTTTATGTTAGTTTTCTCTTTTTACAACTTTCCTTATTGCCTAATTGTATTCCAGGAAATGAATGAGAAATTTTGAATAGGTTTTTTTAATGTTTCAAATTAGGGGTATATAAGTCTTTTAATGGGGGGACACTATTGCTACCCCTGGTTTATATAATAGAGATTATTTCCCTCATGCTAGTTAGAATAAGATTTTTAGTGTGTGTGTGCGCGCGCGCACAGTGATACTAATTTGAAAGATTCATTGCATGAATTTATAGATCTGAATGTTTATTGTTTTAGAGTTGCATATATAAAGGATCCATCTTACAATTTTGCTATCTAGATAAAATCTTATCACTTTGAATACTATACATCAATTAAACTCTGTCAAAAACAAGAATGATGCAAATACATCAAAAAAATTATGCAAGAGCATATTAGAAATGATGTTATTAGTACAAGGGTGTTCAATACTTGTAATGAAATTTTAGATCATGTAGGATGATTACAATTTATAAGTGATGAATAGGGGTGCTTGTCGCACGAGCCGAGTCCGAACTGTACTGGGCTCGGCTCCTTATCGTTTAGCTCGACTCGGCTCTGCTCGTAAGCTCGATAAGTAAATCTCGACTCGAGCTCGTGAGCTTCTCTCAAGGCTTGAGCTCGAGCTCAATTTGACATTTTAAATTTTTTTTGACAAATCTTGTACAATTATAGATTAAATTCAAAAAAGTACCATGAATAAACATATTTTACTTCATTTTTACATGACAACCAAATAAATTACTTACAAATATACATAAAAAATCGATAAACTAGATTTATAAGGATACAAAAAGAAATGACATGAATTTTTCTATGCAAAAAATTATATAAAAGGATACATATAATAATTTTTTTTTAAGTATTTTAGCCTATAATAAGTTTCTTAAGTGCTTTAGGTTATAATTAAGTTTTTATATAAAATAATAATCAAACTTGTTCACGAACTTCTGAAGTCGAGCTTGTCCATTTCGGCTCGGCTCGTTAAGTCCTCTAGCCGATCCCGAATCCGAGCCGAGTTTTGACAGAGTTGAGCTTGAACTATTCACGAAAAGGCCTAACTCATTATCACCCCTAGTGGTGAATGACTTCTATTCAATGAAATCACCCCTCCTTATTCCGTAAAGAAAAAGATAGATTTGATCATTTGAAATTTTTGGATACTAGAACTTTTAGGGCCGCAAACAAAACATACACAAAACTGGGCTTAAAGTACTACTAGAGCGCCCAAATTGATTTTAGGTTCGCTAAAGACTTGAAAAGAGCAGCAGAAACGTCTCGACTTTCTCTCTCTGCTCACTCCAATTTCCGGCGACGACTTCACTTCCGACGAGGTACTCTTTCTCTCTCTTTCCTTATTTTCTCTCTCATCTTTAGCATTTTTGTATATTCAAGAATCTTGAGCTTGAGTATAAAGTTGAAATTAAGGCCTACTTAATTCGAGTTTTTTTCTGATTATGATTGTAATTTGTTTGATTTTAATCGATAATTTAGTGAGATGATGAAATATGAATTTAGAAATCGAGAATTTAGGGTTGATTATTGTTACAGGAAAATTAAAAAAAACGCGGAGGGATTGAATGATATACAGGAATATTAAAAATTAGGTTTTAGTAATGTAGGAAGCTATGCATTTGTTTTAAAATACTATAAGATTTTAGGAATGAGATTTATGCTATGATTATTTGCGAGTTATGATTGCAATTTCGTATCGCAAACAATGTCGGTTTAGCTCTTTAGAATGACTGAAATTAAGGATTGAAGTTGGTGAATTGGGATTAAAAGTGGGAAAAGGAGAATATATCTTAGTAGATAGACCCTAGCTGGATAGTGCAATTGTACAAGAGATATACTTTGTAATAGTCTGGCCGCGAAGTAGACCTTAAAGTTTGTTTAGGTTTGTTAGAGTTTGAAAATTTTGAGAGGGAAAAATTGAAGAGTTGGCGGAGGTGAATAAGAAAAACTATGTGAAGTCAAGGGAAGCATGCATCTGCGTTTCAATAGGAAATTGGATGTGTTTGCTGAAAAATCATGGTCGTTTAGAAATTTTTTGCCCGTTGCACTTGGAAGAGGATGCCAATAAGCTCAAAGAGTTATCAGATGAAGAAATGAGGGCACTGTGAGGTTTTGGTAGAAATATGGTTAACACAGGAGATGCCGTTGGCAGAAGCTGCAGCTACCAATTAGTTACTATTAAAAATGTGGATATCGTTGTTTTTGGGTTTGGCTGTAGAAGGAGAAAGATTGGATTGAGAATAACTTGAAGAGAGAAAGAACTTGAAAAACTTAGATGGTGGTCTAGGCCTCATATGAAATGCGTACTTGATGTTCAGCTTTAGTCCAGTTTACCATGCTTAAGTCATTAAGTGTAGTTTCTGGGTGAGGAACTTAAGAGCCACTGAAGAAAGAAAAAGAATATATAGTTTGCGAAAGCGATTCCTTAACAGAAAGTATGGTTCTTTCGGGATTCTCTCTTCTTTTTCTCTAAGATGTTGAACTCTACTTTGCAAGTTTCATCTTCTGGTTTCATTTTTAGGGTATTTCAGTTCATCCGAGGCAGATGAACAGTTTTAGACTTGCACTCTTGCAGCCTTGCAGTGTAGGAAGTCTTAGTAAAAAATTTAATTGAACTGAACTACCAAGGTTGGTCTATGTTGGACTTGTTGGTTAGAGTTAAAAATCCAAATGGTGTTTTACTATCTTCTGGTTTCATTTTTAGGGTCCAGGCGTACTCTGTACTTTATGAGTTAATATGATTTATGTAAATGATATAATTTCAGAACCTTTGTACTCCTATGTTGCTGTCTGTTCCTGCTGTGTTGTTTATGTATAAACTTCAAACATGGTTAAGGTATCTTTCCTTGGACTTCTAGGTCTACTAAGGGTTTGCCATCTTATCATATTAGTTGTGAGTTGTGATTATTTGAA
Source organism: Beta corolliflora (assembly GCA_947648045.1). NCBI lineage: Eukaryota > Viridiplantae > Streptophyta > Magnoliopsida > Caryophyllales > Amaranthaceae > Beta > Beta corolliflora. Next base: position 5,266,024 of record CANSZD010002913.1, read on the forward strand.
TGAATTGCAAGACATTGACTTGTTGGAGGATATTCTTTTGTGAAGCAAATAGCAATTGCTTGTGCCAAGTAACTTTTTTATTAGTCTAGGTGTTTTTTTTTTCTTTAATAGTTTTTAAGCTGGTGTACTATGGTCCCATGGAATGCTCTTAGACTAAAGGTGTTTTTTTTTAGTCGTCTTTGATAAATTAGTTACACTAGCTTTTGGTTGTCTCTATATGATTAGCTACAATTCTTTGGATTTATGATCAGTGTCTTGTAGTATTTCTTGTTTCTTTGTTTTGGTTGTGAGAGTAGTATTTCTTGATTGTCAAAGCAGGTGCAGTCAGAATTCCTGTGTCATTTAGTGAAGCAGAAGGCAAGATGTTGGCTACTTTTAACAACAGCGAAAGTGCTTTATCTGTGGCTGGCCCTAGGCCAGGAATGGAGTGGTCCACTATGCCGTACAATGCTCCTCAGGCCCCTGGGCCGAATGGAAGACAGCGCACTTCAAGTTTGGAATCACCAATTATGTTGTTGGCTGGTCACCAGAGTGCAATATATACCATGAAGTTCAATCCAGAAGGAACAGTCGTTGCATCAGGTTCACACGATAGAGAAATTTTCTTATGGAACGTTCATGGTGACTGCAAAAATTTTATGGTTTTGAAGGGTCACAAGAATGCTGTCCTTGACCTTCATTGGACCACTGATGGAACCCAGATAGTTTCAGCTAGTCCTGATAAGACGGTCAGAGCATGGGATGTCGAAACAGGGAAGCAGATTAAAAAGATGGTTGAGCATTCCTCATTTGTTAATTCATGCTGTCCTGCTCGGAGGGGTCCACCTCTTATTGTCAGCGGGTCAGATGATGGAACTGCTAAACTTTGGGATATGCGTCATAGGGGTGCCATTCAGACATTCCCTGACAAATACCAAATCACTGCTGTCTGCTTCTCTGATGCTTCTGATAAAATCTACACTGGTGGGATAGACAATGATATCAAAGTGTGGGATGTCCGCAAAAATGAGGTCACAATGACCCTCCAAGGGCACCAGGATATGATCACTGGGATGTCTTTGAGTGCTGATGGATCTTATCTCCTTACCAATGGTATGGACTGTAAGCTTTGTATCTGGGATATGCGCCCCTATGCTCCTCAAAATCGCTGTGTGAAGGTTCTAGAAGGTCACCAACACAACTTTGAAAAGAACTTGTTGAAATGCGGTTGGTCTCCTGATGGTAGCAAGGTCACTTCTGGAAGTGCAGACCGGATGGTTTATATATGGGATACAACTTCTCGTCGCATTTTGTACAAGCTCCCTGGACATACTGGGTCCGTGAATGAATGTGTTTTCCACCCAAGAGAGCCTATCATTGGATCTTGCAGTAGTGACAAACAGATCTACCTTGGGGAGCTGTAGACTGTTATTACTTTCTGATAGCAACACATTCAGCATTAATGTCAATTGTGCAAGCGCTTTCATCTTTTAGGTTCATCCATCCATCACTCACAAGACTAGTTCAATTAGTTGTACACTAGCAAGAGACTTGATTCTTTTGCTGGAAACTTTATAGATGTGGCAGATTAAGTTAAATTGGAAATCGTGCTCGTATACTGGGCCAACTCTGGGGATTGGAATGGGACATGTATGCAATGACTGCTGTATTGTATTTGATGTGGTAGGATGAGAAATTATGATGGCTTTAGATGCTGCTACTTATGAAAATCTAGCAAAATATCAAACTAATGATATGGATAGATTGAAATCGCACTCTAGTTACCTGCTGTATTCTGTTTTTAGGATGTGTTCAAAGTGTGCTTTGTTTATTTGCCATTTTTTTCTTTCATAGTGTATGCGAAAAAGCCTCGGACAAACTTGAATGTCCTACTCTCTCAGTTGGTTCAAATTCAGAGCAAGTACGGTTTTGTATCACTTATAAATCTCCTACTCTCTCAATTGGTTCAATTTCAGAGCAAATGCACAGGATAAAAGGCACTGTTCTGATTTTTTGATGTTGTGAAAGATGTTAGCGATTTGGCATGATGGAGTAATGTACTAATGTTGATGTGTAGGCTCACCAGAACGAGGATTGCTTAATCAAATTGCTATTTGCTTTCTTCCAAAAACAAAAATGTTATTTGCTAACATATACAAAATCAATGGTCCAGTAGAAATTATTTTATAGAAAATTAGGAACAATTGAAAAATTGGAAATTGGAATATCTTTTTTGATTCACTTATAAGGTATTCAATGCAACATTAATATCACAATTCTTCCTACTGGTAATATAATTGTCGATTTATACTCCCTCGGTTTTTTAAATTGCTACATTTTTCTTAAATGAGTGTTTCTTTTTAATTGCTATATTGTTTAAACTTTCCTTAATTGGAGTACTTGGCCCACCAAAAAATAATAATATTTTTTGTTTCACTTTTTCAACCAAAAAGTACTCTTTTTTCACTTTTTTTCCTTTATTTTACATTAAATGGGTTAAAAAGTACCCTCCAAAAAGCTTGAAAGTAACATTACCTAAAATCTTGTGCAGAACTCAATGTAGCAATTAATAAAAAACAGAGGATGTATATAGTTATGATTTATTTTCGCCACAATCACATGTTGCTACTTCTTTTTAATATCTCAATTTATACCGCAATAATCTTAAAATCAGTATCAAACGACTATTAATTGATTCATTTTGGGTCCCAAACCAAAAAAAAATCAGGTGGACCTGAAATCGGGTCCAAAAAAATCTACCCAAGCCCGATCATTATTCGGGTTGGGCTTGGCCGAGCTACCTTTGATCAGCTCTATGTAAATGACATGTGGGACCCAAAACATGGGTGGCTTCGAGAAATGTTTGTTGATTACCTCCCTAGCTCCCAGGGCCTTAAAACAAACGGATTCTTTTGAGTTAAGGAAGATGATGAAGATATAGATAATTTTTTTTGGAATGGTTCCACACTAGTGGTTTCACTATAAAATCGACCCTTAGCATCATTAGAGTTCAAGAATTGTTGGGTGCCCAAGAGTGCTGGGAAGAAGTTTGGTGAGTATGGGTGCCGCAACGTGCTCATATCTTTTTTTGGCTTGCTCTTCATGACTGATTGATGACAAATGCTAATAGATTCATACGAGATTTTACCAATAATCCTCGTTGTTTGGTTTGTGGTGCAGTAGAAGAGAATGTTGAACATATACTTCAATATTGTCCAATGGATGCGTGGGATTGGCACAAATTTTTGGGCATGAATAATAATGAACTCTTTCGTAAGACTTTTAATGTATAAATTGCTCATAATCTTTGTTCTAAGGACCTAACTTGTGATGATAATTGGCCTACCTTGTTTGCTATCACAATGTGGTGGTTGTGAAAATGAAGGACCAATAGATGCTTTGGACGATTGGCTGACATTCCATTGGACCCTTTGGGTTTTATCACAGTTTGGGTAGGCTTAATCAAATTAAAAGGGCAATGGAGAAAATTGCGGAGCAACTCGGAGGTGCGTGGTAGGATGGAAATTTTTGTTAGATAGAGCTATCCTCGATATGGCTGGGTTCGTCTTAATGTTGATGGTGTGACGAAGGAAAATCCTAAGGAACTTGGAGCATGTGGTAATTTTCGCGGAGACAAGGGTGAGCTTTTTGAGATGTTTGCAGCCAATTGTACAATATGTTCTTCCACAAAAGTTGTTGGCATGGAATGCTTGCCACCGTCGTGTCCAACTTCCAGTGAACTCAGAATTTGTGACTAGAATTTTGGTTGAAGATTTGTCCTTACCTCTCCTTTTTGACATATTAATATAAAGCGTAAATCAACAGTTGCACGACTGAATTGGGAAATATCTATCCACCATTGTTATAGAGAAGCCAATCTTACTATGGATTGGCTTGTTCATTACAATGTACGTTGGATTAATTTTCAAAAATGACTCTTCTTGAGGCAGCCCGGCCAACAGATCTTTGTGTTGTTTTACTAGAGGATTGAAATGGAGTGGCTTTGGTTCCAACGATCTAGCATTAGCAGCTTAGTTTTTTAGCTAGTGGTTTAGTTAGTTTATTTTTGCTTCATTTATTTCTCCCTGTTTTTTTAATTCTCTTTCGTTATATGTTTTTCTTTCTCTTTAGAGCTTGCCTCTTTCTTGCACCAATTTTCTTTTTACTTTTCACTAACTTCATTCATTATATTACCATTTCATTTTACTTGCCCAACAATTTATCTCTCATTGTTTTCCTCTACCCCACCACTATATTAATATAAAATAATATTTTGTTACAAGTCCCACATGCATATGGGTAGCCTTGATATTATTCTATGTTGGGAAGGTGCTACCCATGTATATTTGGGGAACAACCCCACATTGCAAGGCAAATCCAAATAAAGAAGATTGGGTATATTGTGTAAGCAAATTGCCTTGCAATGTTCATGGTTTTAGTCTTTTAGAGCATGCACATTGCTTAAAGTCTGTTATATTCACCTTAATTTTTTTTCTTAACTTAACTTATATTATTTTATTTTTTCTAAACTTCTTGACTTTTTAGGTGTTTCATATTTATTCTAAACTTTTCCTCACTTTTTCTAAACTTTTCTTAACTTGTCTGAACTTTTTTTTTGATTTTTTCTTATTTTTTTAAAAATACACAAAATTTATTATAATATTCTAATAAAAATAAGTTTAGTTCTGAAAAAAAAGTTCAGTTAAGGTAAAATCAGTAAATTATACTTCATATGTTAGTCTAACACTTTGACTTTTGCACTATTCACACACCTCACTTTGACCGTATTTTTTTTACTTATATATAAAAACAAAAAAAATCATATAAAATGTTGTTGATTTGTTTCAATGGATATTTTCATAATATCAACTTATTATAACTTTTACAAATACATAATTAGAAATATTAATGGTCAAAGTTGTGCGTTGGCAAGTGTGAAAGTCAAACTATTGCACTCATTTAGAAACGAAGGTAAGTATAAGATACCATAATAAAGAATCAATAAAACTAAATTTAGTTCGGTAAAATAATTCCAGTTTTGAAAAAATATGTTTAGTTCATTAAAATTAGTGAAGGCAAGTGTTCCAATTAACTTGGATTTATTTCTCGGTTCAATTTAGTTTAATTTTGCTATTCAACTTCATTTTTTTTGGGTGTAGAGAGTCGTAACGGCAAATGCTGTAGACATGATTTCATCTCAAATCTTGAAACCACCTTCCAAGACTACTAACTAAACTAGTTGATATCCACTCAATTAAGTCAATTTCTTCTAATAAGTTCAATCTAATTTAATTCAGCTCAATTCAATTTAAATTAAATTTTAATTTAGTCCAATTTAGTTGAGCTTCATTTATTGTATTTAAGTCAAATTCAGTATAGAAGAACGTGACGTGACGCGACTTGACTGTCTTGTGTGGGGCAGCATTGATGTACCGAAAATTTTAGAGGTTGAAACTTCAAATAGGAGTATAGTTCTCTTCTACAATCTATAGTTTGCTTCCATTTCCAGGTACTATTGCTGTCTTGACTATATCCTGATGTATTATCACTTTATTTTGTTACCTATTTTCAGAAAATAATTATAGTTTCTCTGTTTTCGATGATTCATTGAAAATTTCCTTATAATTTCTTGTTTTCATCTTCGATCTGGTTCAATTCCTTTGACTGAATATTATATATGCACACACATTTGTGTAGTCTTTCTTCTTATACTCAAGAAAAGTAAAGGCATAAACTTGAACATTTTCAGAAAGAATATTTTGCTGCCTGTCAGTAATTTTTACATGATTTCACATGCTTTCCATTTCCATATAGATCTTACACAGCTAAATTAATGAGCGTTGTGCAAGCTTGAAGTTTGATTTTTGAACTATTGTTGTTACTAGTAAACCTGTAGCTTATACAACATTTTACTCTTAAAGTGGAGTAATATTTTGTAGAAGTTTGTAACTATTGAACAACTGATTCTCAGATCTCAATGTTGCATGTTCTCTGACCTTCGTAACTTAGATGTGCTTTTTTTTTAAGAAAATTTTAGTTCGGCATTACTGTCAGTTTTTAGTTTTTGGTTTTATGAATATAAAAATCATATGTTATAATGAGTAAGCAATCTTAAAATTAATCATACTTATACTAAACAGTTTAATTTTGAAAATTGACAATAGAAAACTGGAAACTACTTTTTATGATTTCCATATTTTTGTTTTTGGTTTTCAATATAACTAAAAACTGAAAACAAAAACGATAACGAACGAGCCTAGCGAAAAAGTACAATGGAAAAACAAAGTCACATGAAAAATTACATTCCATGTTTTCCATGTCCTACCAAATAAGCATTAAATATTGGAGTAAGAGTAACATGTATCTCTTTCTTATTCAAAAAGATAGAATTGTTACAGCAAAAAAGTATGTTTGCATGTTTGCATTGTTAAAAATGATCTATGTGAACTATATTCTTTGTCAAACTCTTATTTATAGTTATCTTCAACGACAATCCAGTCCGGATCCATTTTGAGTCCAACCGGTCAATTTGTTTAAAGAAATGATCTTTCTAGTGAGGGAAGGCTAAGCGCAGCGTGTGCGGTGAAGGCTTATTTGCGCCCCAAAATATAAGGGTCCAATTCTATTAGTTGTCCGCCCAAAGGGAAAAAAAAACTAAATTTAATTACAAATTGTTCCTTTCCAATTTGTCGAGTGTAATGTTGGATGCAAATTCAAAGAGGTTAATTTCTATCTGGTATTTTGATTCGTCTCTTCCTATTCTCTAAAAAAATGCCATTAATGACTCTTTGGTCTCTTCCTATTCACCAAAAGATTTCAATCCTTATAATTTAATTTAGCACAGGGCCCCTAAATTATATGAGACGACCCTGTTTCTAGTTCTTTACATGAGCTATTGAAAATGAGTTCACTTGTTTGGTTCATTGTTGTGAAAATCTTGCAGTTAGTTTATTGCTCCTGTTTCTATCTTATATATATATATATTGATATTTTGACTATTCATATGATCTGTGTGGTCTTTTCTGCTAGAGAAATGAGTGACGGACTGGAACTAATGCAAAAGAATGAGCAAGAATGTGCTCTCGAATCTGTATCTGTACTTTCCGATTCCTGCCAGGATGATGATATTGACCCGCTTTCAGGAAAACCTTACTTTGATTTAATTCTTGTGAGATCAAATGTTGGTGATTCTTGTTATAAATTTCAGCTGGTAGGCTATTTTCTCAATATGCATTAATGAATTATTACTGAATTTTGTGAATGAACGGTTTTAGCTTTGTTTTTACTTATGATCTTATCCTAGCTTACTGATGGTGTTTTCATTCTTCAGCCTAATGTATCATTTAAGTTTGGCACACAAGTACACAACTTAATTAAGATATGTGAAATGCATGCATGTTCATCTCACAATGGAGGCAGTCTTGTTTTAGGAACCAAACTACTATATGAGCTTTTCTTCATGTCCAACTAAATTCATTGTTGTGGGCAATTTTAGCTGGCATTCTTTAAACAGTAGAAATGATGAATATGATTTTTTTGTACTCTCATTATATGATTTCATCAGATATTGCCTCAACAATTTACTCGGCTACTTCCCAACAAAAATGTCCCAGTTATCCTCACTCGTGGTGGAAGGAGTTGGGAGACGACTTATTTGGGTGATAATGCAGTATATCAGAAGAAGTTCGACCAAGGATGGAGAGCGTTTGTAGAGGACAATATGCTCAAAGTTGGAGATGCCTGTGTTTTTGAACTCATGGAATGCAGTGATACTTCCCTCAAGTTTAAGGTTCAGGTGCTTCGAGGTGACTTTCCGTCTATTTTATTGGGCGATCAAGATGGTACAATTGATAATCCCATAGTTGTCGAGTGAGACTAGGAGCAAGTACTTTCTTTATTTTGGTTGGGGAGGGTGGGCGGGAGGGATTGATTTGCAGTTTGTTGAACGATCAGGCTGCTGCTTTTTGGGGAAAAATTGGAATGTTTTGTGTAAAAACTAAGTGGACCTTCTAACACGTTCATATCAATACTGCATGTATATTTTTGACTCATCTAACACTTGCATGTGGTTTAGGTGTTCATCTATTGTAACAAATGATAGAGCTTTTGACAGTTTAATTACTCTTCTACCAGATTCGAAGAATGTTATTGTTGTAAATTGTAATGAGTTTAGATCAATTTTTTGCAAGAGGTAGAGAGAGTGTTGCATCATATAATCTTGTTAATTAGCGTGTAGCAATTGGTTTACTCATCCTTTTGTGAGTAAGTGGAAGGTTTTTAAGCTACAATCATATGCCTGCCTACAGGTTAGAACTTCCCAAATAGCCTAAAAATAAACGACCATTTAATTCCAGATGAACTTGTGAAGATTACATAGTTTGAGTTGGGTGCAGTGCTCATGTGTTCAGGTTATGAAAGTATACACATAATAAAAGATAGGAAAAATTGTCAGAAAAAACCTTATAAAAGTCACATTTTGTGAAAAACAACCTTATAAATTTTTTTTTGTGAGAAACAACCTTTAAACCTTATTTTTTTGTGAGATGAAACCTCAGGCAACTTTTCCGGTGTTGACCACTGATTTCCGGTGTTGACTTCCTATTTCTTCTAATTGCACTCTATTTTTTTCCTAAACACACTCCTCTACCCATTTTCCCTCCAACTAAGAACAAAAATACTCCACTCTCAAAATTAAACCATCCAATCACCCTTTCTTCTCTGCAAATCCCTTGCAAACGCATTGAATTACCTGCAAACTCATTGAATGAATTGAAGAACAGCTCAACCAATTTGCAGGTAATGAGTACTCTCCCTTTAAATTATGCAATTTTTTTTTTGTTCTTTTACTGTTGAAGTAATTCTCGCTTTTTTTTGTTTCTCTGTACTTTGTATCAATGGCTGGTAAAAGGAAAGCAAAGAAAGCATCTTTGAGAAGTAAAAGGGAGAAGAAGGTCGAAATTATCTACAAAACAAGGTAAATTTTCCTTCCCTTTAATTAATTTCCGAAATTCAGATGTTTATTTGTAAGTTAGGGTTTATGGTATTAAACAATGGTAATGTGATGAGTGTTGGATTATGCATTTTGATTGTTGATTCTTAGAAAAATCAGAGCCCAAATTTTTGCAAAAGTTTGTTACATTTGCAAAAATTTGTTAATTTTGCAAAAATTCATGTGCTTCTTAAACAAGAATGGTTGAAAAAATGTTGATGATTTGCATGTTTGTTCTTTGTCTTTGGTCTTGTGAATTCGGGTTTAACGGTACGGATACTGTGAGTGAACCTTGGTTTAGGGTGATGGAGCCTGTTAACATCAGGGTGTTTTATGGGGGTGAGTTTGTGACTAGTAAGAACAAAACTATTTACCAAAAGAAAAAAAATGTTGATCCATCTAAATTTGGGGTTGCATTGAGAGTGAATGTTGAAGAGGTTTGCTATTTTGAGTTTGTGTATTGGATAAAATCTGATTTGGGGTTTAATGAAGTGGGGGAAATATGGTACAGGAAGAAGGGTTGTAGTATGTATAATGGTAGGGCAAGAATTGAGAGTGATAAGGACATTCCCAACTTTTTGCAATCACCTGAAATTGATGGTTATTACCATCTATACATTGTGCATCCTGAGGAAAAAGAAGAGTCAGTGAATAAGAATGCATATGGATATGGAGTTACTTTTTACAGTGATAGTGAAACTACATTAGGTAGTACTTCAATGAGTGAAAGTGCATATATAAACAATGAAGATGGGGGACCACATGACAACTCAGAAGATTCTTTGGTTGATAAAAACCCTAGATCTGAATTTATTGGGACTGGTCAACACCTCAGTCACTCTCTCACAGCAAATACAACACCTTCTTCACACCAGCCAATTTCACTCCCACCTCAGCCAACACCTTCTACAGAAGCACCATTTTCTCCACCAGAACTCCAAAACCCACCACAAATCAGATTCCTTCCACCACCACAGAGACAAAAGCTACCAATTAAATCCAAACAGAAAAAGCAAGTGCCTTTGGTACATCCGAGAACCTAACTGAAAGGGGTGATGTTGAAGATCTGGAAGAGGAGGATCTGGAGAATGAAGATGGCAGTGACTCTGAAGGAAGTACTGTGTGTTTGAGTGAGGATGATTTCGAAGATAAGGAAGATGATGACCTATTCAATGAGTATGTGGATGAGGATATTGGAGAGAGAGTAACAAGGAGTTTAGGTGGATTGCATACAGCTCTTGAGCAAGAAAGAGGTGATGTGCAAGAAGAGACTGATGATATAGCTGATGAAGAAGAGTTGATAGATAGTGATGGTGATGCTGCTAGTGTTTTAGGGTCAGATGATGAGGTGCCAAATTACCCTGAGTTCAATCCAGATGTGGATTTCAAGGGCAAGGTAGAACTGACCAAGGGTTTGAAGTTTCCATCAAATGAGATATTTAGGAAAGCTTTGAGACATCATGCAATTGAGAATGGTTACGATTATTACTATTTGCACAATAACAACTCTAGGGTTTCTGCATATTGTGCAAAGAGATGTAAGTGTCCTTGGAAAAGAGCAAGGATATTGAGGTGTACATGCAATGGCAAGAGGAAGTGTAGATTTAGAATTCATTGTAAGAAATTGAAAGGTGAGGAGACTTGGCAAATAAAAAGCTTGAGGTTGACTCACATTTGTGGCTGGCAGAGTGTGAATTCCAAGCTCACATCACAGTACCTAGCTGAGAGGTACTTGCAAGACTTTAGAGATGACCCATCTTGGAAGTTGGCAGCATTCATAAAGAGAGCAAGGAGAGAATGTAAGTGTGAGGTGACTTACTATAAGGCATATTTTGCAAAACAGAGAGCTTTCAACATGATTTTTGGGGATGCAGCATTGGAGTATGAAAGGGTCTGGGACTATGTAGCTGCTATTAGGAAGTACAACCAGGGGAGCACTGCTGTGGTTAAGGTGGATGGTGTACAGAACCTTAGGCCACAGTTTCAGAGATTGTATATTTGCTTGAAGGCTTGCAAGGAAGGTTTCATAGCTGGGTGTAGGCCAATACTAGGTGTGGATGGAGCTCATTTGAAGGGGCCCTACCCTGGCATCCTATTGACTGCTGTCGGGAAAGACGGGAATAATAACATCTTTCCCGTAGCATGGGCTGTAGTTGAGACAGAAAATTCAGAAACATGGGGGTGGTTCTTGGAGTTGCTAAGGAATGACATAGCCTCAGTTGCAGATTCAGTGACATGGGTCCATGAACAAGATGAATTAACGTACATGTCAGACAGACAGAAGGTCATACACTAACACCTTTCCTTATGAATTAGGGTGCTTCAATTTTATGAATGCTAACTTGTGCTCTTTTTGTAACTGAACAATAGGGTTTGTTGGATGCATTCAATACCGTCATGCCTAATGCAGAAACAAGATACTGTTGCAGACACATTTGGAGCAATTTCAAGAACAAGTACCCAGGAGTTATTTACAAGGAGCACTTTTGGAATGCCGCAAGATCATCAACTAAGGTATGTAAATCACCATTTTGATTGTGTACTTGTTTCTCAGTTAGTGTCCTTATAGTTGCTACTTGTACAAATATGAACACCCTAGGAACATTTCAAGATTCACATGGAAAAAATCAAGGCAATCAATATTGAGGCCTTCAACTACTTGCAAGCAATCCCAGTTGCACATTGGTCCAGACATGCTTTCAGTAGTGCTTGTAAGTCCGGAATGTTCTTTGAACAGGTTGTTGTGAGAGCTTCAACAATGTTCTGAGGGAGGCAAGAACCAAGCCTATTTTGCAGTTGATGGAATGGATTAGAAGGTACGTCATGGCTAGGTTTTGGTCCAAGAAGGAGGGGTTGAAGCACTTCAGTGGACTGATCATGCCTACAGTAGTGAAAATGGTGCAAAGAGGATTGGAAGAATTGACCAATATGAGAGTCAATCAAGCTGATTTGTATGAATTTGAAGTAGATCATAATGAAGATACTTGGGTGGTCAACCTGGAGAAAAAAGAATGCAGTTGCTATAGGTGGAAGTTAATGGGCATACCATGCTGGCATGCTTTGGCATGCATAGAGAAAAGCGAGCTACAATATGAAGACTTCATCCATGAAGCTTACCATGTTCAGACTTATACCAAAGCATACAACCCTTCATTTAGGGCAATGCCAGGGCAAAATCAGTGGCCTGAAACTCCTTACCCTAAACCACTGCCACCACCACACAGAAAGCTTCCTGGTAGGCCATCCAAACACAAAAGGAGAAAAGAGGTTGGTGAGGATGAAGAAGCGAGGAATGTGAAAAGGGCTAAGAAGCAAAATCATTGTAGTAGATGTGGTGGACTAGGGCATTATGCAGTGAAGTGTAAAAACCCGACAGTGGACAAGTCTGCAGTCCCAAAGAGAAAAGGTGGAAGGCCAAAATCAACAAACGCCAAAACCACAACAACAGCTGCTGCTGGTGGTGGTGTGAATGAGGAGTCTGCTGCAGTTTTTTATGGTGGATCAAGGACTAATGTCACTGCTACATCAACTCAAGGTGCAAATAAAAAAAAAGGGAACAAAAAACAAGCAACAACAAAGAACAAAGGCAAGTCAAGGAATGAGCAAGTATCTCAACAATCAATTTCTTGCTCTGCCCCTATGGATGCTTCACAATCTTAGTTTATTGTTCCTTATTGTACAAGAATGCAGCTAGCAACTCAGTTATAGGATTTTGGAGATTTGTAATCTAACAATTGTCAGAAGCTTTTTTTTGCCTAAACAATTAGTTTGCTAAGTTATCAGATTTGAGGTAGTCTAATGTTGGTTTTTGGAAGTTATGCTGATGTAACCTTGAATCTTTGATTGAAATTTAATGTTGATGATGGTTTTACATATTGGTGGATACTACATACTACACCCAATTCCCAAACAAACTAATTTTGCATCATATTTGTGCCAATAATTTCACATATATTAAACTGACAATTCAGACAAAAAGACACAATCTTTTATTGAAAATTAAGGTTGATGATGCTTTTACATATTGGTGGATACTACATACTACACCCAATTCCCAAACAAACTAATTTTGCATCATATTTATGCCCATAATTTCACAGAAATGAAACTGACAATTACAGACAAAAAGACACAAATCAAGATCATTTTGCATCCTACACTTTCACTCCTAACAAACGCTTCTTTGTTCTTCATTATTGGCTTCTTCCTCTGCTTCTCCAACTCTTTACTCAGCCTATTCTTTTCATGCTCAATGCAAACCAACCTTGACTTGATGATGTGGTTATCAGTGGCAAGCCTATGCTTCTCTGCAACAAGAACATTAATCACGTCTCTTTGCCAATCAGTAGATCCCTCATCCACCCACTCAAAGGTGTTGCACCCCCTTTGCCCAGTTTCATGATTGTAAAACTTGCAAGCTCTAAACTTTCTCCCTGGGTTCTCATGGGTCCAAGATGTCCTCGTTGCTACTGCAAATCCACAGCCACAGTTCACCATAATTCTGAAAAAAAAAAATCAGGCTAACAGTTTGAAAAAAAAAACCAGAAGGCAATAAAGAAAAGTAAAGCAATTGATATGGCACAAGACTAATTAAGAAGAAGAAGAAGAACCCTAATTACCTTACTGGAAATTATTTTGCTATGAGGGATTTTTTTTTTGGGCAAATTATATCTAATTTGGATGTGCTAGGGTTTATATAAGGGAGGAAATGGAGGGAAATGATACATCTTCTGATAAAAAATAGAGAGAGAAAGAGAGTGCAATTAGAAGAAATAGGAAGTCAACACCGGAAATTAGTGGTCAACACCGGAAAAGTTGCCTGAGGTTTCATCTCACAAAAAAATAAGGTTTAAAGGTTGTTTCTCACAAAAAAATTTTTATAAGGTTGTTTTTCACAAAATGTAACTTTTATAAGGTTTTTTCTGACAATTTTTCCTAAAAGATAAACCACTTTTGTGGCTTACTCACTAGAAATTTAGATTGTGAAAACTCTTAGAGACTATTACAAACAGTATACGAGAGAAACACTCCATAAACACCCCACACGAACAAGTAGAGGAAACAACCACCTTTGTTACTAATCAATCAACGTATAGTCGAACACTAGAAAAGCTTCCAGTACTCATTGATCGAGTGATCGTCACTTTACTAGTCCCCATGCCTTAAAGTCCTCAATCTACATCCCACAATCATTTTGTATTTTATTATTAAAAGAAATACCTATAAAAAATGCATTTCCCATTTATTTTTGAGGCTATACGTAGTGGAGATTGGAGTGGTTACAATTACAATATTTCTTTTTATTTTATTGTTCGGGTTCGCATAAAATTGGGTCTTAGATCCATTTTTATTAATTTGTAGCTCATATTTATTGAGACCCCACATTTTCTATGGCCATAATTGCACTATGATCACATCATAGCTTTCGATAACGCATTTGAGTTTAATGGGTTCTACTTCCACCAGAACAAAAACAAGAAACATAATTCTACGGGGTTTACTCGGTGGGTTGTTACGCACTACTAAAAAATCTAATGTGTCGTTGGAATCCAACTCACTCTTAACAATTATTTTTAAATATTCTACTATTAGTAATCTACCCATATTGGGCAGGTGTAATTATGAACTAATCCCACTACTACTTCGCAATCCTCACTCTCACTCTCACTCTCACTCTTACTCTCACTCTCACTCTCACTCTCACTCTCATACGGCCGGATTCTGCATTCTACCCATTTCTTTCAGGTAAATTTCGGTTTTTCTGATACAATCTTACGTTTATTACCTTTGAATTTTACCAATTGTTCATGTTTGAGGACTGAGGTAAACATAATTACGATTTTCTGGGTATCTTGTTTTTCTGTTGATTGGACATTTTGAGAAATATATTCTATGCTTCGTGTCATGCAATTCAATATATATTTGATAGTCATTTTCTTATGCTCAAATTGCTGACCTTTTTGTGGGTGTGATTTAAGTTATCGTTAATAGAAGATCTTAGAACATCTGGATGTGTTGATTGTAATTTGTAGTAGAAAAGATGAATTTTTTGGGTGATATATGAGAACTGAGAAACATATGAAAAACCGGGTCAAATTATCTTCAATATTGGCATGTTGATCAAAATTTAGAGTGTATGCGTAAACTAAATTAATAGTAGGGTGAAGTAGGAGTTTGTAATTTGTTGGCCTGAGGCTAATAAGTACTGTGGAGTAATGACTGTAAGCAACCTAGCTTTTGCCATTTTCGCCTCGGGTCGAAAGTGATCCTTAAGGTATTGCAACAGCTATTTTACTAATATGTAATTTGGTGGAAAGTGAAAACTGTAACATTAAAGAGATTGCACACTTCTAATATCACTGGCATAATCCAGATTTGTTTGAAAGAGATATTTGCTATTAAGATCTACAAATAATGATTGTTCTAAGGGTGTGTTTGGTTGGGAGGAGAATGTTTTCCGGGAAAACTATTTTTTTCACTTTCCTTTGTTTGGTTTGGACTGGATCAAGGAGGGAAATATGGGTTGAACTTCATTTCTCAAGGATGGAAAATTACATTCTTAGTGAGGCACGGGAAGCCACACTTTCCTAAACAGAGGAGTATCCATTTAGAAATGAGTTTGCCTCTAGAAAATGATTTTCATGGAAAACAACTTTCCATTGGAAATATTTTCCGTCCAACCAAACACGCTCTAAATGGCTTAGATTGCGTTCTTTTCACCTTTTCAATATGAACTTGTAACTTATTGGCCCTGAATTTTATTGTATTTGTGTTTCTCTAACCTATTGTTGTAGTTGTCCTTGAAAAAAATCATCATAGTTGTCATTTGAACTTAGGTAGCCATATTGTATAGAAGTTATATTATCTTAATTCAAGTATTTGAATTTATTTGTCTTGAAATAAGAAAAATAAGGTGAGGAGATCAGAGTCTTTGATTAGAATAAGATGTGCAACATCTCGTAGCTGTAATTCCATCCCTTAATTGCTCTTTTATACTTTGTGTGTGTGTGTGTGGGGGGGGGTAGCAGTAGATCACCCTTGCTTTATGAGGACTCTGTTGCTTTTTAATGTGTTGACATTGTTTTTGTGTCCTTGTTTTGATCTTTTTGGTGATTGTTGGATTTTGGCAAAATGAAACATCTTCCTGTAGCCGGGGGGGGTTGGGGGGTTGGGGGTAAAAACCCTCAATTTTGCATTTCAAGCTGGACATTTTACTGTACATAGGCAATTCCTCTTGCTTGATTCTTGTTGGTTTGATATTGTTGGCTCACCTGTTAACTGTTTTGTGGGAATTCTTGAAGATTTTGTCATGCTTCGGTTTGTATCTTCTGTAGACACGTGAAATCTTCATACTTATCGACCCTTTTGTGTTGGAAAAAAACAGATTGAGAATGATGAAAGAGGAGCAAACATCTGAACCTGTGTCAGGAAAAACCTGTTCTGATGATGAAATTGAGCCACTTACGGGGAAGCCCTTCTTTGATATTATTCTTTGCAAATCGCATGTCTTCCCTTCGTATCATCTTGTAAGGCTTTCCTCTTAACTCTTTATGCTTCACTGGTGTGTTATTTAGGAGAATGAAGCAATGATTTGAGTTATCATTCTCATCTTCTTGATGTTGGTTTAATTCTTTTTTTGAGGAAAGATGTTGGTTTAATTCTTTGACCAAAGTGCTCATGTTATTTAGCACATAAGTATACTTATCATTGTTGCTAAATGACTATTACCATCGTTTCTGTGTGATATGAATGCATGCTCATCTCCCTAAAATTATTCTTGTTAGATTTTTATTTTAAGCTTTTGGTAACAGACTAACAGTTGAACTGTCATCCTCTTAATGGGCTTTTCCCTGAGCACAGTTGAACTGACTTATTGTCTAATGTCATGGACATAGCTATCTGGCATGCCATACATAAACATAGGAAGTAGATTTTTCTAGAAAGCGGAAGATTATACTTCCTCCGTAACAAAATAGATGTTACACTTTCTAAATATTGTTTTTAACAAAATAGATATTACACTTCCTTTTTAGTCAACAATCTCTCTCTATGACTCTATCTCTCTCCTATCACATGGGTTGTTTTTTTTATTTCTCTCTATCTCTCTCCTCTTCAAAAAATTGCCTAGAAAAGTGTATTTTTTAAAAGTGTAACATCTATTTTGTTACGGAGGAAGTATATGGAGTTGTTTGGTTGAGAAACGTAGGAAATTGCACTTCCTAGGTAGTCAGGAAGTTGTACTTCCCATGAAATGAGGAAGTCGGTTACCTGGGTCTCCTAGATAAGTACAACTTCCCAGGATCAACCAAACAAAACCTTGCACTTGTTGGGAATGCAACCACGTGGTAAAATTATTTCCTAGGATATATAACTTCCTATATTTAACCATACATGTAAAGCAACCACTTAGATTAGCAGTACATCTATGAGAGCTTTAAAAGGGTAATGCACTGATCTTTTCTACCCCCATTGATGCCATTCAGGCAGTTCCTTCAGAAAGTACTCGATTACTTCCCACCAAATCAGTCCCGTTGACTTTTACTCGAGGCAAAAGGAGTTGGAAGTCGACTTATATGGGCAATGGCGCAACTCTTAAAAGAATCGACTCTTCCTCGTGGAAAGCATTTGTTATTGACAATAGGCTCAAGGTTGGAGATGCCTGTGTTTTCGAAATCATGGAATGCAGTGATACATCCTTAAAGTTCAAGGTTCAGGTTCTTCGAGGTGATTTTCCATCTGTTTTACTGGACAGAGAACATGGTTCAAGCAATAACCCCGTAATTATTGAGTAAAGACTAGGATTAAGCAGCTAATTTTAGGGTCTAGACTTCAATTTATTGGGTAAGTTATCTTGTTCATTGAGGTATGGCACAGTGACATTGACGGTAATTGTGGCATAGCTTGCTATTAATGACCTTGGCACACATGTGGGTATCTATAGGGGCTATGTATTTGTATAAGAGAAGAACAATTCACATGTAGTAATTGTGAGATGTTGAAACCATGAGTTCTTGAGGCCATCTAACAAGCATCCTACATGCTTTTAAAAGAAATTCAATGTCATTTGCTTGGTTTGGCATATGCCTGTGATTGCGTTTGGATAGTGTAAAAATTGTCTGTTCATATTTGAGAGGGTTCTTCCAACTAATTTCTGTTGAATTCCATACTGTTTGTACCCTTTTAGGCCCAAAAAAACTTCTTCCATTAACACATCAGTGATATTGGATGATGCTTCACTTTCGAAGGCGTCGTGGCAGAGCACTGTTAAACGCTTGTTATTGCTAGCTCCTCCATCAGCCACCTCCACTGTCACCCATCTTCCTCATCTATATTTTGTCTCTCATACCCCTAAACTTATTACCTTCAATTGAAGCATTGCCCTAAAACATTAACTATTAGGAAACAACAGACTTGAGTCCCAAAGTGGTCTGAATGTGAAGCATGCCCTTTGTTTCTTTCCAATTTACTCGTTGTCTCACGGTAACCAATGCATACTTTTGAATATTAGTATATACGATAGATAGTCAATACACGCTAGAAGGAATTCAACAAGATTTTACATGATAATGTCATAATACTTATAGTAGTGGAATTTACCGTCAAAGTTTCTCCTAAAGAGGCAAGTGAGTAAATAAAAACGATACAGAGGTAGTATAATATTGGAATTTGTATGCTTTATTTGCCTGTATTTTATGTACTCCAAGACCAAGTATAACATAATAAAATCAATATACGTACACTCCTCGCCATATGTGATACATAGTTTTACATCTCAAGGTTGTAATATTCCCAAAAGAAGCAAGAAATTATAGGAGCATGTAATACAGCATTGGAAGAAAGAAGCTGAGAACTATGGTAGGAGTGGGTGCAGCAGTAGAATTACTGGGAGTGGCGCGAGAGAACGTGGACATCTGAGCATCAGTGCATTCAAGACCTCGGCGACTATCGCGGCACACATTGGCGAAAAGGCCAGGCGGGTATCTGCCGTAGAGGTTGATGTAACTGAACATGGTAGTTGCACAATTGTTGGTCACGTCGTTAACTTCGTCAGAATAAGGGCATGCCAATTCCCTGAAGGCCTCACAACAGATGTTTGGAGGATATTTGGGTCCTTTGCATTTGCTTGTTATGACTGTGTAGTTCAAGTTCTGAACATCGATTGGGCAATCTGCCATATCATTCAATGAAGTTAAATAATTGTGCTTCTATCCATAATTATTTGTATATGATTCTATCCGCACAAAAAAAGGAAAAAAAAAAGAATGAGTAAGACACTTCAAAGCAAAAAATAAGAAATCGAATAGGGAATAGTTGCTGCTTCGAACATCGATTGCGTCATATGCAATTCCATCAACTTAAAAAAAATACTTCTACATAAGAACTAAGAAAACAAGTAAGAAAAATATATATTTTTTTGGTATAAAGGAGAGCATCTTTATTATATAAGCCAAGGGGAGAGTAATGGTGTCCCCTAGAAATTTACTTAATTGCCCTCTATAACATAAATATTAACATTCCAAATTTCCAAATACAACCTCTAGCAGTTAATCAAAATCAATTCCACAAAAAAAATCAATCAAATCTCTATTAGACCCAATCAACTCATATAACGCTAATCACATAAATTTGTCAGTAAAAAAAATTCAATCAAAAAGATTCATAATCAAGAACTTACCAAACATTAATACCACAAACAATAATAAAAAAAATACACGGCATTCTCATTATAAAGACAACTCAAATTCAAACTCAAATAAATTTTTCCGTAGCACAAACTCTATTACAAACACAAACTCCAAACCAAAAAAAAAAATAGTTCTCTTCATAGTTTGCATCTTCACGGCATTCTCAAATACAACATTCTCAAATTTGCGGATACTTTACCGTTAATCAGGTAAGCAATTCGTTATTGAAAATAAAAGTATGTGTAATATTATGTGTTTAGTAAATCTTAAGACTATGTACTATGTTCAAGTAGATTTAAACTTTATTTACAGTAAATCTTACGAATATGTGCTGTGTTAGAATTTCGTCAAAAATAACTTCAAATTTGTGCCTAGATATTAAAAAAAAATTGAGACAAAATACTTCAACTCGAATTGTTTTTGTGCCCAGATATTAAAAAGAGTTTGAGAAAAAAATACTTCAACCCAGATATTAAAATAAAAAATTTGTGCCCATAATCGAATTTCAGCCCATCAACTCGATATACAAAAATACCTTATCGACGGCATGAAGAGCAGCGCCATGACCGCCAAAGCCAGCTCCAATGATGACGAGATCATAATCGAAGGTCTCAGGAGAGTGAAACCGGCGACTCGGGAGCTGAACTCGACGAGAACTCACATAGAAACTCAGTGCTTCTCTTTGAAGTTCACATAAACGAAGATTGAGAGGTTTAGCTAAGAATGCGGAGAAATCAAGTGTGTGGCTCCTCCTTTAATGACTGGCTAAAAAATAACATCATCAAAGACCATAATAATCATCCTTCTTCGAATTCTACTTTGATTCCTTCCAATGTTGGATTCATATTTACAATTTGGGGTATTTGGTTGAGACGATGCTTGGGTTATCAACAAAAAGAACATTCCTTCTTCCACTACTTTAAAAAATTCCCGTTGGGCCGCCGCCACTGAATGGTTCTATTCAAAGAGCCAACCTAAAGTGGGTAAAGCTCCCAACCCCTCTCTCTCCCCCTTCCCCTCTTCACCCCTCTCTAATTACATTCCCTATTCCTCCCTCCGAAACATGCCTCAATCTTCTTTAACATGGAAACCTCCCCCTACATCCTTTAAGAAAATAAATGTGGATAGCTCTTTCTATGTCAGTACAAAGGAAACTTGTTTTGCAGCTGTTTGTAGGGACTCGTATGGATCTTGGATTGGTGGGATTGCTCTGAACACATACTGATCCGATATCCTGGAAGCGGAAATTCGTGCCATCCACATGGCCATACAATGGGCAATGCAAGAAAATTGGAACATGAGTATCATAACTTCGGATTGCAAGAATGCTGTTGAGGAGATTGGAAACAATCGAACTATTAGAAGTAATCATTGTAATTTTATTTCTAATTGTAGGGAGTGGCTCCAAGGAAACGCAGGGTTCAAGCTTTGGCATGAAGGTCGAGAGACAAATAGGATTGCTGATGCACTAGCAAAACATGCACATGGGAGGACAACAACCTTAAATACATTAAAAATTTTCCCCACCTCTCCCCCGGTTTGTATGGAAATTTTATTAGAAGACTTACAAAGTTGTAATATGTCAACCATGGATCTTCCTGATGACCATGGCTGAAGGCACTATGTTGTTTGTTTCTTTGCTAGTAATTTAATGCTCATTTTCTACCAAAAAAAAAAAAAAAGATGAAAAGGAGAGAGAAAGAGAGGGACTGCATTGTTTCAATCGAATAGAGAGAGAAAAAGAATGCATGAAATTGAGGGAGATGGGTTTGGGAATTGGGGGAGTAGCTAAGAATTGAAGAGATAGAGAAAAAGGACTGCATTATTATTTCTGTCTCTTTTTGTCATGGTGGGGGGCTGTTTAGAGCTTCGACAAAAAACATTAGTTAGAGTACTATTTTTAAGTATTTCAATCTTTCTTATTTACAAAATGGAGGTGAACTTATATACAAACTTTCTTTTTTTGGTTTGTTTTACTACTGAGTAATAGTTATGCCCAAAATATCGCCGCAGGCATAGCGTGCATAAAAAGCTAGTATATAAATAATTAAATTCCCCTCAAGAAAAATATATATAAATAATTAAGTTAGTACATAATGTTCAATAGAAGCCCCATCCGGGCTTATGATACATTTCATAAGATATAAATCCATGCAATAACTAGGGGGATTTTTTTTTGACATCAAGGAAAAATGCAAACTAGGGGGATTGAGAAAGTAAGAAAAATAATTGAATCGATCAAAGTATTTAAGTTTTTTTTTATTTGTTGTAAAAGTACCATTTCATTACATATCTATTTAAAGAGTTCATTACAGTACAATCTGATTTGTGTGGATCCGATTCACATTAACAATTAATGTGCATTAGGCTAAAAGGACATATCATTTCTGAACAACCACTATATCATTTAGAAACCGACTATAATACTATATCATGCAGAAAACCCGCTATATCATGCAAAAACTCATTGTATGTATTATTCAGAAACGTACTATATCATGCAAAAACTACATCATTTCTAAACAATCCACTATATCATTTGGAAACCCACTATGTCATGAAGAAATTCACTACTGAACAATCCACTATTCATTCAGACACTCACTATATCATGCAGAAACTCACTATATCGTTCAGACACTCATTATATCATGTAGAAATTCACTATATCATTCAGACATGCACTATATCATGCATAAACTACAACTTTTTATATGTTAAAACACATGTCACGATATATATACTACACAACCTACCTCTTCCTACATGTTAAAACATTAAAATTAAATCCTCCACTATATTGCATATAATTTCACTATATGTTTTCCGTTGATAAAATCCACTATATTGTATACAAGCTCATTATATCTCTATAAAACTCGCTATATGAAGTTAATATTAATTACCAACCCGATGTACACTAAGTTAGTGTGCACCGAATCAATTTAAGTTTTTTTAATTAGCGTATTACATTCCGAGAAATAAGGTTCATACAATAAGTATTGAAAAGTCTTCTATTCACGTTCCAAACCGTGACATGGGAATTTGTACGGAACGAGAACGACGCTACAAAGTTGATTTATGCTTTTGTTTTTACTTATTTTTAGGGGGCATGAATTGAAATTTACTCCCTCCGTCCCATAATATAGTACTCACATTCCTTTTTTGGTGTCCTAAAATATTGTGCTTATTTTCTTTTTTATCAATTTGTTTAGATTAAATTATCCTTAATTTTTACACAAACTTTCCAAAATACCCCTACTTTTCTCTCAAAATATGTGACCGCATTTATTGTTTTACATCATTCCAAGGAACATTTATTGCATTTTGATATTGTTTAAAGGAAAAAGAAATTAAAGAACTAGTTTCAATACAAAAGTATCAAAAAAACACTTCATTAAATACATTTTTTTGGAAATCCTACTACTCATTCAATTTTCCTTAATTTCCGTGAAAGATGAGAAGTGAGCACTATATTATGGGACGGAGGGAGTATAAAGGGTCAAAGAAAGTTGTTGTGCACGCAATGACGTAATTACGCAATACCTTTTGATTTTTCTTTGGTAACCTCTAATAGGATTTTTTCCACATCTTTTACTTATTCTATTAATTTATTGGGTAATGTTATATGTAGCCCTTAGGGCTATGTATAAGCATTTAATATATTTCTAATAAAGGAAACAATTTGGGAAAACAAGACAAGATTACACATTAATCTAAGTAATAAATGCTTGACTTGATTTTTTATATCCATTTTAAACACCTTATACATAGCCCTAAGGGCTATGAATATCATTTCCCTAATTTATTTTAACGTATTTAAACGTATCTGATTTCATCTGAACTTATTAAAATATACTCTCTCTGTATATTTACATTGCCTGTTTGCTTTATTTCAAACGTATATCTTCGGTTGTTATATACTCCCTTCATGTGTTATTAGTTTATCCACTTTCCTTTTTAGATTGTCTCTTATTAGTTTACCCACTTTTTTAGCTATTTTTGAAATGGACCCACTAGTTTTATGTTATTATTTTCTACCTAAAACATCAATTTTCTATTTGTCACTATCCTATTGTCAATTGGCCCACAATAAATTAATAATTTCTCATTCTCTTTAGGTCCTATTACTATTTTTCCTAAAACTATATGTGTCCAAAGAAATGAGTAAATTAATATGAGACTGAGGGAGTATTAATATGAAAATTTATATCTTAAAACTACACATCAAAATGAATCTAATAAGATTCCTCATGACTTTATCTATTCATATATGACAATCCCTAGACGTGGTCAAAGTTTTTTTTTTAAAATCTATGATTATAATATTTAAAGTAATCAAGATAAACAACTACAACGGAAAAATTTCAAAAATACGCAAATACTCTAGACACCCAACATTGTTCTTTTCAACTTATTTTAACCTTTTTAAGAAAAAATAAGTTTAGATAAGATAAGTTCAGATAAGATAAGCTCAAATAAGATAGATGAGTTCAGTTAAGATCAAAAAAGTCTAATAATACAAACATCATCAAGTTTAATAAGTTCAGATAAGATAAGATAAGTTCACATAATATTGGATAAGTTTCAGATAATAAGATAATATAATACTTCTATAAGATAAGTTCTAATAAGATAAAATAAGTTCAGATAAGATAAAATCAGTTCACATATCAAAATAAGTTGAATAAATAATCTGACTTGCGTGGACCCAATTCACGTTAACATTAGTGTGCACCAGGCCAAAAACACTTATCATTTCTGAACAATCCACTCTATCATTCAGAAACCCACTATATCATGTAGATGCCCACTATATCATCACGAAATATACTATATAATGTAGAAACTACATCAATTCTAAACAATCCACTATATCAGTCAGACACCCACTACATCATGAAGAAACTCACTATATCATTCGAAAACATACTATATCATGCAGAAACTACATCATTTCGAAACAATACACTATATCATGCAGAAACTCACTATATCATTCAGACACTCACTATATCATGCAGAAACTACATCTTTCTATATGTTAAAGCACGTGTCACGATATATGCTACACAACCTGCATCTTCCTGTATGTCAAAACATAAAAATTAAATCCTCCACTATATTGCATATAATTTCACTATATGTTTTCCATTAATAAAATCCACTAAATTCACTATATCTCTATAAAACTCACTAGCTATATAAAGTTAATATCAATTACCAACCCAATGCACATTAAGTTAGTGTGCACTGAATCCATTTAAGTTTTTTATTGAATAAATTAAAAGGACCCTAAGTTGACAAAATAAAATTCTAAACAACTAACGGCCCTTGAGATTATACGAATGCAAACTAAATCAAAAGATTACTAATTACAAAATGCTAGAGGCTAATGTGTCTCACTAACGTCTCACGAGAGACTAATAAATCAAATCAAGTTTACTCCCTTGAATTAAAGTTTTCACTAACGTAATTATTAAATGCTAGAGGGCCTAGAGGCTAATAAATCAAAAGATTACTAATTATTTAAACTTGGTAATAATGTAGTAGGCTTGGGCCCTATTGCGTGGGTACTCCCCAGTCTTGATCACCTCCCCAAAATTTCCCAAGAGCAACCGATATGATATTGCTTGAGATTGAACCCAAGACTTCCCATAAGTAAATACTTCTTACCATTTGATTTAAGCTCTTGTGGTACTCCTTCCGAATTGCCACACTAAAGAAGTAAAGATACAAGACAACTCTACAAAAATGAACAAAGATGGCTACCAAAAAAAAAGAATAGTTGATTGGGGATTCATCTTATAGTTTGAAGGTTACAAGGTCGAATCCTTTGAACTTCAATAATTGGGGTATTCCTTTACCTTTCTCTAATATTCCCAAGTGTCTGACCTACAGATATTGAGAGCTATGATAAACATCTAATGTTAGTAAACATCTAGCAAGGGTAAAACTGTAAATGTACAAGAGATAATAAAGACAAAGTTGTCAGTCAAACAAAAAAGTGACTTCGAAAAATACGATGCTAATAAATAGTGTTCATGCAACTACAACTAGTATTCATGTAACTACTAATAGTGTTTATGTAGCTAACAATAAGTGTTCATGAAATATAAATACTTCCTCCGTTCCATAATAAGTGAAACATAGGGATTGGGCACAAGATTTAATAAACATCACTTTCAAAAGTCAAAAAGTCATAAAATACCCTTTTCATTATCAAAAGGAGGAGAGAGAAAAGCAAACCACACAAGTTTGTGATGGGTATTCTTGTCATTTTGTCACTTTCTTTTTTCCATTTAAGGTATGTTTCACTTATTTTGAAACGTTCTAAAATAGTAAGTGTTTCACTTATTATGGAACGGAGGAAGTAGTATTTATGCAACCCAGTTAGAGTAAAGGTGAAGCTGTCAGTCAAACAAAAAAGTGACATCGAAAAATGGGATGCGAACAAATAGTGTTCATGCAGCTACAAATATCGTTCATGTATCTGCAAATGGTGTTTATACAACTAACAAATAGTGTTCGTAAAAAATAAATAGTGTTCATGTAACATAACTAGTGTTTTTATATATTAAAAGGTAAATAAAAAATGGTTTTTTCACCATATACCCCGACAAATCACGAAATTCACCATATACCACTACAAGAAAATCACAAAATAACGACGGCCTGTCAGCGACGGTTGACAAAACCGTCGGTATATTCATAATAGGCGACGGCTATAAGCCGTCGTTGATCACCGTCTGCTTTTGTATAGTTTAACGACGGTTTAGCTGTCGTTGATTAATAACGACGGCTAAAAGCCGTCGTTAATTTTGTGGAAGTAAAGCAGAAATTTTTTTAGCTTGGGCGACGGTTAGAAACGGTCGTTGATTCTGAAGGGGGGGTTTAATTGAATGCGGTGATTCAGTCGGGTTTTATTTTCAACAAAAAAAAGGAGGGAAGTGCAGCGATTTTTGCAGCGACGCAACCACCTCCACCTGCCTTTCCTCCTTCCTCCAGCCAACGGCAGCGACCCACCTCCACCTCACTTCGCCGGCGGTAAGCTTTACTTTCTCCTTTTTTTAAAATTTTTTTTGAGTTTAATGAACCAAACCCTAACAGTTGGGTTTTTTCCTCGTGAGAGAAGTGCACTTCAGGCGACGAACTTCGGCGACGAACTTGGCATCGACTCTTGCCGGACCGACATTTCGCCGGTGGTAAGCAGTGCCAATTTCCTTTTTTTTTTTTTATAATTTGTGTACTCATGAAACTAAACCCAGAAAATTGGGTTTTTGCTAATTCTTGTTATTTCTGCTAAAAATTCGAATCTTGTTTTTTCTGTCAGTTTTTTACTCACATTTTGTTAGTCTTGCTTTATTTTATGTATATTTCTTCATGTAAGTGTTTGATATTATAATGTATCATTTCTTTAATCAAAGTTCATACTACTTATAATTTTTTCAGATAATTTCATAGTCAGATTTTAGTGATTTGGTGAGTGAAATCAGTAACAAGAAAGAGCATGTGGGTATTTTTGTTTTCTAACATTTGGTGGAAAAAAAGAATGGGTGAAAGTAACCCAAAATTGTTGGACTTAATATCAAAGGAAAAACAAAGGATGATGAATAATGAAGAAAGAAGATATGGGTGTTGTTCATATGATGAAAACAAGCTTGAACTTAGGCTATATAATTTTTTAGTTTATATTACTTTGAAGATTAAGTTACTTTAATTGTATAAGTTTAAGTCACTATATAATGATCACAATAGTTTTTATAGTGGTTCGTTTATTAAAGGCTATCATTTTGTTAGTCTTCCCTTTTCGCATTAATATTAAAATATATGACTGCATTGTGACCACTAATTCTAGTTATTCTAATCAGAATCTACATGGTGGATTTGTAGCATCTGATTATGCTCTTTTAATTATCAAAGATTACATTTTCCTAAGCATTATGATTTGGCCATGGTCTAAAGAGTATGAGCTGTGCAGGGGGGGTCGGGGAGGGGGTGAGCTGTGCGGGGGGGGTCGGGGAGTGTGGGGGGGTGTGCAAGGGGGGGTCGGGGGGGGGGAGGAGCTGTAGGGGGGTGGGGCTGCTGTGCAAGGGGGGATCGGGGAGTGGGGGAGGGGCTGCAGGGGGGTTAGGGAGGGGGGCTGCAGGGGGTGTTAGGGAGGGGGAGGGGCTGCAGAGGGGGTCGGGGGGGGGAGGGGCCGAAAGGGGGGGTTAGGGAGGTGAGGGCTGTGCGGGGGGGTCGGGGAGGGTGGGGGGGGTGTGCAAGGGGGGGATCGGGGAGTGTGGAGGGGCTGCAGGGGGTGTCGGGGAGGGGGAGGGGCTGCGGGGGGGGGGTCGGGGGGGGGAGGGGGGTAGTAGGGGGGTCGGGGAGGGGGGTGAGCTGTGCGGGGGGGGTCGGGGAGTGTGGGGGGGTGTGCAAGGGGGGTCGGGGGGGGGGAGGGGCTGCAGGGGGTGTCGGGGAGGGGGAGGGGCTGCGGGGGGGGTCGGGGAGGGGGAGGAGCTGCAGGGGGTCGGGGAGGGGGGGGGGCTGCAGGGGGGTCGGGAGGAGGAGGAGGAGCTGCGGGGGGTCGGGGAGGGGGGTGGGCTGTGCAGGGGGGGTCAGGGAGGGTGGGGGGGACTGTGCAAGGGGGGGTTAGCTTATGAACTTCTTCTCAAATAATCTTCTATAACACCCACATTTACCAACTTGATTTTTGTCTTCCATAAAGAAATTGGACATATAAAATTGATCCTAACTCTACCTTCATTAGCTTATGAATTTAAGCTTACATATTTGGGAAGAGCTTGTTGATAACCACTTAAGATCCAACGTTCTAATTTCTTTGACATAATGTTATTGGATTATTCATACTTTAATGTAATTTGTTTAATCTTGCGCAGTTTTAATTTCTTGCATTTTAGGTAATCATGTCTAATCCTAAGGGCCGCGGAGGTCGAGGTGGCTTAGGTGGAAGCCAAGGTCGTGGGACTTTGATTCCGATGCAGCTTTTTCAGTCACCAGAAGTAGAAGGAAGCCAGAACCCTGTAGTAGAGACACAGGGAGATGATTCACAGGCACGTGACATTGGTAGCCACGTACCGGAGACTCCGAACACTCATACGGAGGAAGGTGAAGGTTCGAACCGTGCACCAAGAAAGGTTTTAAGCCCTACTGGATTATGGTAAGTTCGTAAGCTACTATATGCTTCATGATACACAAATATGCAATGGTATTCACAATTCACGTGTTTGTTTGGTTTTCAATTCAGGTTCGATGATAACAAGGTTAGTGGGTCCATCACTGACATTTTCCAGGGCCATTTTCGACAACCTTGGTTCAATTACAGTGAGGTCGACAATGCAACAAAGACGCATTGGTGGAACATTTTCACAGTATGTATGAATCGAATTATGAAAAATTTCATTGATTATATTACTTTATTAATATCTTTGTTTAATGTTTGACTAAAGGGTATTTACGAATGGGCTCCTGAGTTAGAAGGCCTAGTGAAGAAGGATTACAAGAAAAAAGCTTCATCTCGTCTGAGAGACTTGCGATACTGGGTGGTTAAGAAAGCCAAAGAAAGGCCGAAATGGTTGGGGGAGACGATCTACGAAGACATGAAGAAGAGAAGTGAAGACCCAACATTTCGGGAAAAATTTGAACAGGCGAAGAAGAACCGAAGAGGTGGCTCCCTGTCTAATCCAATTGAGCCGTCACACTTTCAGGGTTCTATTTCGGCGGCACAGCATGCTAGGAAGATGGTAAATATGTTTCATATCTACTACTTAGTGTAATTTACATTTCATTTTCGGTATGAGTAAAAAATTAAGCCTTTGTTCAACAATGTCTACAGGCAAAGAGTAGAGGAGGAGTACTCCCTACTGCTCCCGAGTTGTTCTTGAAGACTCATTTCAAGACTGTTCCTGGAAAAGGAGAAATCCCAGCAAACAAGAAAGCAAAGCAAATCTCGGTACATACTTCTAAACATATATTTATAGGCAAATATGATTGAAAAGTTTGGTGCAAGTTTAGTTAGAACCAAATATAGGACATTTTGGCCAATTTAGGCTATTTCACTTGAAATTGAATGAATACGAGTAGTTTGATGCTAGTTTAAATTATAAACACCTCAAACATCATATATATAGTTAGTTTAATGTGATTCTAAGTTGTTTTGATTGAAAATACACAAAATAGGAAAGTTAGAACCAAATATAGGCCATTTTGGCCAATTTAGGCTATTTCACTTGAAATTGAATGAATACGAGTAGTTTGATGCTAGTTTAAGTTATAAACACCTCAAACATCATATATATAGTTAGTTTAATGTGATTCTAAGTTGTTTTGATTGAAAATACACAAAATAGGAAAGTTAGAACCAAATATAGGCCATTTTGGCCAATTTAGGCTATTTCACTTGAAATTGAATGAATACGAGTAGTTTGATGCTAGTTTAAGTTATAAACAACTCAAACATCATATATATAGTTAGTTTAATGTGATTCTAAGTTGTTTTGATTGAAAATACACAAAATAGGAAAGTTAGAACCAAATATAGGCTAATATAGGCCATTTTAGGCTATTTCACTTGAAATTGAATGAATACGAGTAGTTTGATGCTAGTTTAAGTTATAAACACCTCAAACATCATATATATAGTTAGTTTAATGTGATTGTAAGTTGTTTTGATTGAAAATACACAAAATAGGAAAGTTAGAACCAAATATAGGCCATTTTGGCCAATTTAGGCTATTTCACTTGAAATTGAATGAATACGAGTAGTTTGATGCTAGTTTAAGTTATAAACACCTCAAACATCATATATATAGTTAGTTTAATGTGATTCTAAGTTGTTTTGATTGAAAATACACAAAATAGGAAAGTTAGAACCAAATATAGGCCATTTTGGCCAATTTAGGCTATTTCACTTGAAATTGAATGAATACGAGTAGTTTGATGCTAGTTTAAGTTATAAACACCTCAAACATCATATATATAGTTAGTTTAATGTGATTCTAAGTTGTTTTGATTGAAAATACACAAAATAGGAAAGTTAGAACCAAATATAGGCCATTTTGGCCAATTTAGGCTATTTCACTTGAAATTGAATGAATACGAGTAGTTTGATGCTAGTTTAAGTTATAAACAACTCAAACATCATATATATAGTTAGTTTAATGTGATTCTAAGTTGTTTTGATTGAAAATACACAAAATAGGAAAGTTAGAACCAAATATAGGCCATTTTGGCCAATTTAGGCTATTACACTTGAAATTGAATGAATACGAGTAGTTTGATGCTAGTTTAAGTTATAACACCTCAAACATCATATATATAGTTAGTTTAATGTGATTCTAAGTTGTTTTGATTGAAAATACACAAAATAGGAAAGTTAGAACCAAATATAGGCCATTTTGGCCAATTTAGGCTATTTCACTTGAAATTGAATGAATACGAGTAGTTTGATGCTAGTTTAAGTTATAAACACCTCAAACATCATATATATAGTTAGTTTAATGTGATTCTAAGTTGTTTTGATTGAAAATACACAAAATAGGAAAGTTAGAACCAAATATAGGCCATTTTGGCCAATTTAGGCTATTTCACTTGAAATTGAATGAATACAAGTAGTTTGATGCTAGTTTAAGTTATAAACACCTCAAACATCATATATATAGTTAGTTTAATGTGATTCTAAGTTGTTTTGATTGAAAATACACAAAATAGGAAAGTTAGAACCAAATATAGGCTAATATAGGCCATTTTAGGCTATTTCACTTGAAATTGAATGAATACGAGTAGTTTGATGCTAGTTTAAGTTATAAACACCTCAAACATCATATATATAGTTAGTTTAATGTGATTGTAAGTTGTTTTGATTGAAAATACACAAAATAGGAAAGTTAGAACCAAATATAGGCCATTTTGGCCAATTTAGGCTATTTCACTTGAAATTGAATGAATACGAGTAGTTTAATGCTAGTTTAAGTTATAAACACCTCAAACATCATATATATAGTTAGTTTAATGTGATTCTAAGTTGTTTTGATTGAAAATACACAAAATAGGAAAGTTAGAACCAAATATAGGCCATTTTGGCCAATTTAGGCTATTTCACTTGAAATTGAATGAATACGAGTAGTTTGATGCTAGTTTAAGTTATAAACACCTCAAACATCATATATATAGTTAGTTTAATGTGATTCTAAGTTGTTTTGATTGAAAATACACAAAATAGGAAAGTTAGAACCAAATATAGGCTAATATAGGCCATTTTAGGATATTTCACTTGAAATTGAATGAATACGAGTAGTTTGATGCTAGTTTAAGTTATAAACACCTCAAACATCATATATATAGTTAGTTTAATGTGATTGTAAGTTGTTTTGATTGAAAATACACAAAATAGGAAAGTTAGAACCAAATATAGGCCATTTTGGCACTTTATATTATTTGAATATGAGTATATTTAACCAAATGCAGGAGACATACAATAAGAAGCTGGATCATTGTACCACTCAGGGGTCACAGCCGAACCCTGATCTGTTGTATTGGGAGACAGTTGGGGGGAGAAACAGAGGAAAAGTTCAGGGGTTGGGTCAGGGAGATCATTTGTACTACAACTCTGCATCAGGGCGAGGAGATGGTGGCTCTTCACAACCATATGAGCCGTCCATTTTTTCTCAGATTGAGGCGCAAGTGGAGGCAAAGGTCGCTGCACGGATGGGAGAGGTGGAGGCAATGGTCGCAGCACGGGTGGAAGAGTCACGTCGGGCCCTCATCGAGGAAATGATGAGGAACATGTCTAGTTTCGGCCACATGTTTGAAGGTTGCAACCCAGGCCCCACTCCACAACGCAGACCAGAAGATGACCCAGGGTTTGGTGGTGGCGGTAGTGCTACAGAGCCACCCTTGACAGTGTAGTTTTTTTTGGTTTTGGCAACTAGGTAACTAACTTATAGTTGGATATAGTTAGTCTAACTATTTTCTTGTAGTGTAAATACTTATCGGCATCTCGCTTCGTTTCTTGATGTGTCGGGTTATTTTTTTTTCAACCCGACTTCTACTTTATTTCCCGACACCGGGATCTATTTTGCGTACATATATTTAATCTAGGTAGTTTGTCTAACTATAGACATTTAGTGTCTATATTTATCGGCATCTAGCTTATTATTTTCTAGCTTTGTCGATATATATTTTTTGTAAACACCGACATCTACTTTATTTCCCGACATCGGGATCTATTTTGTGTACATAAATGTAATCTATTTCATGTAATTATACAAGTATCTATGTAAATTTTAATATATATCAAAATTGCATAATTTTGTAATTGAAAAAATTTAATGCGATGGAGAAACAGCTTTAGCGTGGTATATTTAGGTGCAGCTGTGCAGGTACAGGTTTAATTATTATTAAGAACAATAGAATTTTAAATCATATTATTTTGTAAGAACAGCGACGGTTAAACAATAAATCAACGACGGCTAGGCAGTCGTTGTAAGGTTCTCTATGCACCCATCGAAACGAAATCAACGACTGCTTTAAAATTTTAGCGACCGTTATAAACAGACGTTGATTATTCAAAATCAACGACGGTTTTTAACAGTCGCTGGAACAACGACGGTTTACAACAGTCGCTGGAACAACGACGGTTTAAAACGGTCGGTGATCCAGCGACAGTTATAAACCGTCGCTGACCTGCCGTCTGCTTTAAACAGTCGTTGTCTGGGTATCAACGTCGGCTTTTATAAACCGTCGCTGATTGTCCTTAAACCGTCGTTGAATATATCACCGACGGCTTGACGGTCGTTGATTCTTGTATCACCGACCATCTTTTTACCGACGGCCATGTAACGACGGTTAGCCGTCGTTGATTATTCAGCGAAGGCTTTTTAGGCTATCAACGACGGCTAAAAGCCGTCGTTAATTTGCACTTTTCTTGTAGTGTACCCTTAATGTTTCAGATATTCATCATATACCCCTGAGTTTTCAAAACTGTGCACCATATACCCTTTTTCTAACGGACGTTAAGTCACCGTTAGCTTTATTTACCATTTTGCCATTATTAACCCCTAACCTTAACTCTTAAACCTAATCCCTAACCCAAATCTAAACCCTAACCCCTAACTCTAATCTAACCGCTAACCCTAACCCACCCCCTCCCTTCCACCCCAGCCTCCACCCCCAGCTCTACCCCCTCCCCCACTCCTCCACCTCACCCGGCCCGGCCCCCATCGCCCAACCACCTCGGCCCCCCAGCCGGCCACTAACCCGCAGCCCCCCACTTGCCCCCACCAACCCGCAACCTCCTCCCTATTCGGACCGCAACCCCGTGCCCCGCAACCCCCTCCATCGCAAACCCCGGTACTTTTCATGAGTTAAATATAGATTTGTAATGTTCTTTGGAATTTATCCTGAAAACGTAGCTTAATTTGAGCGAAGATGTTGATGAATTGCGCGATTTGAGCGAAGATGTTGATGAATTGCGCGAAAATGCGAGTTGCAAGGATTGGGGGTAGGTAAATTATCGAAAACAAAGAGGGAGAAAACGCGAACTGCAGGGGAAAGGTGGGGCTCTCGCGACGGTGCGGGGAGGAGTGGGGTTCTCGCGACGGTGCGGGGACGGGTGGGGTTCTCGCGACGGTGTAGGGGAAGGGTGGGGTTCTCGCGACGGTGCGGGGGGAGGGGTGGGGTTCTCGAGACGGGGTGGGGAGAGGGGCTGCTGGGGGGGGGGGGAGGGGGCTGTTGGGGTGGTTGAGGGGGGCTGGCTGGGGTGGGGGAGGGGGAGGGGGCCTGGGGGAGAGGGTGGTGGGAGTTTAGGGTTAAGGTTAGGGTTTAGGGTTGGGGTTAGGGGTTAGGATTAGTGTTAGGGTTTATGGGGTTAGGATTTAGGGGGTTAGGGTTAGTGTTAGGGTGGTAAAATTGTAAATAACTCTAACGGTGACTTAACGTCCGTTACCAAAAAGGGCATTTGGTGAACAATTTTGAAAAGTCAGGGGTATATGGTGAATTTTTGAAACATTGAGGGTATATGGTGAATTTCTTGATTTGTCAGGGGTATATGGTGAAATAACCGATAAAAAAAATCTACAAACAAATTTTTTTCTATTTTATATTGTCTTTTATTACTTGTTTATTCCTTGCTAGATCATGTTAGTAAACATCTAGCAATTAGATGTTTATCATAGCTCCAAATATTGGACCAAAAATCCATAAAAGTTAGTTGTCTTTTTTTAATTGTTACATTTTGACCGTGGGCACTATTCACATGATAACTTTGACTGTCTTTAAGTTTATATACATACGAAAAAACATAGTCATGTTGGATCTTGTTTGATTAGTTCCAATTTGTATTTTTCAAATATATAATTTTTATAATTTTTTCATATATGTAACTCAAGATATTGGTGTTTGAATTTGCATCTCGTAAACTGTGAAAAAACAAATATAACAACTAAAAAAAGACAGATGGAGTACTAATAAAAAAGAGAATAAAGCATGCACATGAGACATGACATTTCCAAATCTAGAGGTCTACGTAGTTTTGTCCTCCCTCTACTCCATGTTGACGAATGTAACGTTAGTCTTCATTCCTACAGGCTACAGTAATGGACTGTATATCCTATATTCTTATGGATTGTATCAAAGTTTTTAATAATAATAATAATATAATTTGGGGTAATCAGCTTATTACTTCATTACAAGTAAAGCAAGACATTCATTTATAACCAAAGGATAGTGTTGAACATTGTTGAATTTACCTTTTAACACCTGGAGGAGATTCCGTCCAACAGAAACTCGAGGGTGTTGCAATTGATCTGTTCCAATTTTACAAAAAAGATGTCTATATCATATAAAGACTACAATTGATCATCATAAACTATGTAAAAACATGTACTCTTACAATCCGGATATTACTTAACATCTCCTTTTGTCTATAGAGATTGAAGGAAAAGAAAACACAACGGAAAATAAAGTGGATGAATAAGGGTACGTCTCAACTTTAGTGAAAACTCTGTCTATCGTAAAATAGATCATATTAACTTTAATTCAAGATGTGGATGAGTTTATTTTGGAAAGGAAGCAAGTATTATTTCACATTTTTCCAACTTGAGGATGAAGAGAATCAAATCTTTAACCTCATAATTCGAAGGTGGAAGTTCTGAGCTCCTAGTTCTTCAAGACGGCCGGGGAGCATAATTTTCGTGACTATTGATCATGACTTATGTGATTAAGTGGAAATGAGTTGCTAGCTAGAAAGCAACCAAAAACAAGGAAAAGATAAGAGAAATAATAAGAAGATTATAATATGAACCTGAAGAATAGGCAGAAGCTGAAGGAAAGTCAAACAATAGAATCATGCATATAACTGATGTTACTAATGTAGTAATTCCAGTACTAGAAGAGTTGTACAAGATTAAATCCCTTCGACTATACATATTTTTCTTCAATTCCATCGAGTAATAAATACGAATGATCTTAATTTCAAATCCCCCTTTCTTTTTGTGTCTCTCTTTTGAAAGCTTCTGCAGTTATTTGAGAGAAAACAAAGAGATATACTTGTATTTATGGATGGTTCGAGTATGATATGAAATCAGCGTGATTATGATTTAGGAAATGCATGGGTAGGGGGTGAGAGGGTGGACTTGACGTAGGTTTTGTCATTTGTGGAATTTCAGTATCATTGCCAGCTTGCTGTCAGAGCGGGTAGACCGGTAGAGTGGGAGACAGGCAGTCCTCCAATCAAAGAAACTTTCTAGATAGCTAAATTTGACAAGTTTTGTTACCCTCAAAAAAATTGAGAAGTTTTGTAGTA
Organism: Beta corolliflora; assembly: GCA_947648045.1. Lineage (NCBI taxonomy): Eukaryota > Viridiplantae > Streptophyta > Magnoliopsida > Caryophyllales > Amaranthaceae > Beta > Beta corolliflora. The sequence goes on from CANSZD010002913.1 coordinate 5,302,481, forward strand.
GACTTAGGGGTCTCAGAAACAGACCTGACTGTTGGGTCAACCTGATTCTGACTTGACTTGAACCTGGTTCGACCTGTGAGGGTCAGTCCCCAGACCTGACCGAAACCTGACCTGGGATTACCCAGACCTGACCGGCACCTGGCAAGATTATATTCTGACCTGACCAGACAGACCTGCATTCAAACCCGAACCCGACCGTACTCAACTAGATATTACTAAAATTCAATTATTTTCTTAAATCTACAAAATCATTTAAATATGTTAATTTATAAAATTGCTTACATTTAATAATTAATTCAATAAAAAATTTAATTACATTTAATTTAAGGGTTAAACTTTGAATATCATGTACTTGTTTATATTTTTATTTTCATTTATTTTTGAATTATTTGTATACATTACTCTCTTGTTTTGATTTGACATCTATTGATGTATATATCATATAGGCTACAGCTCAAAAGTCACAACATGTATGTATATACGTAGTATTTTAACAATTTTCTAAAGTATCGGCTTGAACGGTCAGTTAACATTGGAATTTTTTTTCTGTTTCACCACTTTATTTTTTATGCGTTTCTTTCAAATTTAAAGTTTAAAAAGTCCAAATATTAGAAATTCCAAACAAGTGAATAACCGAATAGGATGAACTAAATGAAGAATAGATGAGCAGTGAGAATTACAATTTCATTTTTTTTCAATAATGGTACCACTGATATCAAACTTGGAATACAAAATGCAAAAACCAGAAAGATTGAGGCTGGAAACTTTACAAACAAACTAAAACAAAGAAAGAGATGAAGGAATATTTTATAACTTCCACCATCTAGTCTCTAGATGTATTACAAGGATGAACAAACCCCAATTGAACCGGCTACAAAAATAGATAGACTAATTCCACATTAAAGCATATGCATAATGAAGTAAAAGTTACAGCAAATTCGAATTTATTGTTTAACTTTACATCCAGAAAATTAAAGAAATGAATCTACAATTAGGTAATTTACAGAAATTTTAGCCAAAAAAAAAACAATTCAGTGCTTGAAACGAGTTGCGTCTTCATTCTTCACTTAAAAATTTGCAAGGAAGATGTTTCTTCAACTTCTAGCTCAAATCTTCTACAAAATTCTTTAGATCTGGAAAATTAGAAAAAAATAAAGAAAATCAAAATTCTCAAAACCAAAGTAAATTCTCCATAATTAACGAGAGCTAAGAGATTAGCTCACCTCAAGAAAAATGGAGAGATTGATGAATGACGACAATGACGAAGATTCCCCTTACCTGTGGTGGTTCCTCGGACCACCAGTCGCTCAGCCGCCGCAGTTCGTTTAGTCTCCAACCCCGTATTTCTCTCTCCCCTCTTCTTGTTCGTTGTTGCTGCTCTGCCGTTGCTGCCGCTAGACGTCGGTGCTTCTTCCTTCGCCGGTGATGCGCCATCTTGAACTCGATCGCTGCCCTTGCTTTGGCGTCTTTGTTCCGATCTTGTGTTGTGGTCCATTGAGAGAAGTAGAAACTAGGAAGGGAGGCTGGACGGGAAATATGGGTTTGGAGGAGAGAGATGAGGGTGAAGGTGATAGGTTAGGAGACGATCTAACGGTTCAGCTTCTTTTATGGTTTGTATCCAACGGTTAATATTTATGATCCGTGTGCTTTGTATTGTTTTCTTGTGTGCCCTTGATTATGATCATCTAACGGTTTAGATTTTGCCCATTAAATGGTTTTGGATTTTGCCTTAAGAAAACCAAGAATCCTACCAAATTATTATTCAAAACAACTAAACCCCAAATCTCATACTCTATAACCCCATTTTCAAATAATAATCATAATTATCTAAAGTAATAATTAAAATTTTCATAATTTATATTATTTGTTTAACCGAAATTTACTCATGTCAATTATCTCATTTGTCGGTGAATTGATTAGGGAATAACAAATAGCGTAAGCACTAATCGGTTATAGACTTATAGTTATGCTAGTTATATTGCTCTAAGGTCATTACTTATGAAACTAAACTTCTTGGAAAATTACTTATACAACTATTAGTTGCTCAATTAAAGTTTTGATTATAGTCATTTACGTGAACTATAGTATAGCAAATTAGCAATATGCTTCATATCAAGATCTTGTGAACAAGCAATAAGATTTAATCGATTAAGATCTTGTTAAAATGCAAAAAGATATAGTAATTTAACAAACCTCCCTATATGTTATAATAAAATATGTTATTCAATGTCTCCTATTAAGGAAAGCTCTACAACTCTATAGTGATTTACTTCTTAAGCTAGTATTCTTATAGTGTTACGTATGCAAATATCACTCAATTATGTAATTATTTGTTTATAATATCTATTTAGTGAACTTATAGTGTAACGATATAACTTATATATATGAACTTCATTGAGTTGATAGTGATTGTTTGTTATATTATCATCATAAAGATGATGAACTTAAATGGAGTATTGTTATCTTGAACTATCGACTTACATTCATACATTCATTATATTGATCTTATCTAATAATAACAATTTGTTTTAATCCAACTATATAGTAACTAGCAAGTACTTGTTATAATCACTTAAACCTCATATGAACCATCATTGTAAACATATGAATGTATGATTGTCATTTGTTATAGTATTATATATAACATATCAAGAGTCATTATACTAATTTATAATCAATAGAGTATTAGGTTCGTTTTACAATTATTTTGATACCAATTTTATACTAAAATGATTATACATATTGATAGAAATGTTTGTTTATACTTTATCATATATAGTCACAACATAATACATATATACCACGTTATGTTTGTTATTGTTATTGTTATTATTAGCATTGTTGCTACTATTACTATTAGTATTTATATTGTTATTGTTCTTGTTATTGTTATTGTTAATATTCCTGTTCTTGTTTGTATTATTATTGCTATTGTTAGCATTGTTACTATTATTGTTATTATTTGTATTATTGTTATTATTATTATTATTATTATTATTATTATTATTATTATTATTATTATTATTATTATTATTATTATTATTATTATTATTATTAGTATTATTATTATTATTATTATCATCATCATCACTTTATGTTTATTATTATTATTATTATTATTATTATTATTATTATTATTATTATTATTATTATTATTATTATTATTATTCTCCTTATCCTCATAGCTATTTACAAACTTATATATCAATCATAATGCTTATAATAATAAATTATTTATATAAAGCTTGGAACATATGAACCCTCGTTATAATCACTTAGGCCTCATATGAACCGTCGTTGTAAACATATGAATGTATGATTGTCATTTGTTATAATATTATAACATATTAAGAGTCGTTATACTAATTTATAATCAATAGAGTATTAGATTGGTTTTACAATTATTTTGATATCAATCTTATATTAAAATGATTCAACATATTAGTATTTATATTGTTATTGTTATTGTTAGTATTCCTGTTCTTATTTGTATTACTATTGCTATTGTTAGCCTTGTTACTATTACTATTATTATTACTCTAAACATCACGGTAATCAATATAGTGTTTTTATTGGTTTTTCGTTGTCATCCATATATTTATCGCACACACACATATGTATATATATATGTCGATCTTAATACTTTTATTAATATGATTCGTTTACAAAATCCATAACAAAATCAAGATGGCCCAATCAGGAGTTACCCGAAGTTGAGTTGACGTTCAATAGCGAATGGACCCGATGTTTCACAATGATCGAACTAAGGTCATTACTAATTCAACCCGAGTACATTTGACTTAACTCAACCGTACATGAAACCTAAATACGACCTGCGCAAACCCGGCAAAAAAATGTCAACGGACGATCATATCCGGGAATGGATCAACTTGTAAATGGAACGCTCAGACCTGTCCGGCACCCGGGAATCCAATGATTCAAATGTGTTCGACCCAGTTGAACAAAACCTGACCAATCATGACTGGGGGCACCGACAATCGAATCCCGACTCGTCCGGTCGACACGGTTAACCGTGGGTATACCCAGAACCTGTTTGAGAACCTGTTTTGACACCCCTAAGTAGACTAGATTTGTGGAGAGTTTCATTCTATTTGTAATTTTGTACCATGATTTAAGTTATAAGAATATGTAATCTTTCTATATTTTTTTGTATATTTCTCACGTGTAATATTTTAGTCAAAGTTAGAAAAGTTTGACCATGTGCAATTATTACTTCATCTGTTTCTTTTTTACTTGCAACCGTTTGATATTCACGCTTGCCAATCCATAACTTTAATCATAAATATATTTAATTACCGATAATTAAAAATTATGAAAAGTAATGAATATGTTTTTCCTTAACTATAAATCACCAAACATAAACTAAGTAGAATTGGTGAATAGTGTAAAAAGTCAAACCGTTGCAAGTAAAAAGAAACGCAGGAAGTATTATATATGAAAAAACATATTCATATGAGATCTTGTTAGATTCGTCTTAATGTTTAGTTTTCAAATATCAACTTTTCATAAGTTTTACTAATACCTATATACAGATATTAATGTTCAAAGATATGCATTAGAGATTGTGCAAATAAATTAAAAGTAAAGAGTCAAGGTGCTTCAACAAGTCAGCAAGCCCCACCTGATGTTCTAAGTCAAAGCCATAATCAATCTCAGCCAACTATGAAATCAATAATGATCCTTTCGGTGGTTTAGACATTAACACTTGGGGAACATATTTATGTGTTTTTAAGTCTCAAATATTTGAGCATATTTGTATATTTTTTTGCTGGATTATTCAATTTGGAAAAACTACAAATGTTGATTGCCTTAGCTAGAACAATAATGGTGTTCCATTTTGTTATTGAAATGATGCAAAGGTTTTATGGTCATTTTGGATGTTGTTATTATTACTACTGTCTCATAGAAGAAATTTTGATATTGTTATATAGAATGTGTACAAAGCGCCAAGTTTTCATTCAATCAAAAGTATTGGAAGTAGGCAATTATGCACAAAAACATACAAAAAAAGAGGATAGAATCAGAAAAGCTCTAAATTTTCCAACTTTCATCCCATTGAAATATAGTGAACATCCTAATTGGTGAGAATTCTTCACTTGACAACTATGAAAAGCAAAATCAAATACATAACCAAAGCAATCTTAACCAATATTAAAAAAAAGCAATATTAATCAATATGCCCATAACGCAGCCATCTCCTTTGTTTTTCTCACCAATTTTTAAGTTCGCTCTTCACATCTATGTATTATATTAAGAGTATAATCTACATGTGAGTTACCAATTGGTTTTAGGATGGAACTCTACCAACCCGTTGTTAGATAGAGAATGACTAACATATAGATTGGTGGATTACTCCACCTATCACCAATTGGTTTTAGGATAATGAAACCTTACCAACCTTGTATGTGGTCAAAGTCTCCTCCGGTGTGGGTGTGTCCTTGTATTAGGTCCAATGAAATTTATGATGGTATCAGAGCGGACGATCCTGGTGTTATTGTTATGGCTCCAATAAGGGTACTAGTTAACCTAATGTTGGAAGTCTATAGAGGGTTCAACGAGGATGTTGTGACCTATCTAGATTGCAAGATTAAAGATGGTTCACATGTGAAGGGGAGTGTTGAGAGTATAATCCACATGTGAATTAGAAAATAGATGTCCCGCATTGAAGAATTAGCGGGAGAATGACTTAGATATAAATAGTCTCTGAGAATTTTGTCCTCACCAACCCCATTGAAAAAACCACAGCGATTAGGGATGCTATATGAGAATCTCAGCTACCTTGGAGGGGATACAAAAAAGGGGTATATATCAGATAGAAATGAAGGAATATGTCCTTAGACATCCCGACAATTACTAAATATAATTAGGAATTATATTATGAAGATAATAAAGTTAATTATTTTAGTAATCGTATTTTCTTGCTAGAGAATAAATATGATTAATATGACAATATTGATTGGGCCTATAACTAAAATAGATTAATCGTATGAGGTCACACATTGTAGCACAAGTTGGACAAAGCAATCCAAATCCGTTTAGGATTAGGGTTGGGCCGGTCCTAAGGGGAATAGGAGGAGAATTAGTTCTTCTAACTAGCATATGACTCTTCTATTATATATAGGATATAATATTAGGGTTTAGGCGATTTTTGGATTAAGCAGTTTATTTTCACAAGAGAAAGAAAGTGAAACCCAAAACTATTCTCTCTAAACCAGTGCATATACCATCAAAAGCAAGAGAATTTATCTCTTCCGTTCTAGCAAACGTTGGTGTTCAAATGGTGCTCGTGGACAGATTAGAGGAGCAACATTTGGGGCTCTCAGATCTTCAAAGCTTGCATACAACAGGGAAATCACGCTACAAAGGTTTGATATTTAATCCCTATTGAATGATTCATGTGTTTTGATTATGTTTGCGATCCTATGATAGATGTTAGGAAATTGTTTCCTGAAATTCCGCTATATGCATCTATATGTTCATACAAGAAAAGCCCAAAGTAGGATGAAACTATATAGAAATTTTCTAAATTTTAAAATTGTACAAGAAAAATAAAGGGCATTTAAAGTATTTTAGGTGGATACATACCAAACTACTCAAGTATTGACTTACATAATAGAGATATTCTATGAATTAAAATGTCCCTTTTGAACACAAGGGGTAACAATTTAGCTTATTTATTAGAGTAATTTGTAGCCAAATTCATACTCAAGCGGTAATCATTCATTTATAATTATATTTTAACATCTTTCAAAATCTACAATCTTCTTTGTTCAGGCTATGTTCTCTTCATTTTATTTATTACCTATTATATATCATACTACTATGCTAGATCAAAACAATTCAGATCAAAACAATTCAGATCAAACACTAGACAAAACCTTCTTATGTTTTGTTTATTTATTATCAAATATTTTAATCTTGTAATTAAAGTAATGAGGAAATATAGATTTTGAAATATATATGTTGAGACGAATCTAACAAAATTATACAATAAGGTTTCATTAATGGAGAATTCTTCATAAAAACACGGGTCTTGATTTATTTGAGATAAGTTTTTTTAGAATACCTCTTTTGACTTAATTTGGCAGCAACGCTCATGATGTTTCATGATGAAACAATTCAAACTGACTCAAAATAATGGAGAATATATTGACCTTGGATGGTAAAAAGAGGTTTGGGGTATGATTAGAAGTTTGAACTCATATAGAGGATTTGACTAGTCAATCCTCTAATTTGATTGTTTGGTAAAGAGAAATTTCAATTAGCTGATTGGGCCCAAAAAACTCTTTTTGAAAAAGCTGAGGGAGGAGCATTTTGATATTAGGTTTGGGACTGAGTGAGCCAAATTACATGTATATATATCCTAAATTTTTTGAAAATTACATTAATAACAATAAAGTACAACAATGGACTAACACATGTCCTTATTAGTCATTTTACACAATTATGTAGCAATCAGCTATTAGCTACTTACCAAACACCGAAACAAACAACTAATACAATCAGGTTGTCAAATAAGCTAATACAATTAGCTATCAGCTAATACAATCAGCTAAAAGCTAATACAATCAGCTAAAAGCTATCCTCTAATTGCCAAACGGGCCACTATCTGAGTCATATAACTTATACTTCGGAGCTAATAAAAATTCTTAGTGGGACAACGCAAAAGTTTCCTTGTCTAGCACTACTACAGAATTCACGATTTGCGTCTGATTATTTGCGTCGCACGAAAGAGCAACTGACGCAAATGATATATGTGCGTCGGATCCTACAGAAAATCCGACGTAAATAGCCTAGACAGGATTATACAGGCCAGTTTTGCGTCACTGTGTGCGTCGCATTAAGATTTCATGTGACGCAAATAAGTCATCTGCGTCGGACAATAGGCCCATCCGACGCAGATGACGTTTGGTATACAGCCCAAAAGTTCCCAGTCTGTACTTAGTCATCTGCGTCGGACCATAGGCCCATCCGACGCAGATGTTTTGTATCCCGCCCAGTATTTTATTATTTAGTCATCTGCGTCGGACCATAGGCCCATCCGACGCAGATGACGTTTCGTATACAGCCCAAAATCCCCTTTTAAGTACTTAGTCATCTGCGTCGGACCATTGGCCCATCCAACGCAGATGACTTGTATCCCGCCCAGCATTTTATTAATTTGTCATCTGCGTCGGACCATAGGCCCATCCGACGCAGATGACTCTTATTTCATGTTTTATTTTTCGTATCCCGCCCATCAGTTGCCAATATTCACAAACACTACTCGCACTTCTCTCTCTCATGCGAATTCCCACAAACGTACTGTTCCGCTGCTGAATGACATCTCCCCGTCGCGCCGCCGCTGCTCCGGCAAGACCTCTCGCCGGCGCTCCTCCTCCTCTTTCTCTCACTCACTCTCTCTCTCTTGCACTCCTCTTTCTCTCACTCACTCACTCTCACTCACCCGTCGCCGCGCTCCCGTCGCACCGCTCTCCCCCGTCGCGCCGCGCTCCGCCGCGCTCCCCCGCTGCTCGCCGTCGCTCACTGTCGCACCTGAGTTGCTTTCCGTCTCCCCTTCTCCGGCAATGTAAGTCTTTTTTTTTATTTTTTTCAATTTTCTGTCTCAATTTATGTCTTTTTTTTTACCAATTTCTGTCTTTTATTTTGGAATTTTTTCCTTATTTTTGCTAGATCTTAATCAAGGAGTTTGTGATTGTATTAGTAGAGTGATTGTAGTTTGTAGTTTAAGATTGAATTTTAATATTGAATTTAGGATGTTTGTAGTTTAATTTGTAGTTTAAGATTTTAAGATTATATTTAGGATGTTTATAGTTTGTAGTGCTCATGAATTTATATAGTTTGTAGTGCTCTAAAATACTTCCTTTCTACTATATAATTATATTCACAAGTCATTCTTGTTTTTTTACCATTGATCTTAATAATTCTACTTTAATCTTAATGTTGTTTCTTAATTTCTAATTTGTTAATGTCTTAATATTAGATAGTTGATGTTTATGAGTTATGACTTAATCACTATTTAATTTGTGGGTTGGTTAATGCCCTAATGCAGTTGCCACATTCCATCTTCTACTTGTCGGCTGGTGCTCCAAGCTCACCTCGTTGTGCTTGTCTTCGCTGCTCCTTGAGAGCAGAGGTATATATATTATAGCTTTTGCTTTATGGTTATTTGTTTTATTTGTCCCTATAATGTTGAATTATGTGATTGAGAAAGTATATGTGAATTGTTTGGTTATGTGATTGGGAAAGCATATGTTGAATTATGACCAAACTTATATGGACATACCTGAATGCGGTGGGGAGGGAAATCTAAGGAATGGATTGGTTTTTGCTGTTTAATTGCAATGTGTGCATCATTGGCCTAGATACCCGTTCGAGGCTTACTCATTAGGAGTAAGTCTTGAATAGTCCCCGGTTTGGGACTGTCTTTGGGTTTCTTATCTCACTTAATTAGGATGTGAATGAATGTTTGGTTTTCGATTCTAAGAAAGATCTAGCTCATTTCCCTAAGCGTTCTCTGGGTACATATGTTGATAGTTTACCTACTATTTTCATCGTGTACTTGGAGAACTGTAGGGAAGTGCTGCCGGATTTTTCTTAGAATTGAAAACTAAATGTTCATTCACTAGTGAGATGAGAAACTCAAGGATGGGTTAGGTTGGAGTGATAAGGACCCAAATGTTTATGCGTCGCATGCAGTGCCATATGCGACGCAGATAAAGCACCATTTGCGTTGCATATGGTACTACATGCGACGCAGATGGGTGTGTGCGAAGACGGCACAGCTGAGCCCCAGCGGCTTCATCTGCGTCGCATGCGGTACCATATGCGACGCAAATGGTGCTTCATCTGCGTCGCATATGGCACTGCATGCGACGCAGATGAGGCTGCCTGGCTGCTGTGGATGCATGGCGGGGATGGGCATGTGCGTCGCATGCTTGTTGTGTCCGACGCAAATATTTGATTAATTGCGTCGTGTCTTATCCGACGCAGATGGATGTCTTCCATCTGCGACGAGACCTGTGCCGTCGGACCAAGGTCCGACGCAAATGGAGGTCCCAGGTCCGACGCAAATTGTCATTTCTCTACTAGTGTAGGAATAACTCCTCTCTAATTGTAATAGTCAAACTGCTAGCTAAAAATAGCAAGCCGCATATATTTGTCAATGAAATTTTTTAGGACGAGCTATGTCACTATGAAGTAGTTTTCGTATCCAAATTTGGGCAAGGATAACCAATTCCAAAGCAAAAACCTTAGAACTCTAAATGGACACTTATGACTTAAGTATGTTAATGTAATCATGTAAGGAATAATGCCTTGAATCGTGTTATGTCGGGCTATCTACAAAAGGGCGATTCGCGGGAGGTGGGTCGACTCGCGACAAGATGCCGAGAGCTGACCGCGAGTCGCGTCTTGCGCCGCGACTCGCGGTAGGCGCAGTTTGACGTGTTTGCGGGAAACGCGGACACGTGTTTTCGGATTTGTTTATAAATAGGTTTTTAACCCTAATTTCGTTAATGCGACGGGATTAGTTCACAACACATCAGTAATCTGTTTTCCTCTAAGATCAATAAAATCAGTTCTCTCTCTGTCCGTGGACGTAGCCAACAATCCGTTGGTGAACCACGTTAAATCTGTTGTGTGATTTCTCTATTATTTGCATTCAATTATTTGTTCTTTCTCACGTATGTCATAACAAATTGGTATCAAGAGCTTTGTGTTCGATTCGTGTGAGAAAGATGTCTGGGATGAGTGTGAAAATTGATAAATTCACTGGGAGAAACAGTTTCAGTCTGTGGCAAATCAAGATGCGGGCTTTACTGAAGCAACAAGGGTTTTGGGCACCGTTGGAAAAGAAGTCAACGGATTCAGTTACCGCTGCGATGGCCGTTCTGGAGGAAAAGGCGAATTCAACGATTGTGTTGTGTCTGGCTGACGACATAATTACTGAAGTTGTGGAGCAGGAAACCGCCGCTGGTCTGTGGTTGAAGTTGGAGAGTTTGTATATGACAAAATCTCTAACCAACAAGTTGCTTTTGAAGCAACGTCTGTTTAGCCTGCGTATACAGGAAGGTACATCTCTTAGGGACCATCTCGAAAAGTTGAATACTATCTTACTAGATCTTCGTAATATTGATGTTAAAGTAGATAATGAGGATGCTGCTTTAATTCTGTTAGTATCTTTGCCTTTATCGTATGAGAATTTTGTGGATTCTTTTATTGTTGGGAAAGATAGTCTATCATTAGAAGAAGTAAGATATGCTCTTCATATTAGAGAAGTCCGTCATCAGGCATCTGGTTCTAGTACAGAAAATCAGACATCTGGATTAGTCGTTACTGGGGGGTAAGGGACAAGGAAAATCTGGTAAAAAGAAATCGAACCATAAAAATTCGAATTCTAAGGGTCCTAAACCTAGTGATGTCTGTAATTACTGTAAGGAAACGGGGCATTGGAAAAGGGAATGTCCTAAGAAGAAAAATAAATCTGGGTCTAACAGCAGCAGAAAATTCTAGTTCTGATGATGATATTGCTTTAGTTGCTAATGAACAAACACATTGTAGTGATGTGTGGGTTTTAGATTCTGGAGCGTCTTGTCATATGTGTCCGTGCAGGGAATGGTTTATGAACTATAAACAGGTTGATGGAAGTGTTACTATGGCCAACAGTGAGGTATGTAAGACAGTTGGTATAGGGTCCATCAGAATTAGGACATGTGATGGCAAAGTCTGTACTTTAAATGATGTTAGGCATGTTCCACAGGTCACAAAGAGTCTGATTTCACTTAGTCTGTTAGACAAGAAAAGGGTTCAGTTTCAAAGGTGAAGGTGGAGGGTTGTATGTCTATAGGGGTTCAAAGATAATTCTAAAAGGGGTTAAACGGGAGACATTGTATGTGTTACAAGGGTCTACGTTATCAGAGTCTGGGGTTGTCACATTGGCTGTTTATGATAGTGTTGAGAAACAGGTGGAGCACAGAGGCACTCTAGGTTGGAGTGGTGGTTCACATCAGGGAAAGGTCTGTCAACACTTACAATCTGAATCTGAAATTCCGTGTTCTTCGTCGTCAAAATCGAGTAAGTTAAATTTGGCTCTTGGTCGGCATGTAAGTTTTGGGAACTCTCCCCAAAGGGACGGTTGTGAAGACACAGTGGGTTTTGCACTGTATGTCGGAGAGGTGAATATATTTGGGCCGTCCAAGGAAGGTGTTACTTGTGCTAGGTAAGAGTATAAGCAACATATCTGTTCGAATTTGGTTCCACAGGGTAAGTTCCAAGGTTGCTTGGACTTACAAGCTGATTGTGATTGTTAGTTGCCCACTGGGGGCAAGTCTGGGGCCTTAGGGGCTAATCTGGTCTGGGGTCCTGAGGGGCTAGTCTGGTGTCTTTCAGGGACAAATCTGGTTCTAGTTGTCCTTCAGGGACAAATGTGGTTTTGGTTGTCTTTCGGGGCAAATCTGGTTGCAGGGAGAATCTGAGCATTGTGTTCAATGCATCTGTCATCTGGTTATTTGGTCATCTGGTCATTTGGTTATCTGGTTGTCTGGTTCGTTGTGAGAGGATTCAAGTCAAGGTGGAGTTTGTAAGGAATAATGCCTTGAATCGTGTTATGTCGGGCTATCTACAAAAGGGCGATTCACGGGAGGTGGGTCGACTCGCGGCAAGATGCCAGAGAGGCCGCGAGTCGCGGCGCCCGGGCGCGACTCGCGGCCAGCGCCGCGACTCTCGGCCAGCGCTGCGACTCGCGGTAGGCGCAGTTTGGCGTGTTTGCGGGAAACGCGGACACGCGTTTTCGGATTTGTTTATAAATAGGTTTTTTACCCTAATTTCATTAATGCGACGGGATTAGTTCACAACACATCTGTAATCTGTTTTCCTCTAAAATCAATAAAATCAGTTCTCTCTCTGTCCGTGGACGTAGCCAACAATCCGTTGGTGAACCACGTTAAATCTGTTGTGTGATTTCTCTTTAATTTGCATTCAATTATTTGTTCTTTTTCACGTCCGTCATAACAAATCACTTATGAGAGTATCTTAAAGGACCTAGTACAACCACATAATTGCTTAATTGGAGAGCAAAAATAAGCAACAATGAAAAAAGACTGCTTTGCATCATTGCATGCATTAGCCTATTTGATCAAAGGGGGTGTAAGAAGCTAGCATATATAGTTCAATAGTCAAGTACAATATACTATATGAACAAGTCTTTCAAACTTCAAAGTATTACGAATAAAAGAATGGTATATATAGTTTTACAGTTACATCTCAAGGTCATAAAATACAAGACAAAATTTTACTTACAAAGTCACACAAAAAGAAAAGGAGCCAATCAATAAGATTAAATAAGGAAGAAGCAGTACAAAACTGGAAGAAAGAAGAGAACCATGGTAGTTAGAATGGGTGCAGTAGTACTAGTACTACTGGAAGCGGCATGAGAGGGCTTGGACTTCTGAGCATCAGTGCACTCAAGACCTCGGTGGCTGTCGCGGCAGATGTTGGCGAAAAGGCCAGGCGGGTAGCTGCCGTAGAGGTTGATGTAGCTGAACATAGTGGCAGCACAATTGTTAGTTAAGTCGTTCAAGTCTCTTGCATAAGGGCATGCCAATTCCTTGAAAGCTTCACAGCATATCTCAGCAGGATATTTTGGTCCTCTGCATTGGCTTGTTATGACTGTGTAGTTCCAGCCCTGAATATCAATTGCGCAATCTGCAATATCAATCAAGGTTGATATTATATCATAATAAAATAGTTTTGCTCCAAAATGTTGATTTGAGCCCATCTAAAATTTATACGTATTAGCTAGATTTTCCCTCCATCATGTTAGAATTGTAACAATCATGGTATTGTGTATTGTTCTTTTAGAATAAAATCACTAAATTAATAGTGTGTTTAGTTGGGTGTAATATTCTTTACTAGAAAAGAGTGTGTAAAACCCTTTTCTGAAAACACACTTAGAACAAGAGTGTATTCGGTTGGGTACTTGGATATGAAACCCTTGGGAAAAGTTGGTTCTTTTTTTATTTTCTTTTGTTAAGTGTAAAGTAGTTTTCTGTTTTCTCTATAGTGGAAAACATTTTACTTCTTCGAAAAAGAAAAAAATATAGTAGTAAATTTTTACCTCTTAATTTTTTCTCTTTCCTTTTTCTTCACCTGAACTTTTCATGCAAAGAACTAGATAATAAATACATCTATATTTTAAAAATATCAAGTGGCCAACTACTTCTGTTAGCATATAAAATAATTCCTTTGTTTGCTAGGAGAGTAGTCAGACCACGTACAAAGATTGGACAAAGGCGGCAAGCCGGCAACCACAGGAAAAGAACAAGTCAACGTATTCTATGGCGTACAAGTAAACGAAAATGTATTTGACTTCTAAGGGTGCATTACCAAATACCAAGTACTCCATCCGTTTTCTTTTGTTGTTCCTATTTGGAATTGGAGAGGAAACTAATGTAACTAAAAAAATAGGTAAAAGTCCACTATTTTAAATAAAATTAAATTAACTAAAAACAAAGATTCTTGCCCTTTGAATTATTCTATGTTAAGCAACCAATTATACAAAAAGTTTAAGGGGTAAAAGAATAAAGTAATTACAAACTAGTGTGAACACATTTATTGCTATTTGAGTTACTCTATGTTAGACAACCAATTAAACAAATATTTGAGGGATAAAAAGGTAAAGAATGACTACTCAATAGTGTGAACACATTTATTACAAGACAAAACTAATGGGAACTTTAATTCATAGATTATATTATATATGAAAAGATTCAAAATAGGAACAATAAATTAAAATTTCACAGTGAAAAATACAGGAACAACAAAAGAAAATGGAGGGAGTACATTACAACAGTAAAATAAAGTAAAAGGTGATCGAAAAAGCCATATAGATAAAGTATTAATTTGGTGATTTACCTTTTTTAGCCTGAAGAAGATTTCGGCCAACGGAAAGTTGAGGGAGTTGCAATCGATCTGTTTCAAATTTAATACAAGTTAAGAGAGACGTTTATATATAGATACAAGTTCATATGTGTCTTAATATATAATCTTACCTAATTTGTCTAGTACATTTTTTTGGAGAATTCCCTTATAAGAAGGGGGAGAAATTAGGGATCCTTCTTGTAAGGGGTGAGAATCGAACCCCTGTCACAGGGGTGGAAAGAGCCATGAGGTTCTCAGAACCACTAGGTTAACCTTGATCCTCAATACGTCTAGTACATGGTCTAGCAAGAGACCAAATGTGTTTCAAATCATATGTCATATTTAATTTGTTTATAGTGTGTGTATATATATATTGCAAAATTAGACCAATTTCAATGTTTTAACTGACTAAAAAATCTAATTTTTTTTTATATTATTCCAATTATATGTTTCTATAAAATTTCAACCACAACAATAATATCAGTTCCTATATCTCTTTAAAAAAATTATATACTGAAAATTAATAATAAGTCAAATTTGTAGAAAATGATCTCAAATCAACCGTTGATCGATCTAGGGACAAAATATATTAGTTGCCAAAAACATGCATGTACATTTCTTATATCGAACCTTTTGTAGTGTACCCCTATATGATTAAAGTGAAAATTAAAAGTCTAGTTAGAATGATGATATCATAAAAACGAAACCTGAAGAATAAGCAGAAGCTGAAGGAAACCCAAGGAAGAGAGTCACGAAGATAACTGCCATTATTGCTGCTGAAGAATAAAATAAGTTGATGAAATTCCATGGAGTTTGTATACGCTTCTTTGAATACATCGACATTATTTTTTCTTTGTGGTATTCTTTCTGTTAATTTCTAAGCTAGAGGAAAAAGAAAAGAGAAGGGAAGAGAAAAACTATAATTGTGTGATTTTGATTTTACCAATTGCTTGATGGCCATAACTCGTAAGGGTGGACGTGGACTTATTATTATTATTGCCAGCCTGAGGTTTTGTAATTGTACGTGCAACTCACTACTATAATCAAATTATCTAATAGTCTAATTAGATAAATTTCTGATTTCAGTAACTAGAGAAACTACTTTACATTTGACTTTTTTGTGTTTAAAGATCATCTTAATGTCCTTTTTGGCAGCGTAATACTTATATATCTTCTAATTTATACTTTGATTTTTGTGCTATCTATAAAAAGAATGTTAGTACTTCCTCTGCTACATTCATTCAGCACTTGCAATTTATAAGACCAAATAATTACTTCAATATTTAGATTTTATAAATTATAGAGCATGTTGGATTTTGGTGGTTTATTTTACACTAATCTCTATTATATAAGGGAAGGGAGAGCTATGGTGTCCCCCTTATAAATTTACTTAACTGCCCATTAGTAAATCAACTATTACCAAAAACATAAGGAAAAACAAAGTCAAACTCAAATATAGCATTAAAAAATTAACTTAAATGTTAAAGACAATCAAGAAAATAGCTAGGAAAGATTATGATTGGTTCACTAAACTTAGTCAATGAGACTGTTTGTGACCTTTGATTGTATTAGAGTTTGGGGTTGTTTGGCAATCGGCTGTTGGCTGTTGGCTTTTGACTGGTTTAGTTGGCTTGTTTGACTGGCTGGAAGCGTTGGCTGTATGTATTGGCTTTTTGAGTTGGCTGTTTAAGCCAGCTGTTTGCAAAAGTGTTTGGCAAAATTAATTGTGGCTGTTGGCTGTTTATTAGAGAGTTTGTGGGCCAACAAGTCAAAAGCCAATCCAAAAAGCTGCTCCAGGCAGCTTTTTCATTTTGGCTTAAAAGCCAGCTTTTCAGCCAACTAAAAAGCCAATAACCAAACACTTTTTTTGGCTGTTTGACCAAATTGAAAAGCCAAAAGCCAAAAGCCAATGAAAAAGCCATTTACCAAACATGGCCTTTGATGGCCTAGCTGGCTTGGTCCTAGCCTAAAGGGTAAAGGGAGTCCAACCTAGTTGGTTTGCCTTCCTTTAGGTTAGTTTGGTTGTAATTGAAGTTTCATGAATAACAATTTACTTAGCAAAAAAAAAAGGTAATAATTGAGCAACCAAAAAAAGAAACATTGACTATAAGATTTAGGCTATGTTCAGTTCACCTTATTTTTACTTATTTCATATCAGATCAGACCATATCAGATCAGAAAAAATAAGTTCAGATCAGATCAGATCAGATCAGATCAGATAAGTTCAGATCAGATAAGATAAGTTTAGATCATGCTTATATTTAAAAACTTATTATATTTGTTATTTTTATTGTTGTTATTATTGTTATCGGTATTGGTATCATGATTTTTATATAAATATTATTATTATTATTATTATTATTATTATTATTATTATTATTATTATTATTATTATTATTATTATTATTATTATTATTATTATCTCTATTATATAAGGGAAGGGGGAGCTATGGTGTCCCCCTTATAAATTTACTTAATTGCCCATTAGTAAATCAACTATTACCAAAAACATAAGGAAAAACAAAGTCAAACTCAAATAAAGCATTAAAAAATTAACTTAAATGTTAAAGACAATCAAGAAAATACTACCTCTGTCCCAGAATAGTCTGAACACTTTCCTTTTATGTTTGTCCCAAATTAGTTTGAACACTTTCATTTTTGGCATGGTCCCACCATTAATATATTATTTCTTTTACACATCTTTGGCCCACACTCCACCTTTTATCAATAAAAAGTTACCCAACTTTCTCTCTCCTCTAATAAAAAATACCCCACCAACTCCTATCACATCTACTTTTTAAATAAAATAACATTTGATAACCACACCACAACTTATCACCTTAAACTACGTGTCCCAACAAGTGTTCAGATCTTTCTGGGACGGAGGGAGTAGCTAGGAAAGATTATGATTGGTTCACTAAACTTAGTCAATGAGACTGTTTGTGACCTTTGATTGTATTAGAGTTTGATGGCCTAGCTGGCTTGGTCCTAGCCTAAAGGGTAAAGGGAGTCCAACCTAGTTGGTTTGCCTTCCTTTAGGTTAGTTTGGTTGTAATTGAAGTTTCATGAATAACAATTTACTTAGCAAAAAAAAAAAAGGTAATAATTGAGCAACCAAAAAAAGAAACACTACAAGAAAGGTTGTATTTAACGACGGCTTAAAGCCGTCGGTAATTTAAGAAAAACCGTCGCTAAAACATCACCGACGGCCAGCAGTCGTTAAATAACAGTCGGTGCACAGGTGGTCGCTGATTTTGGAATCAACGACCGCTAAACCGTCGGTAAATATTTTAACGACGGTTTCCTTATAATCAGTGACCGTTTACAAAAACCGACGTTGGCACCAAACCAACGACTGTTTTAAACAGCCGTTAAATCAACGACGGTTTTGAACCGTCGTTGATTTACCGACCGTTACCAACCGTCGGTGATTCACCATCGGTTATAAACAGTCGTTGTTTGGGCCACATCAACGTCTGTTATTAACCGTCGCTATTATGTAAAAGCAGTCGTTGAAGTGGAAGTCCTTGGATGCATAGTATACCTTACAACGACTGCCTAGCCGTCGTTGATTTAATGTTTAGCCGTCGTTGTTTTTTTGAAATAATATTATTTAGAATATTTTTGTTGTTAACAATAATTAAACCTGTACCAGCACAGCTGCATGCTTGTGGACCACACTAAAGCTGTTCCTCCATCGCATTCAATTACAAAAATATGCAATTTTGATATATATTACAATTTGCATTGATACTTGTATAATTACATGAAATAGATTACAATTATGTACACAAAATAGATCTCGATGTCGGGAAATAAAGTAGAAGTCTGTGTTTACAAAAAATATATATCGACAAAGCTAGAAACTAATAAGCTAGATGCCGATAAATATAGACACTAAATGTCTATAGTTAGACAAACTACCTAGATTAAATATATGTACGCAAAATAGATCCCGGTGTCGAGAAATAAAGTAGAAGTCGGGTTCTAAAAAAAATAACCCGACACATCTAGAAACAAAGCGAGATGCCGATAAATATTGACACTAAATGCATAAAAGTTAGTTACCTAGTTGCCAAAACCAAAAACACTACACTGTCAAGGGTGTCTCTCGTAGCACTACCGCCACCACCAAACCCCCGGGTCATCGTGCGGTCCGCGATGTGGAGGGGGGCCTGGGTTGCAACCTGAGGACATGTGGCCGAAACTAGACATGTTCCTCATCATTTCCTCAACGATGGCCCGACTTGACGCTTCCACCCGTGCTGCGACCATTGCCTCCACCTCTTCCATCCACGCAGCGACCTTTGCCTCCACCTGCGCCTCAATCTGAGAAAAAATGGACGGCTCATATGGTTGTGAAGAGCCGCCATCTCCTCGCCCTGATGAAGAGTTGTAGTACAAATGATCTCCCTGACCCAACCCCTGAACTTTTCCTCGGTTCCTCCCCCCCAACCTGTCTCCCAATACAACGAGATCGGGTTTTGTGACCCCTGAGTGGTACAATGATCCAGCTTCTTCTTGTAAGTCTCCTGCATTTGGTTAAATATACTCATATTCAAGTAAAATAAAGTGGGTAAAATGGCTACATTTGGTTCTAACTTTCCTACTTTGTGTATTTTCAATGAAAACAACTTATAAATACATTAAACTAACTATATATATATGATGTTTAAGGTGTTTATAACTTAAACTAACATCAAAGTACTCATATTCAAACATTTTCAAGTAAAAAGGCCTAAAATAGCCTATATTAGCCTACATTTGGTTCTAACTTTCCTACTTTGTGTATTTTCAATCAAAACAACTTATAAATACATTAAAATAACTATATATATGATGTTTGAGGTGGTTATAACTTAAACTAGCATCAAACTACTCGTATTCAAACAATTTCCTACTTAACCTAAAATGGCCTATATTTGATTCTAACTTAAACTAGCATCAAACTTTTCAATCATATTTGCCTATAAATATATGTTTAGAAGTATGTACCGAGATTTGCTTTAATTTCTTGTTTGCTGGAATTTCTCCTTTTCCAGGAACAGTCTTGAAATGAGTCTTCAAGAACAACTCGGGAGCAGTAGGGAGTACTCCTCCTCTACTCTTTGCCTGTAGACATTGTTGAATTAACAAAGGCTTTATGAAACATATTCATGTAAATTACACTAAGTAGTAGATATGAAACATATTTACCATCTTCCTAGCATGCTGTGCCGCCGAAATAGAACCCTGAAAGTGTGACGGCTCAATTGGATTAGACAGGGAGCCACCTCTTCGGTTCTTCTTCGCCTGTTCAGATTTTTCCCGAAAACCATTTTGGCCTTTCTTTGGCTTTCTTAACCACCCAGTATCGCAAGTCTCGCAGACGAGATGAAGCTTTTTTCTTGTAATCCTTCCTCACTAGGCCTTCTAACTCAGGAGCCCATTCGTAAATACCCTTTAGTCAAACATTAAACAAAGATATTAATAAAGTAATATAATCAATTTCATTTTTCATAATTCGATTCATACATACTGTGAAAATGTTCCACCAATGCGTCTTTGTTGCATTGTCGACCTCACTGTAATTGAACCATGGTTGTCGAAAATGGCCTTGGAAAATGTCAGTGATGGACCCACTAACCTTGTTATCATCAAACCTGAATTGAAAACCAAACAAACACGTGAATTGTGAATATCATTGCATACAAATATCATGAAATGAAGGCTTACGAACTTACCACAATCCAGTAGGGCTTAAAACCTTTCTTGGTGCACGGTTCGAACCTTCACCTTCCTCCGTATGAGTGATCGGAGTCTCCGGTACGTGGTCACCAATGTCACGTGCCTGTGAATCATCTCCCTGTGTCTCTGACATAGGGTTCTGGCTTCCTTCTACTTCTGGTGACTGAAAAAGCTCCCTCGGAATCAAAGTCCCACGACCTTGGCTTCCACCTAAGCCACCTCGACCTCCGCGGCCCTTAGGATTAGACATGATTACCTAAAATGCAAGAAAGTAGAAACACGCAAGATTAAACAAAACACAATAAAATGTAAGAAATTAGAAACAGCGAACCCTCACTGACCCCCTGTCCTCCCCCCTCACTAACCCCCTGCTGGCCTGCACTCCCTCCTCCCCTCCCCGCGCCCTTCCCCCCCTCACCGGCGGCCCGCACTCCCCCCGCCCTCCCCCCCTCACTCCCCCTGCCGGCCCTCACCGACCCTCCCCCCCTCCCCCGCCCTCCCCCCTCACTCCCCCGGCGGCTGCAGCCCCCCATCCCCTCCCCCCCCCCTCCCGCCCTCACCGACCCCCGCAGCCCCCCCCTCCCCCCCTCACTCCCCCTGCCGGCTCGCACTCCCTCCTCCCCTCCCCCCCGCCCTTCCCCCCTCACCGCTGGCTCGCACTCCCCCCCGCCCTCCCCCCCTCACTCCCCCCCTGTGGCCCTCACCGACCCTCCCGCCCCTCCCCCATGTCCTCCCCCCCTCACTCCCCCCTGGCGGCTCGCAGCCCCCCATCCCCTCCCCCGCCCTCCCCCCCTTCACCGACCCTGCAGCCCCCCCGCCCCCCCCCCTCACTCCCCCTCTTGTAGGGTCCGTTCTTAGCTAAAGGCAAGCAAACAAAGATGGGCCTTGTTAGAGATTTGCAAGTACCAATAATCCAAACTAAGTCGGTGGGGTAGATTATGAAGTAGTCCTATATAATTCATGTAATCAATGTTTTAGCTTTTTAATCTAAAAAACAAAAGAAGTTTGTGTCCCCTGTATAATAATTACTAGGTTTGAAGTGGGGAGAAAGCAAGGCAGAGGAAACCTAAATATTCATGCGAAAAGGGAAGTGGGGAGAAAGCAAGTACTAATTAAATATTAGAAAAACACTAAGAAAAACCACAGGTGTAGAATGGATCATGTTACTCAACAACAGTAAGAAAAACTACAGATGGAAATGTCATAACAAGTAATCTTCAACATTTCATTACAAAAGTCCTATATTTTTATTGAAATGTTGTCCTTAATACAAGCTATGATATACTCAAACAAATCAAAGTGAATTCCCATCCTCGCTTAGTTCATCATCACTATCGTCATTCCAAAAACCATCATCGTCATCGTCATCATCCTCGCTTTCTCCAGACTCGAAACTAGACTCTTCTTCATCATCACCTGATGGGGCTTCAAACAAAATTTCTTCGTCATCTCCTTCAACACACTCGACATCATTACCACCTTCATAATCGGGAATATCATTTGGATCACAAAGCGTTGGAGTCCCAAAGACTTGTCTCCTGAAGGAAGTCGAAGTCAACCGGAGCATCAATCACAGACCTTGCCTTTGTCCTAAACACAGCCCACCATTGAGCACGATCTCTTTTCAAGCTTGGGTACGGTGCGAAATATACTTGGCTAACCTGGTATGATAGCACAAAGGGATCAAACTTAGGGTATTTCTTGGTGTGGTTGACTTCAACTAGCTTGTATTGATCGATGTTCATTCCCCTCACATTGTCCATCCAATTGCACTTGAACAAAACAAAGTGCTATATTGACTACGAGCACTAGGTAAACTTCAATTCTATAACATCATCTAGAATCCCAAAGAAATCACTCCCACCGTCATTAGACACACACACTCCATAATTCATGGTGGATTTGTGGTTGCTTGATGCTTTTGTTTGGAAATTGTATCCATTAACATAGTATCTATTCCAAGTGCGAACTAATGTCGAAGGACCCATTGCTAAAGCAAACAGTACATCATCATTGGGTTTGTCTTGAATAACCTATTGAAATTCATTCATATTGTTAATACATTAACATTTCTTGAATAACCTATTGAATAACCTATAGTCACACAAACTCACTTTCGATCTAAACCAATCAAGGTAGTCTGCTTCATGTTGCACCCACACATCTTCCCTACGTAGAGTAGGTCGAATTTGAAGAATGTGGTCCTCGAAATCCCTTACAAACATAACAATTGTTAATGTCTAAATTTAAAATGAAAGTTAAATTTATAAATAATATGATTAATAACAAGTGTTTTACTTCTCAAATTCTTGTAAGATGCCTGTATTTGCTAACACATATAGGTGTGCACGTTGTAGTTCCACTTCAGTTAAAAATCGTGTTCCTCCTGCATTAGACGGCCGACCACAATTAACCCTGAATAGCTCTGGGATAGTTTCGTCGAGCATCCTATCAACTTCATCATTTACATTACGGCCTGAATCTCGTGTCTTAGTATCCACTCCTTGCTGAAAGTAGTTTGAATAGAAGTTTGCAATCTCTTCACACAAGTACGCATTACAAATAGAACCCTCCACACGAGCCTTGTTACCAATTTTGCATTTCAAATGATTGAGGAACCTAAGAAGGTGGTTATAAAAAAGAGTTACACAATTGCGAACAACAATAAAAAAGGATATATGAAAATGAAGGATAAGGTACCTTTCAAAGGGATACATCCAACGGTATTGCACGGGACCACATAGCCTAGCTTCGCGTGGAAGGTGAACTGGTAAGTGTTCCATGGAATTGAAGAATGATGGTGGGAAAATCTTTTCGAGTTTACAAAGGATCTCGGCTATGTCCTTTTCCAATCTTTCCATGTCACTTACTGTGATGGTGGAGCAACACAAATCACGGAAAAAAAGGCTAATCTCAGTGACAACTTTCCACACATGAACCGGAAGCAACTCCTTTAATGCAATCGGCAATAATCTTTCCATGAAGACATGACAGTCATGGCTTTTCATACTTGTGCGGCTTACCGGACTGCATGTCCACACATCTTGTTAAGTCGGAAGCATAGCCATCGGGAAATTTCAAATCTCGACCCAGTTGCATAATACTTTCCTTTGGGACTTGTCCAGTGCGAAAGGTGCTTTTGGTGGAGTTTCTTTTCCGTTTGTATCCTTGGTGACATGAAGTTGAGGCCTTTTGCACAATTTAGCAATGTCTTTTCTAGATGCAACGGTGTCTGCTGTCTGTTTTTTCACATCCATAACTGTGTGAATGAGTTGGTCGAAGAAGTTTTTCTCAATGTGCATGACGTCAAGGTTGTGACGAAGATGCAGATCTTTCCAGTATGGGAGCTCCCAAAGACAGCTTTGTTTGAACCACCCATTTTTCAACTTTTTCAAAGCGTTAAGTGCATCTGGTCCATCTGTAGCCTTTGGCAAGTCTTTAACACATGACCACAACTCTTCCCCGGGACATGATGTGTGGTGGAGACCCTTTTTCAACCTTATTTCGCAAAAGCTACTTTGTTTTTACGAAAAGGATGATCTTCGGGGAAGGAATTGACGGTGACAATCAAACCAAGAAACTTTACCCCCATGCTCGAGCCAAAAAGCTTTGGATTTATCCATACAATAAGGACAAGCCTTTTTCCCGCGGTAGACCCGACCCGGATAGCATACCGTAAGCGGGAAAATCATTTATTGTCCAAAGAATGGCGGCACGCATATTGAAATTTTGTTTCCTACAAATGTCATAAGTAGTTGCTCCAACATCCCATAATTGCTTCAATTCCTCGATTAAGGGTTGCATGTACACATCCAAGTTTCCCTTCGGATTTTTAGGACCGAGAACGAGCAACGAAAGGAACATGAAGGGTTTTTTCATGCACATCGATGGCGGCAAGTTGTACGGGGTTAAGATGACCGGCCAACATGAATATTGACCCCCAAACTTTCCATGTGGACCAAACCCATCGGTACACAAACCGAGCCGAACATTCCTAGGCTCAGATGCAAATTCGCCAAATGATCTATCCAAATGCTTCCAAGCTTCACTGTCGCTAGGGTGAGCCATTTTGTCTTCGACTCTTGGATTTTTGGCATGCCATGTCATTTCTTCAGCAACGTTCTTTGTTGCATACAACCTCTCGCAATCTCGGTGTGATTGGGAAATAAATCAAAACTTTCATTGGAACTAAAGACCCCTTAGAAGTCCTCTTGTATCTGCCGCTATCGCACACTCTACATCTGTCCAAGTGTGCATCGGTTCTCCAAAACAAAGATACAACCTTTGGGGCAAGCATGAATCTTCTCGTGGGGAAGCTCTAATCCCTCCAAGATCTTCTTCGTATCGTAAAATGTGTTACTCATGTTGTTGTTGCTAGGTATTGCTTCTTTCATTAATGAACCAAAAGCATCAACACACCTATGTGGCAAATTGTACTCACACTTCAAAGATACTATTCTAGATGCCATTTCCAACACAGACATGGAGCTCCCGTCGTACAACGGTTCCTCAGAAGCCTTTAATAGGTCAAGAAACACCTTTGCTTGAGGATTAGGCTCCTCCTCCATTCCACTAGGCTCTTCAACAGTGGACGGTTCCGGGTTATTCCCAAGAGCATCGAAAACCATTTCACGGTACGGATTAGATAGCTCTTCTGCGGGTTGAGGTAACTCTTCACCATGAGAATACCAACCGTAGTAATCAGGTATAAAGCCCTTGCTATACAAATGCACTTTAACCGTGTCTGCGTCATGCATACGTCTGTTCTTGCATTTCGGACACGGACATCTAACTTCATCCTTACCTGGGTTTTCGGGATTTACTTTGCAAAAATCAATGAATTCATCAACCCCCCTCAAGAACTCGGGCCTCAAGTTACGCACATTGTCATATCTATCATACATCCACCAACGCTCCTTCCGTTTCATGGTGACCAATTCTACAATTCTAAACCATTTCAATGACAATACTCATTAACAACCAACATACGTACAATTAAAACATATGTGTGAAATACATATAGGGCCTAAAATGATGTCCAAAGGTCCTTATCACTCCAACCTAACCCATTCTTCGACGTCTAACCCCACTAGTGAATGTATGCCAACTATTCGCTTCTACGTAAATTCCGGCAAAGATTTCCCATGAGCTCTCCAAGTACACAATGTCAGCTTCGTAAAAGCTTACATATGTACCCAGAGAACAACATAGAGAAACAACATCACCGGAAATTACATAGAATAGAACAAAAGGCATACATTCACCACCTAAGTGAGGTCAAACGTCGAAGAACAGTCCCAATTGGGGACTATTCAAGATATACTCCTAATGAGTATACCTTGAACGGGTATCTAGGCACATGATGATGCAAACATATTTATTTAAACACTTAACTTTAATTTATAACCTCATCCAAACTATTTCCACGAAAACAAATATGTCAAAAACAATATAAACAATTTAAATAGTGTAAACTAGATAAAGGAATGTGCAATAAATAAATTATTGTCATAATTATATAGTTTTTAACTTTTATAACCTTTAATAAACGAACCATTACAAAAACTATTGTGATAATTATATAGTAACTTAAGCTTATACAATTAAAGTAACTTAATCTTCAAAGTAATTACATTGATAATGCCATAGACCATAAAATATAATCACCAAAATCAGCATTAACATTGATAATGCCCAATTCAAATATAATGCCATTTCAATTTTCAAACACCAACAACACCCCAAATCAAAGTACAACAACAAAATTAACATTTTGGATTTTTTGACTTTAACCACCTTGTAAAATCACGTTTTTCAAAATAACCACCTTATATGTTCATTACTTTAAATAACCACCTTATATGACCTAAATCCTTTTAAATACCTACCAATTGACATATTATGTCAAGGAAATCATCCTCAAAAAGGGTTTATGAACAATTCCACAACCTTCACATTTATTCACTAGAATGTATATAAGGTTTAAACCCTTATTTAAGACCAATTTCTTAGACGAAATCTGTCAATTGGTATGTATTTAAAGAGATTTAGGTCATATAAGGTGGTTATTTAAAAAAGTGAACTTATAAGGTAGTTATCTTGAAAATCGTGATTTTAAAAGGTGGTAAAAATCAAAAAATCCTAACATTTTTAACAATTCTAAATTATATAATCTGATATATAAACACCCCTAACAAGAAAAATTGCAATTTATTTTCCAATTCTCATGAAATTGATAAATCCTAATATGTAAAGTAAAACAAGAAATCAACAAAATTGAGCAGATTAAGATGTACCTAGTCACGAGTCACGATTCTTGGAGGTTGTCCGTCCACCGTCCTCCACCGAGTTCCGAGCCAAAACTTGAATTTAGGCATTGCCAAAGTAGGGGGAAAGATTTGGAGTGAGTGGCCAAAATTCAAAAAAAAATTATTAAATAGGATAGATTTAGGTATTACCGGCGGCGAGAGGAGAATGCTTTGGATTTTCCGGCGGCCAACGGTGCTTTTCGCCACCTACATCCCAAAATCCCAACTTTTAGGGTTTGGTTTAATGAGAAATAAAAAAATACACTAAATTCAAGCTCACCGGCGGTGAAGAATCAGGCGGCGAAGGTTGGTTGAAGGGAGGCGGTTTCGTCCGGCGTCCGTTGGTTGGAGGGAGGCGTTTTCGTCGGCGCGTTCGTTGGTTGGAGGGAGAACTTCTCACTTTTAAATTTCCGCATAAAACACGACTGGAACAGGCTACTTAATTTAACCCCCCCTCGACATTAGCGACGGTTTAAGACCGTCGCCTAAAAAATAAAAATTTCACGTTTAATTTAACCTAAACAACGACGGCTTAAAACCGTCGTTGAATGAGACGCCTAAAGTAAAAACTTTTCCTTTTTACATTAAGCTAGACAACGACGGTTTATAACCGTCACTGCGGGTCAGCGACGGTTAGGCCGTCGTTCTTCACATAATAAACAGTCGGTGACTACCGACTGCTTAAAGCCGTCGCTGCGTATTAAATCACCGACCGTTTTATTGACCGTCGTTGTCCAGCCGTCGTTATTTTAGCTATTTCTTGTAGTGAAACATTGACTATAAGATTTAGGCTATGTTCAGTTCACCTTATTTTTACTTATTTCATATCAGATCAGAAAAAATAAGTTCAGATCAGATCAGATCAGATAAGTTCAGATCAGATAAGGTAAGTTTAGATCATGCTTATATTTAAAAACATATTATTATTGTTATTTTTATTGTTGTTATTATTGTTATCGGTATTGGTATCATGATTTTTATATAAATATTATTATTATTATTATTATTATTATTATTATTAAAAGTAGTGATAGTAATAAAATAATAGTAATAGTAATACTAGTAATGAAATAAATAGATTTTGTATGCTCTTTCAATAAATGTTCTTTTTTTATTATCATTATATGTTCTTTTCATTACTATCTAGTAAGTTCTTATTATAAACGGATCTTAGACATGAACCATATGTTCTTTTTACCATGAACAATATGTTATTTTTACCTAAAATATGTGTTCTTTTATTTTTAATTGTATTTTCATATACTATATGTTCTTTTTCAAAAAAAAACTTATTATTATCATTATTATTATTATTATTATTATTATTATTATTATTATTATTTTTATTATTATTATTATTATTATTATTATTATTATTATTATTATTACTATTACTATTATTATTATTATTATTATTATTATTATTATTATTATTATTTTTATTATTATTATTATTATTATTATTATTATTATTATTATTATTATTATTATCATTCTCATTATTATTATTATTATTATTATTATTATTATTATTGTTATTATTATTATTATTGTTATTGTTATTATTAATATTACTGTTATTATTGTTATTATTATCATCCTCATTATTATTATTATTATTAAAAGTAGTGATAGTAATAAAATAATAGTAATAGTGATACTAGTAATGAAATACAAAGTAATAATAATATTAGTAATAATATGTTTTGTAAAAGATCAGATCAAATCAGATCAGTTCAGAAAAAATAAGTTCAGATCATATTAGATCAGAAAAAATAAGTTCAGATCAGTAAAAATAAGGTGAACTAAACATAGCCTTAGTACATTTATGCTGAAAAAATTAAAAAAGGAATATTACATTAATCAAATATCTTATCGATCAATTCTCTAACACAATCAAGTATTACATCAAAACGGAAATTTAATCAATTAACAAAGTGAAATGATTTATTTAACACAAAAATTATGTTAATACAATATAAGAAATACTAAATAAATTCACTTAACATTCTTTTATCGTTCATCAAGTTTAATTGTAAGAACCTACAAGAAAGAATAAGTAAAAAAAAGGGTTAAGTGATAGAGGCTTAATCTATAAAATTTACCCCAAAAAAATGTCTAATGTCAAATTTTTACCTATGGTTATGTCCAAAAAGGCTAGAATAATTTATGTATGAAAAAATATAAAAAAATCAGGCACGCATCGCGTGCATAATTTGCTAGTTATTATTATTAAAAGTAGTGATAGTAATAAAATAATAGTAATAGTAATACTAGTAATGAAATAAATAGATTTTGTATGCTCTTTCAATAAATGTTCTTTTTTTATTATCATTATATGTTCTTTTCATTACTATCTAGTAAGTTCTTATTATAAACAGATCTTAGACATGAACAATATGTTCTTTTTACCATGAACAATATGTTATTTTTACCTAAAATATGTGTTCTTTTATTTTTAATTGTATGTTCATATACTATGTGTTCTTTTTCAAAAAAAAAACTTATTATTATTATTATCATTATTATTATTATTATTATTATTATTATTATTATTATTATTATTATTATTATTATTATTACCATTATTATTACTATTATTATTATTATTATTATTATTATTATTATTATTATTATTATTATTATTATTATTATTATCATTCTCATTATTATTATTATTATTATTATTATTATTATTATTGTTATTATTATTATTATTGTTATTGTTATTATTAATATTATTGTTATTATTGTTATTATTATTATCCTCATTATTATTATTATTATTATTATTATTATTATTATTATTATTATTATTATTATTATTATTATTATTATTATTATTATTATTATTATTAAAAGTAGTGATAGTAATAAAATAATAGTAATAGTGATACTAGTAATGAAATACAAAGTAATAATAATATTAGTAATAATATATTTTGTAAAAGATCAGATCAGATCAGATCAGTTCAGAAAAAATAAGTTCAGATCAGATTAGATCATAAAAAATAAGTTCAGATCAGTAAAAATAAGGTGACCTAAACATAGCCTTAGTACAATTATGCTGAAAAAATTAAAAAAGGAATATTACATCAATCAAATATCTTATCGATCAATTCTCTAACACAATCAAGTATTACATCAAAACGGAAATTTAATCAATTAACAAAGTGAAATGATTTATTTAACACAAAAATTATGTTAATACAATATAAGAAATACTAAATAAATTCACTTAACATTCTTTTATCGTTCATCAAGTTTAATTCTAAGAACCTACAAGAAAGAATAAGTAAAAAAAAGGGTTAGGTGATAGAGGCTTAATCTATAAAATTTACCCCAAAAAAATGTCTAATGTCAAAATTTTACCTATGGTTATGTCCAAAAAGGCTAGAATAATTTATGTATGAAAAAATATAAAAAAATCAGGCACGCATCGCGTGCATAATTTGCTAGTATAAGTCTTTCGGGTTTTGCCGTCTCTCAATCGGATTTAATTGTTAACGTTGATGCCTCTTTCTTGCATTTACATTTGTTAAGTTAATGCCTTGAAACTAAGCTAAGGACACAAAGTTCTTTGCTCGCCTGGTCACCGGGCAAGGCGAGGGCGCTCGACCGGGCGTCTGGAATGGCCCGACTGGCGGTGACCGGGCAAGTCTGCTTTCATCTTCATGCGTTTTCTGCTCTCGCGCCCGACCGGGTGGTCGACGCCCGACCGGGAGGTTTGGCCCGGGCAACCAGGCGACGCAACTTATACACGGGTTTATGCTAGGGTTTTGCGCAGAGACTATTCTAGGGTTTTTGTTAGGGTTTCTTATGTTGTAAAAGGACCCTCTTGGTGATCATTGTTAGACACATAATTTTAGCCATCTAGAATTTTAGGACTCCTTGTAAGTTGTAATTTCTCTCTCTGTTTTTCTGTATTATAGTGAAGAAGCTCTCGAATCCCCCACCTGTGGACGTAGGTCTATTTTGACTGAACCACGTAAATCCTTGTGTTCTTTCTGTTTAATTTCTTTATTGCTTTTCTCATCCTTATTATTTTATTTATTGGCTTGTTCCGCATTAATCAAACACTACAACACCCGTTTCCTGACAACATTCTTGTGTGGGTCTTGGTGGTATTGTTCACGATTGTCACTACAAGAAAATACGAAATCAACGACTGCTTAAAGCCGTCGTTGATATATGAAAAACAGTCGCTGAAACTATCAACGACGACCAATGGTCGTTAACCAGCAGTCGTTGTATCGATGGTCGCTGATATTGGAATCAACGACCGTTTGGCCGTCGGTGAAAATTTCAACGACGGTTTCCTAACAAATCAGCGACCGTCCTGCAAAACCGACGTTGACTATATGTGAACGACTGTTATAAACAGACGTTGAAACAACGACGATATGTAACGGTCGTTGTTTCACCGACAGTTCCTAACCGTCGTTGTTTCACCGACGATTCATAACCGTCGTTGTTTCAACGTCTGTTTATAACAGTCGTTAATTCAACGACTGTACATAAGCCGTCGCAATTATTCTCCAGCAGTCGTTGCAATTCAAGTCCATGGCAGCATTACATTACTTTACAGCGACTGCCTAGCCGTCGTTGTTTCAATGTTTAGCCGTCGTTATTTTTTAAAATTACGTTAATTTAAATAATATTGTTCCAAATTATAATTAAACCTGTACCTGCACAGCTGCACCTAAATATACTACACTAAACCTGTTCCTCCATCGCATTCAATATTTTCAATTACAAAAATATGCAATTTTGATATATATTACAACTTGCGTAGATACTTATATAATTACATGAAATATATTAAAATTATGTACACAAAATAGATCCCGGTGTCGGGAAATAAAGTAGAAGTCGGGTTCTACAAAAATATATATCGACAAATCTAGAAACTAATAAGCTAGATGCCGATAAATATAGACACTAAATGTCTATAGTTAGACAAACTACCTAGATTAAATATATGTATGCAAAATAGATCCCGGTGTTGGGAAATGAAGTAGAAGTCGGGTTTCAAAAAAAATAACCCAACACATTTAGAAACAAAGCGAGATGCCGATAAATATTGACACTAAATGCATATAGTTAGACTAACTATATAGAAACTATAAGTTAGTTACCTAGTTGCCAAAAAAAAAAAACTACACTATCAAGGGTGTCTCTGTAGCACTACCGCCACCACCAAACCCCGGGTCATCTTCTGGTCTGCGTTGTGGAGGGGGCCTGGGTTGCAACCTGAGAACATGTGACCGAAACTAGACATGTTCCTCATCATTTCCTCTACGAGGGCCCGACTTGACTCTTCCACCCGTGCTGCGACCCTTGCCTCCACCTCTTCCATCCGTGCAGCGACCTTTGCCTCCACCAGCCCCTCAAGCTGAGACAAAATGGACGGCTCATATGGTTGTGAAGAGCCGACATCTCCTCGCCCTGATGAAGAGTTGTAGTACAAATGATCTCCCTGACCCAACCCCTGCACTTTTCCTCTGTTCCTCCCACCAACTGTCTCCTAATACAATAGATCAGGGTTCGGCTGTGACCCCTGAGTGGTACAATAATCCAGCTTCTTGTTGTATGTCTCTTGCATTTGGTTAAATGTACTCATATTCAAGTAATATAAAATGGCCAAAAATGGGCTAAAATGGCGTATATTTAGTTCTAACATGGCTATATTTTGTATTTTCAATGAAAAATACTAATAAATACATGAAACTAACTATATATATGATGTTTGAGGTGTTTATAACTTAAACTAACTTCAAACTACTCATATGCATTCATTTTCAAGTAAAATGGCCTAAAATGCCCTATATTTGGCTATATATGGTTCTAACTTGCCTATATTTTGTATTTTCAATCAAAACTACTAATAAATACATGAAACTAACTATATATATGATGTTTGAGGTGTTTATAACTTAAACTAACTTCAAACTACTCATATTCATTCATTTTCAAGTAAAATGGCCTCAAAATGCCTATATTTGGTTCTAACTTGCCTATATTGTGTATTTTCAATCAAAACTACTTATAAATACATTAAACTATATATATATATATATATATATATATATATATATATATATATATATATATATATATATATATATATATATATATATATATATATGATGTTTCAGGTGTTTATAACTTAAACTATCTTCAAACTACTCATATGCATTCATTTTCAAGTAAAATGGCCTAAAATGCCCTATATTTGCCTATATATGGTTTTAACTTGCCTATATTATGTATTTTCAATCAAAACTACTTATAAATACATTAAACTAACTATATATATGACGTTTGAGGTGTTTATAACTTAAACTAACTTCAAACTACTCATATGCATTCATTGTCAAGTAAAATGGCTTCAAATGCCCTATATTTGGCTACATATGGTTCTAACTTGCCTATATTTTGTATTTTCAATCAAAAATACTTATAAATACATTAAAAAAACTATATATATGATGTTTGAGGTGTTTATAACTTAAACTAACTTCAAACTACTCATATTCATTCATTTTCAAGTAAAATTAAAAAGGCCTATATTTGGTTCTAACTTGCCTATATTTTGTATTTTCAATCAAAACTACTTATAAATACATTAAACTAACTATATATATATGATGTTTGGGGTGCTTATAACTTAAACTAACTTTAAACTACTCATATGCATTCATTTTCAAGTAAAATGGCCTCAAATGCCCTATATTTGGCTATATATGGTTCTAACTTGCCTATATTTTGTATTTTCAATCAAAACTACTTATAAATACATTAAACTAACTATATATATGATGTTTGAGGTGTTTATAACTTAAACTATCTTTAAACTACTCATATGCATTCATTTTCAAGTAAAATGACCTCAAAAGGCTTATATTTGGTTCTAACTTGCCTATATTATGTATTTTCAATCAAAACTACTTATAAATACATTAAACTAACTATATATATGATGTTTGAGGTGTTTATAACTTAAACTAACTTCAAACTACTCATATGCATTCATTTTCAAGTAAAATGGCCTCAAATGCCCTATATTTGGCTATATATGGTTCTAACCTTCCTATATTTTGTATTTTCAATCAAAACTACTTATAAATACATTAAACTAACTATATACATGTTGTTTGAGGTGTTTATAACTTAAATTATCTTCAAAGTACTCATATGCATTCATTTTCAAGTAAAATGGCCTAAAATGGCCTCAAAAGGCCTATATTTGGTTCTAACTTGCCCATATTTTGTATTTTCAATCAAAACTACTTATTAATACATTAAACTAACTATATATATGATGTTTGAGGTCTTTATAACTTAAACTAACTTCAAACTACTCATATATTCAAGTAAAATGACCTCAAAAGGCCTATATTTGGTTCTAATAACTTGCCTATATTTTGTATTTTCAACGGTTTTTTCACCATATACCCCTGACAAATTTTTTTTTGCACCATATACCCTTTCAACTTTCCAAATTCACCATATACCCTCCACGTTTCAAAAAATACATCCACTTACCCTTTTGACTAACGGTGTTAGACTTCCGTTAGTCATTAGACCCTAATCCTCCCCTAACCCTAATTAACTAATTTAAATCAAATCCTAATCCTAACTCTAACCCAATTCACTAACTTGGGCCCTAACTACTAACTTGGGCCCTAACCACTAACTTGGGCCCTAACCCTAACCACCCCTTACCCCCACTCGCACCACCACCCCGTCACCACCACCACCCCCTCCCCCCCCCCTTCCCCGTCACCACTACCACCCCTCCCCCTCCCCTTCCCCCCTGCCCCCCCCCCCTCCTCTTCCCCCACCGACCCCCCCCCCGCCGCCCTTCCCCGTCACCACCACCATCCCTCCCCCCTTCCCCCACCCCATGACCCCCCTCCCTGCAGCCCCCACTCCCCCTCCCCGCAGTCGCCCAACCCCTCTCCCCCGCAGCCCTCTCCCCTCCCCTTCTCATGCCAGTCGAACCCCTCCCCTTCCTTTCCCGCTCAACCCCTCCCCCTCCCTTTCCCGTCGAACCCCTCCCCCCCCCCCCGAAATGAAAAAAATAATTCGAAAACGCCAAATACGTAACGCCCGGAACCAAGCGACGACGGGGGAAGGGGAGGGGAGGGTCGCGCGACGACGGGGAAGGGGAGGGGGCGGCGCGACGACGGGGAAGGGGGGCGCGCGACGATGGGGAAGGGGAGGGTGGGCTGCGCGACGAAGGGGGAAGGGGGAGGGGGGCCGCGCGACGACGGGGAAGGGGAGGGGGCGTGGGCGACGACGGGGGGGGGGGAGGGGGTCATGGGGAGCTGCGGTGGTTGTGGGGGGGCTGGTGGAGCTGCGGTGGTTGTTGGGGAGGGGGGCCGGTAGGGGTTGGGTTGGGTGGGGGGTGGTGGGGGTGGGTTAGAGAGAGAGTTAGGGTTTAATTAGGGTTAGGGTGGGGGAGGGGTAGGGTATTAGATTAGGGTTTGATTTAAGTTAGTTAATTAGGGTTAGGGGAGGATTAGGGCCTAATGACTAACGCAAGTCTAACACCGTTAGTCAAAAGGGTAAGTGGATGTATTTTTTGAAACGTGGAGGGTATATGGTGAATTTGGAAAGTTGAAAGGGTATATGGTGCAAAAAAAAATTTGTCAAGGGTATATGGTGAAAAAACCATATTTTCAATCAAAACTACTTATAAATACATTAAACTAACTATATATATGATGTTTGAGGTGTTTATAACTTAAAGTAACTTCAAACTACTCATATTCATTCATTTTCAAGTAAAATAGCCTAAAATGGCCTCAAAAGGCCTATATTTGGTTCTAACTTGCCTATATTTTGTATTTTCAATCAAAACTACTTATAAATACATTAAAAAAACTATATATATGATGTTTGAGGTGTTTATAACTTAAACTAACTTCAAACTACTCATATTTATTCATTTTCAATCAAAACTACTTTAAATATATGTTTAGAAGTATGTATCGAGATTTGCTTTGCTCTCTTGTTTGCTGGAATTTCGCCTTTTCCAGAAACAGTCTTAAAATGAGTCTTCAAGAACAACTCGGGAGCGGTAGGGAGTACTCCTCCTCTACTCTTTGGCTGTACACATTGTTGAACAAAGGCTTTATTTTTTACTTATACCGAAAATGTCATGTAAATTAAACTAAGTAGTAGATATGAAACATTTTTACCATCTTTCTAGAATGCTGTGCCGCCGAAATAGAACCCTGAAAGTGTGAGGCTCAATTGGATTAGACAGGGAGCCACCTCTTCTGTTCTTCTTCGCCTTTTCAGATTTTTCCAGAAACGTGGGGTCTTCACTTGTCTTCTTCATGTCTTCGTAGATGGTCTCCCCCAACCATTTTGGCCTTTCTTTGGATTTATTAAGCACCCAGTATCGCAAGTCTCTCAGACAATATGAAGCTTTCATCTTGTAAGCCTTCCTCACTAGGCCATCTAACTCAGGAGCCGATTCGTAACGACCCTTTAATCAAACATTTAACCAAGTTATTAATAAACTAATATAATCAATTTCATTCTTCATAATTCGATTCATACATACTGTGAATGAGTTCCACCAATGCGTCTTTGCTGCATCGTCTACCTCACTGTAATTGAACCAAGGTTTTCGAAAATGGGCCTGGAAAATGTCAGTGATGGACACACTAACCTTGTTATCATCAAACCTGAATTGAAAACCAAACAAACACGTGAATTGTGAATATCATTTCATACAAATATCATGAAGCATATATTAGCTTACAAACTTACCACAATCCAGTAGGGCTTAAAACCTTTTTTGATGCACGATTCGAACCTTCACCTTCCTCCATATGAGTGTTCGGAGTCTCCGGTACGTGGTTACCAAAGTCACGTGCCTGTGAATCATCTCCCTGTGTCTCTGAGATAGGGTTCTGGCTTTCTTCTACTTCTGGTGACTGAAAAAGCTCCCTGGGAATCAAATTCCCACGACCTTGGCTTCCACCTAAGACATCTCGACCTCCGCGCCCCTTAGGATTAGACATGATTACCTAAAATAAAAGAAATTAGAAACGCGCAAGATTAAACAAAAAAATGAAAGAAATTATAAATACATTAAAGTCTGAAAGGTGTAACTTCGAGTCTCTCGTGTCGAGCTAGTGGTGCTTGCTAGTTGCTACTATTAATACATGTTGAGTGGTAACTTTTGGGTTATTTAATTATCTTCATATGAAGTAGTGAAACATTGTCATGGTATCGATGTAATATATCATATGGTACATACAACGAACTAGGGAGCTAGATATTATGGCTCTTAAAATAAGCTAACACAATCATTTGCCTAAACAAAGAACATGTGAGGTTTTCTCCTCTACAATCGAGAGAGTGTAAATATATGTCAACTCATCTGGCAGCAGTCCTGGGAAAAACAATTGCTACTAGTAGTGCTCCCCACCTTGCTGACCCCCACCATGCTGACCCCCTGCACTCCCTACCCCCTGCTGCCTCCCCGCACTCCCCGCACTCCCCACCCCCCGCACCCCCACCCCTGCCGACCCCCCCCGCACGCCCCCCCACCCTTCACCGACCCCCCCGCACTCCCCCCCCCCGCACCCCCTGCACTGCCAAGAGAGCATAATATTATAACACCCTAGCTGTAACAATAGAAATTTTAAACAACGAAGTTAAATGATAATACTCCACAAATAAGAAGAAATTCTTACAGTTCAAACTCTAGTCCTTTTCCCATTGGTGTATGCATCTAGCATGACGTTTTCTGTTCTTATCGAGATTAGCTTAGGTTGGTCTACTTATTGTCCTGTTATACTGAGGATCGGGACCACAACCGAGACCTACAGTGGCGAACACACAGGACTAGATTACAACCACTAGTGCCTCCACGGACTGCCGGATACCTGGAATCAACTTCTATATGCTGCTCCAATCATGTGAATTTCCCCCAGACTGAACATAGTCTTTTTGTTCTTTCTTTAGATTGCAGCTTGATTAATTATCAATTCTGTGCAAAAATCACCATAATTTTCTCTCGTTTTGGAAAAGAAATCAGAATGTGGTTCATTTTGTTGTATAAACAGAATAGAATAATGAATTATGATGTATATTAAAGTCATTACAGCTTGCCATAGCCCATTAGCACCATAAGGTCCAAAGACTACTATATGGAGGGGTTTTGTGCATAGGTGATAGACAAAACTTAAAGCAGCATGGAACCAAGAACAATGCCTGAACAAGTAGATTGAATTCGATATATTCAATCAAACAAATTATTTGGTTATTTGCTCTGGCTTTTTGCAGTTTACAGAGAGGAAGTAGCCAAAAAAAAAAAAGAGAAAAGGAACCACTAGAGATGTCTTATAGAGCACACGCGGCATAAGTACTCAACATCCAGCCAACATTAGCCTCCTCCCGACCCCACCCCAACAAAAGAACAAGGGAACTCAACCAATATAAAGTGAACTATATGCAACTTGACAAAACTCACTTCATTGAAAGTATTAACTTGTAACCATGTCAGTTATATGGAGTACTAAAAATGAAAAGTAACTGTAAACATGAAACCAAACTATTATCAACATTAATAAAAAAAAAGTAGAAAAAGTACAAGTTTGTATTCTTGTCTCACATGATCACATCTCAACCATGAAAGTCAGCAAATCTGCATAGATACAGTTGTACAGGAGGAAATCAAAAGGAATCCCAGATTACAGCCGTCTAGACAACCTAGCAGGTACCAATAGGTTCTTCTACATAACATAAGCCCAGATGAAATTGACCAAAAATAAAAATGGAATCAAATGAACCAAAAACAAAACCCACCAAAAATGAAAACAATGAAAAAATTGGAGCCAAAATTCAAACACATGAACAACGAAGTAACTTATGAAACAACTCATGTAGACTTTTAATCGCATCGGAAAAAAAAATCAAAATGTCGAACAAAATAGAAAATCGAAACTCAAAACCTAAATTGAATTTCACATGAAACACCGAATTTCAACAACACAAATAAAGTCACACACTCAAATCACTTCACAAACTACTACATATCAAAAACTAAGCTCAAAATCGAAAGATTCAAAAACCTCAATTCTCAACGCAAAATCTAGGGTTTGAGCAAAAATAAAGGGTATTACCTATAGCCGATCGTTGGAGGAAGGTGGAGGAAGCTTCAATAGCTTCAAGGAACTCAAGAAAATATTCTTCACCTTCAGCAAAATCAGTGCTGGAGAGAGTAATTTCTTCGGAGAATTTCGCTGCTGAAAATAAGTCGTCGGCAAGTTAGATAAATAAAATGAAGGAAAAAAGGAAGGAGAAATTCAGGTGTCAAATGCGCAAACCAGTGAGAATGACGAAGGAGATGGAACGAAGTGTGATTCGCACATTCGAATTCACTGTGTGAACGAAGGAGATGGAACGAAGGAGGAAGAGTTTCAACTGCTTGGGGGTTTATTTCAATTCGCGCACCCTCCTCCCAACTTTATTTTATCTCCTTTTTCATCATCAGCGACCGTTTAATACAGTCGCCTGAGCTAAAAAAATTTGCAAATTTAAATTAATAATAATAACAACCGTTTAAAACGGTCGCTGATAAACACCGACGGTTTATCCGTCGTTGTCCACTTCAAAAGCAGTCGGTGACCACCGACGGCTTAAAGCAGTCGCTGAATGTAACAATAACGACCGTTTTTCACACCGTCGCTGTGAAGCCGTCGTTATTTTAGCATTTTCTTGTAGTGTGTACAGGGAAGTGGATTTTGGGGTTTTGTAAGAAAAGCTATGCTAATGATCCTACTGCAGCAGAACTTCATGCTATACAGGAGGGACTCCTCATGGTGCAGACATACCAGTTCACCTCTGTGACGATGTACACTGATTGTAGAAATGCCTTGCAGCTCATCGTGCATGACAATAATGTTAACAAATATTGTAATCTTATCACCATATGCAGGCCGCAGGGGGTTGCTGGAAACTCTTCCTTAGATTAAGCTCCAACACTCATTTGGCGGATATTTTCGCTAAATGTTGTAGGACTTCAAATATGGCGTGTAATAATGTATCTAGGGTGTTCCCTTCCCCCTAGTTATTGTAGAACTCAATATATTGAGGATTGTAACAAAATATTTTAATTTATGATGAGCATGAGCTTTGTTTACCAAAAAAAAGAAACCATGTTAGATTAATCTTCTCTCTTTTTTTTTTTCCTTTTTAGAGAGGAATCTTATAAGTTTTGGAACAATGGACATATTTTATCGGTAGAATTTTTTCTACAGTTGCATTTTGGACGCTTTGTATCAACAGTAATTTTTTAAAATTGTTTTTTCTATAAACAATATCTTGTTGTACTTTTCTATAAATAATTATAGAGCATGTTACTGGTCAACCAAGTTCTATCCAATAATTATGATGGGATTTTTTTATAGTGGAACAAAGAGAGTATGCATATGATTAGAGTAATTAGTTGGATGAATTTATTTAGGTTTTGTCCGAATTAGGTGCTTTTTGTGTTCAATTTAATAAGAGGTTGATAGTAGTCTGCATCTATTCCATTTTAATCATAATAGTTTGACTTTTATACTAAAAAAATTAAAATGTAATCCTATGATTTTCAAAGCTATTAGTTACTTCAACTGATTTTTTATATGTTTCAGTTTACCTTTCACGTCTACTAACACACAATTTTGATAATATGTGTCTTTAATTATCTATTAGTAAAAATTATAAAAATGTGAAATTTTGTAAATTTACATGGAGAATCCACTACGTAGTACTCCCTCCGTCCTTTATTAGTTTACCCACTTTGAATTCTAACATTATTCATCTTTATTACTTTGACCATCATTTGTGCTTTATATGTAAGAAAAAATATAATCATATGGGATATTGTTTGATTCGTCTCAATATGTAGTTTTGGAATATCAAATTTTTATAATTTTTACAAATACATAATTAGAGATATTATTACTCAAAGTTTTACATCGACAAACGTGAAAAGTCAAAATGGGTAAACTAATAAAGGACGGAGGGAGTATATGATAAACATCATCTTTATTATTAGTACATATAGTTGGGATCAAAATGAACATGTAGATAGTTAAAGTTGGGAGTGGAATTTAGCTTACGTCTTGGATGGATCAAGTTCGTAATAATTTATTGTACACCCAAATTGACTTTACCATACAAAAACTGACTATATTAGGAAAAAAAATAAAACCGATTATATCATACGAAAACTAATTGTAGCAGAGAATTGACTATATCTCATACAAAAACTAACTTATAAAAGGTGATTATATCATACAAAAACTGACTGTGTCAAACGAAAACTAACTATATCAAATAAAAACTGACTGTACCATATAATTTTCGGTGCACAATAAGTTATTGTAAACCCAGTCTATTCAAGTCTCTCTATAAACTTAAGTCCCTTCCGTTAACTCATGGTTTTGTTGCGCATTTGAACTTTAAATTATTAAATGAGGCGTGATATCGAGCCTTCAGGCTTCAATAGAATATAGATAATATCTGTAATCACAAATTTCATCCGATGCAAACTAATCAATTTACAGAATATATAGAGTCAAACCAACGGATAAAGGAGTATTTAATTTCTACATTGGAAATAAAAAGGAGACAATTTAAGATCCCACATACATTTAACTTGAACTTCATTGATCAATTTTTTTTGACGGGTCATTTCTACATATATTTCATTGTTATTCCAATTTCTTTGTATTATCACATATTCATCCTTAAAAACCATGTTACAGATTGAAGGGAAAGATAGGATTAGTGCTCTATCAATAATCAAACACACTTCTTTCCATTATCCTGTCTTTTATGCAAACAAAAGAGACTGTTAGAACCTGTGTGTTATCCAAAAGATGGAAATATGTTTGGACTAAAGTTCCGGTTTTCGACTTTGCTCCGTTGGATGCACCAAGCAAACCCTCTTTCATATCGTTCGTGTACAAGGCCTTAGCCCTCAATCATGCACCGGAACTGAAAATCTTGCGACTGCGTAGTGTCGATATCTTTGAAGACTTTCATGTTCAATCATGGCTTTGGTCTATAATGAGACGTAATGTCGTAGAAGTCGACCTTTGTTTTATCGATAGAGAAACAAAGCTAGCTGAAGGGATCTTTTCTAGTGAGAAACTCAGGGTATTAAAGTTGAGTGGGAAGTTTATTTTCTCTGTTCTTAATTTTAAGCTTCCAAATCTTGAGATTCTTCACCTATCTGGTGTGATACTTAAAGATAGTCTGTTTGATATGAATTCAGTCTTCCCTTTACTAGGAGAACTTGTGCTTCATAATTGGTCTGGAATTAAGATACTAAACATTCATTCATGTTCTTTGAGAATGCTGAAAATCAGGTACTTCGTGCTTGGAATTGGAGGTAGTACAAAAGTACAAGATATAGTCATCGAAGCACCGAACTTGGAGTACCTCTTTCTTTCAGATAATGTTTCAGTCTATGATATAAAGGGTGCTCGCTCGCTGATTGAAGCTAAGATTAATGTTTGCAAACAAAGTTGTGCAATGCGTGAGCTTCTTCACCAAATTTCAGGTTTGAGGAGTTTACGACTATCAATAGTAACCATATATGTAAGTCGATCAATACTATTAAACCTTATGATGGCATTCGAGAGTCGAAACTTCTCATGGTACTATTAAGTCCTCCTGAAGCTACTAACATTTGTACGAGTAAAACAGACTAGTAGTACCATAAGGATGTTTTCTTGTACTAATGCACATGCTCTTCTCAATACATTCAGTTAGAATTCATATGATCATATCTAGTGTGCTCTTCTTAATGTGTTTGCAGCAATCCTTTGAAAATGTGTACCCTCATCAGTTGCCAGTGTTCCATAACTTGACCAGTTTGGAGCTAGCAGACGGTACTCGATCCTTTATTCTACATATGCTAGATCATACGCCAAATCTGGCATCTTTGACCGTGCACAAGCAAAATTACTCTGTTAGTCTCTTGGCTCTTTTAGTTTGCTTACTGTATGAATTTTCAACCTCTGTGTGAATTGAGTTGTCACATTACTAGTTCAAATTACATCAGGAGTCTATCACAACTAATTTACTGTAATAGTGTAATTTTTTTAACTGATGCTTAATTTATTAGTTTGTGGTATGAGTTTTCAGGAGAAGTGGATGGATTACTGGAATCCCCTTCCATATTCTACACCGAAATGCTTATCGTGCACTCTCAAGGTTATCAAATTCTACGACTTTTGTGGGTTCGAA
Source organism: Beta corolliflora (assembly GCA_947648045.1). Taxonomy (NCBI): domain Eukaryota; kingdom Viridiplantae; phylum Streptophyta; class Magnoliopsida; order Caryophyllales; family Amaranthaceae; genus Beta; species Beta corolliflora. The sequence continues at coordinate 5,345,731 of CANSZD010002913.1, forward strand.
GAACAAGTGAGTATGGGAGAATATTTCTTGAGAACTGCTGCAAGGTTGAGGGTGCTGAAGATCCACACAGCTCATCGAGATGCCGAGGAAGAAATGAGGGCCTTGATAAGGCTGTTAAACGTCTCCAGGGTCTCAAGGATGTGTGAATTTACTATTTGCACTCCTGGAAGAAATTGGTTTTAGCCGATCATTCTACTTAGTTTTTAAAAGAGCTAGTGAATTGCTTCAGTTTTGGTTCAATTGTTTAATTAGACATAACACATCGGTAAGTTGATGTATGTGGTTAACTATTTTTGTTGCTTTTACTTTGGTAAACCCTCTTCACACAAAGCATAATGAGCACTAAAATTGACTCTTGAGAGTAGTTAAGTATGTCAAGCGTGGCCTTGTCAGATATTAATCATTTAATTGTATTTATCTCTTGTCTTCCTGAATTTTGGTATGTTGCAAAACTACCCTTCAATCCAAAATGTACGACGTTTCAACCAATTTCTTTAGATCTGACAGAATTAGAGTAAATCTAGGCTTCAAGGCTCATTTTGGTTATACTATAAGACATGAAGAACCTTCTTAGTAAAATATAAACAAGGTATGGAGGAAAGCAAACATGTGGCAGAAAACATTATGTGTCACTTGCAAGTCTCTCCAAGGAAGCGTTGGCCATATAATATCTCCATTGTTACACCTCGCAAATTCTTGTATAAGACAATTTGACCGTGAAATCATTAGTTTACACAAAAACATCTCAAGTTAAGCAAAATATGTAAAAATTGGGGCATGTAGGTAAATTTTATATGTATTCTGCATCACGATAGTGCAAGACTATCGTTATTAAAATCCTCAAGGCTGCAATTTGTATTCATCATCTTCATTCTTCAAGTCTGACATTTTCCAAGTATAGATTAGTCATCTTCATATGGTTTTGAAACCCATAAAAAAATAAAACTTTCATAATGTAACATTGTATATTCACATGGCCACATGAGAAAACATCTTGAGTCGTTGGGTAGATATACACTGTAATAACAACATTAGTTTACTTAAGGATATGGGGGAGGGAGTGATGTAATATGATGCAGTAGAAAATCCACTGCTAGATGTATCAGTGAATGATCACAAATCACAGGACATTATAATGAAGATGGAAACATATGTGATTGTTTGGTTGATATGAGAAAACATGGGAAATAGAAATTCCTAGGAATTGAAAATCTGGTGAGTTGTTTGGTTGACAACAAAATAGCAAAATGAAGGAATTAGAAATTCCTAGGAATTTTGAGTTCCAACAAAATGGAGGAAGTTACTTACCTAGGTCCCCCTAGGTAAATAGAAATTCCCATAGGAATTTATTTCCCCCATTGTCAACCAAACAATTTAACCAATTTTCCATGAATTTGATTAAGTAATTTATTTCCTATGAATTGCAATTTCATGGGAATTTTGACTTCCCATGTAAACCAAACGACCACTTAAGTGTAATCATTAAAGTGTTAGTAAAACAGATCCAGAAGACTGTAGTGCTACAACCATTCTCATTGAAGGAAAGTCCACAACCATTCTCAGCAATAGAAATTGTATAACCCAATACTTGACCACTTCTTGTGAAGGTATATGCAACTTTAATATGAAAAATAATGACCAACAGTACCCCCCCCCCAACCCCCCAAAAAAAAAAAATTCCTGTAAATACAGCTAATACTAGAAATATATGAGTCGCGAAAACCCCAAATAAGAGTAAACATATTACTAATGTTTTGACAGACTAAAGCCTAGCTATAACTAACATCATTCATAGACATTTGTACTCGAAAGTTCCTCATAGGATTCCATATGAACGCGATCTAGACATGGGGCACCATTAAGAAGTAAGGCCCTATGCACAAATTTTTTGAAACTCATATACTGCTTTTGGTTGAAGATTATTTCTGAATTTGGTATAGAAGAAGGCAGATCAATGAAATCGAGGATTGGAACTTCTATCCAAACATACTTTCATCTCTTTGACAATATACTAGTAGATGTAGATGCAGCACAACTTGTTGGGAGAAATGTCATAATATGACAGAAGTTTGTTTGGCAATCGACTAATCCATCTACAGTTTCAGAGCAGAAAACTGCAACTTGGTTCAGGCCTTCAGGGGTGTAAGAAGCATTGACCGAAACATGTCTCTGCATGAACACTTGGCAAAATAATAGTACAAGAGTTAATGTGGTGTTACTTAAATCCATCCGCAATCCTCTTACAATGTAAACAATCAAACAATGATATAGCCGTAAATATAAAATAATGTGACTCACTAATCTCAATACTAAGACAAAGAACGATATTGAATCATCTATCAGCATGGTAGAACATAAGGAAATTCAGCACTTCAACAACATCGAATGTTGAGCTACAAGTGGAATGACTAGAACAGCAGTTGTGCAGCATCCAATTAATCCGACAATGAGAAAATAAAGCAACTTAACATAGTTTATCAGTTGTCATATGTTTATGCCGATTTTGTACCAAGTACGCAAAAGGTATTGGGGAGCCAACAACAAGAACAATATACTTAAACAAATATGAAATAATTAATGATCAACAAGAATGTAAATAAAAGAATAGAAAGACAAACAATTGTTGACGCGGAAAACCCAAAGAACGGGAAAAACCGCGGGTGATTCTCTTGATCACCAATCCACTATGATGTTGACAACGTCAATATTTGTTCCACAATATAAGAGTGATATGAACGCCTATGAGAGTATTAATAGATATTAAAGATGGAGAGAGAAAGTGTTGTGATGTGAGTTACAGTGTGTAGAGTAGAGGGATAGCTGAGAGAGAGTCCTTAATAAAAAATACATCAATTGCTTATATAGATATTTAACCCTAAAATAATCCCCCTTGGATCCGTTGCCTCCTCCCCACCAAAATAGGTTCTACGTTTGATATTAACAACTGCTCCCTTATTTTTCGTAACCACCTGCTTGTGGGCCAATCCCTTGAAACAAACTTCACCCTTATCAAATGATAACTACCAACTCATATTTCCTTATTTCAAAAACAATCAGCTTGCCGCCAATAGTGAAAATTACGGGCCCAACAATTGCCCCTAATTGATGTTCCGCTGCACAACCGTCTTGGGAAGTGGCATCAATTACACTCTTCCATAAATCTTCTCCTTCAAATGGCTTCAAGTACGTTGTTTGTTCAATTCCGACGCCGTCACTCTGCTGTAGTGACGTCACGACACCGTCCGCCTCTACACTTGGAAAATCTAGGCGAGGCTAATGAAGCAATACATGGAAGGTCAAACGGCGTCATGGACTCGAAAAGACGGCGTCCATAAGTTCCTTGTTGTTCTTGGAACTCTCGACGACCTACTTCCTGACGGCGTCGCTGCCGCTGCTGAGACGGTGACAACTGCTGAATTTGCCCCTGTTGTAGTGACAAAGACGCCATTGAGACAAACTTGTTTTCGGTGTTAGTTTTTGTGTATAAAAGTCGTTGTATATCTTTGCTGTGTTTTATGCAAATAATGTATGTTTGTAAGTATGTATGTACGTATGTATATAACTTTTCCATCGTGACTAAAGGTTTAGTTTTGAAACTAAACGCTGTCATCCAGGATATGTCGTCAAGTGTAGGGCCCTTATGTTTGTATGAATGTGTGTATGTATGTGTGTAGGTACCTTTGATGTTTGAAACCACTTGCAGTATTAATTGCTACGAAGGGCTAAATTGCCTCTTCTAATTAATTGCACGTGGTGTTTTGTATGTTGTTGTGATGACTTCTTAAGGTGTGTGTCCCTTTGTGTATAGAAGTCATTTTGCGTTCACCTGAACACCGTCAAACCTTGATACCCCAGCTTAAAACTGTCGCCGTCATATTAAAGGTCGACGTCAATTATGATGTCGCCGTCGACGCTGATGTTAGCGTCAGGTGAATGTGAACATTGTGGTGTTCGGTTGTCTCAGTGTTAGCTGTCGACGAATCCTCGTCCCTTATGCCTGTCTTCATATAACAAAGGTGAGAAGGTCGTTGGCGAGGCCAACGGTCCTCCGACGCTCAAGTCAATATAATATAAAAAGAAATAATGCTTAAAATACGAAGGAAATCGAATATGTTGAGAACAAAATGAAATGGAATAACTCAATTTAACTTGTTGGTTACTTACCTGTAGTGGCGTCCCTTTTGTTGTCAACATAATACGATTAAAAGTGATAAGAGTTTTAGATGGACGACGTTCCAACATTAGGGAACGTGCTTATCCTCCTTGAGATATGAAATAATTGACGACGTCCAACTGACCGTCGCCGTCGTAGAGATTTCGTTGTCGTCGGCATCACTTCTTGGATGACGTCCAACTAGGATCATTTTTCCAGTCGTTGGCTTGATGAGTCTGACGGAGGCTATGAACTTGTTGTGGACGATCATAAGGCTTTGGACGCCACGAACTTTCTTTGTTCGGCGTCGATTTCCTGCTGTCGACGTCATAGAATTCCTTTCTTGACTGCTGATGTGACCAAGTTATGTGCGATTATAGAGTGTTGAGAAGTCCATTTTACTAAGGTTTAAGGTTTAAGAAGGAGAGTTTTACTCATCTATACCTTAGTGTGGAGAAGAGGGAGTTATGATGAATTGACGATATTAGAGGAGATTTAAGGATATTTTGTGGTTATATGTGTTTATGATCATTTACAGGTGGATTTCCATCCCGTGTTTGCGATCCATTCAACATAAAAAGATCACAAAGTTCTTTGGAGTCTAGAGTTATATGGTGGAGGCATCCAAGTTCATCCTCTTTGTGGCTCTACGGCATTGTTTGCCCACCATAGGCGTTGAAGAGCCCACCTCGGGCGTGTGTGGAGAAGGTCGGATCCTGGGCAGTAGCGAGTGCCCGAGCTGGGCACCACACTCCCACGGCCCGCGCATTTCGAGCCGCACAGGATCATGTCAGCATCGCATGCCCGACTCGCGCGCAAGACATGCCCGAGTCGCGCATGTCGAGTGAAGGCTGAAGCTTGGCAGCGCAAAGGCCCGAGCCGCGCACCAGCATCGCGCGAGTCGCGCACTTCGAGCGAAGAGTATTGTTAGGCAGCAGCGAAGGCCCGAGTCGCGTGCCATAGATGCCCGACTCGCGCACTTCGACGCGGCTACGACTCTTCGGCAGTTTTCAGCTTTCCTTAGGTTTTATTAATTAAAAAAAACGTTTTGTTATGTCTGGTAATTTCTGAACTTAATTAGAGAGGATAGAGAAGAAGAAACCTAATCCCTATTTCTCCCTTTTTGAGTTTCGAATAATTAGTTTTGAAGATTTGCTTGATGGATGCTATGTCGATTGTAGCCTAAATCTAGTCTTGAGAACGGTTAATCAAGCTTCGGTCTATTATTGTGAGGTTTCTCTTTGTTAACTTTTTCTTAATTATAATTGTGATTTCTTGATTTTAATCTATGATTGTGGTATGTATTGCTAGGAGTACTACTAGTTTATACATTCGATTTATCATTTGCTAGGATTTAGAATTGATGCCGATTCATCTGTTCTTCTTTCATGAGTAGCAATCTAGGGTTTGATTAATGAATCTGATTATTCTTGATTAATCACTAGAGAAATCACAAGTTCCAATTTGAATATGTTGTGCTAGCAATTTGTTAATTGGCTCATTGTTTCCTAGTTCGTTGATGTTCTATTGATTTGAATTTAATCTCTGATTAGATTAGATTAATCTTTAGTTCAAGTTTTATGATCATCTGATTGTGATTGTTTAATGGTACTTTTGAGGGAAAGGAATTTGATTTCCAACTTTGAGTAATTAAGAGTAAAGTTACACATTTGAGAAACCAATGATCAATAGTATGAATCGAAGTGGCCATTAACCGAACTCAAGATTCTTCTCTTCTTGATTACATTACTTTTTGATTGTTCTTTAGTTCTTCATTTTTAGTTATTCAATTCTTTAATCCCAAAACCCCCATTTGATCTATTATAAGCACGAGTTAGTCCCCAAGTCTCTGTGGATTCGACCCTACTTGCCACTTACATTTATTTGTATTGGAAAGAAGGAAAATAAACTTTTATCTTTGGTAACGCGTACGACCGCGTCCCACCAACTGCATGTCTTCCTCCAACCGGATCTGGGCCAAGGCTTTGGCTTGAGCATCCTCGAACGTTGGACAGGGATACTTGGTAAGTTCTTTGTACAAATCTGATTCTTCATCCAGTCCCCGTCGGAAAGCTTCAATCGCCGTCTTGACGTCGCAATTTGGAATCGACACCTTTTCCCTGTTAAATCTGCGAACAAATTCTTTCAAGGACGATTCATCAGATTTCTGCACGATTCTATGTAAGTCACTAGCCTGTTTTTCCATCTTACGACTGCTAGCAAACTGTAAATTAAAAATATTAATCAATTGAGCAAAGGATGAGATAGTGCCGTTGCTAAGGTGGATGAACCACTGCAGGGCTGGTCCAGTCAACGTCGATCCGAATCCTTTGCACATGCATGCCTCGCGCATGCTACGAGGAATTGAGGTGGTGATCATCCGTTGTTTGTATTGAGCGACGTGGTCATTTGGATATGTAGTGCCGTCGTACATCTTCATGGTTGGGATGGAGAACCGCTTTGGAACCTCGACCATGGCAATGAAATTAACAAAAGGTGAGTCCGCATAACTGTTCGGCGTCGCTTTCTCCATAGGGCGTGGGACGCCGGGGATCCTGGCGATCATGTCTTCGAGCCGCTGAAGACGCTGCTGGATGGGATTTTGGCCCACAGGAGTTTCGAATACGCCTCCGTCCAGGCCAGGCATTTTGGAGATATCGCCTATGCTGCGGCGCTTAGAGCCTTTGGACTTTTGAGCAGATTTCAAGCTTTGATTCTCCATGCATGATGCGACATAGCTATTCTGCAATTCCGCCATAGCAGCCTTGACGCGGTTGAGTTCGTCTATGACTTCTTGAGTGGTTACCCAATCTCCTGCCATTGCAAACACAGAAAAAAGAGAAGGCACAAATGAAATAGTAGACAAAAAGAAAGTGATGAACAATGTATAGAGATCTTGCTGAAGGCCCCACGGTGGGCGCCAAATTATTTATGCCGATTTTGTACCAAGTACGCAAAAGGTATTGGGGAGCCAACAACAAGAACAATATACTTAAACAAATATGAAATAATTAATGATCAACAAGAATGTAAATAAAAGAATAGAAAGACAAACAATTGTTGACACGGAAAACCCAAAGAACGGGAAAAACCGCGGGTGATTCTCTTGATCACCAATCCACTATGATGTTGACAACGTCAATATTTGTTCCACAATATAAGAGTGATATGAACGCCTATGAGAGTATTAATGGAGATTAAAGATGGAGAGATCAGAAAGTGTTGTGATGTGAGTTACAGTGTGTAGAGTAGAGAGATAGCTGAGAGAGAGTCCTTAATAAAAAATACATCAATTGCTTATATAGATATTTAACCCTAAAATAATCCCCCTTGGATCCGTTGCCTCCTCCCCACCAAAATAGGTTCTACGTTTGATATTAACAACTGCTCTCTTATTTTTCGTAACCACCGCTTGTGGGCCAATCCCTAGAAACAAACTTCACCCTTATCAAATGATAACTACCAACTCATATTTCCTTATTTCAAAAACAATCAGCTTGCCGCCAATAGTGAAAATTACGGGCCCAACATCATACTTGTCAATATCTCTACACTATAATTTTACATGAAGATCAGATGAGGCAATACGGATCTCCAATAGTCTTGAAATTGCATCCAGTGCCTTTGTTGTTTCTTTCCTTGAATGGATCCTGTAAGAAGTACTCCGTCACTGAATTATAAACCTCTTGAATGTTGTAAACGTCGATAACTTTCAGTGTTGATGACAAACACTTGGGCACAAATTTTGGAAGCAGAGACTGCTACTTCGTTCTGCATTGCCATTGACAGTATAGACACGGCCACTTATCCTAACATTCCACACAAATACAAAAAATATATATGGATCAATTGATTTTAAAGGGAAATATTATTGAGCGAGCATGATTAGATACTAATAATCTAATATTATCGAACAACACGTGATTTCATTCGTTAATATCATTCTGATCAAGATTATACTAGCAGATTAAGCGAATCTCTAAATTTGAAAGATAAAGGGAATCAGTACTTACCTAGGTTTGGTGCATGTTCACGAAACAGAAGTAGCAAGGTTTCAGGTGCAGGACCCGATTCAAAGTTACAGGAATTGATATCCACACATGTTAATGTAGGAAACATCGGAACTCGTACTTTCGCAGCAGCATCAAGGAGCTGCCAAAAACAGAAAGACAGAAAAATGTCTTAGAAATTAAATCTATATAATAGGATTCCATAATTATAGACATTAAAAAGCATGATTCTTGTTACCAAATCTGATAAATCTGAATCTATGCATAAATATAAAGTCTTCAAGCTGGGAACTTGCGCTAATATTTCAATCACTCTAATATCATCATGTATATCCTTGAAAGGAAGATGAGCTTCAACTAATGAGGGCGCGTTAATGTCAAAATGTATGTCCTTAACCTTATCAACAATAGACAAATATTCAAGATTTGGAGCATCTATATTCTATTGTCATTGTTTGCGTCTTCAATCCACGAAGAATATAATGTACCTCCAATCTCTTTAAAGAAGTAGAACAAATACGAATACTCCGAAATCCAATACAATGCCTAACAACAAATTCTTTCAGACAAGGTAAACCAGACCAGAAGATATCATTCAAAGAAACATTGACGTTACCAAAACAAAAGCCGTCAAGGTGGAGAACCAAGAGACTAGGCAGGAAGTGATTGAAGGTAAACAAAGTAGTACTTATAAAGCTACTCAACTTTAGAACCTTAAGTTTTTCAGTCATAAGACTCCTAACTGATGGTCCTATCTCTTCATCCACCAATATTTTCGTGCCCTTAATATCGATTTCAACAACGTTTCGTCTAATTATATCGTTGATCCATTGATCCAGATATGAATTATCATGGTCAACCTCAATCAAGCGAAGTCGAAAGAGGCGTAAAAAAGGTGTATCATTGAGAATCAAAACCTTATCAACAAAAGTTCTGAAACTTAACAATGAATAATCGATAGGGGGTTCATGAAAGTCAAGTACAGGGACTTTAGTCCAAAGATTTTCCCATCTTTTGGACAGTATACTTGTTGCAATCGCTTCTTTTGTATGGAGGAAAGATAGAATGTGCGTAAGAATTTCATCTGGTAAGCTGCTAATCATGTCTACTTCTTGAATAATCTCTGCCATTGTTTTATGACACACCATGAAAACTGGCACAATGGAAGATGACGATGAACTTATCAATGGAAGAATTAGAGGGCAGCTTGGCAAATAAATTTGATATGGAAACCTGTCTATGTCTTTTAAAGAATAAGATAAAGTAGAATTTTAAGATACATAGTGTCCTAGATTTTAATGATATATAGCTATTCCCGTAAAAGAAGGATATCTAGCCATTCCCGTAAAAGAAGGATATATAGCCATGATATATTTTTGAAAGATATCTAGTTGTATTATTCTTTCCTTTTTTTTTTTTTTTTGAGGGGATACTTCCTCCTTTTCATTAAATACATATTGAGAATATATCCTTTTCATTATAAAGAATAAGATCGGATTTTTTTTACACCTCTAGAAAGATATAGATTTCCTTATTCACCAAATACCACTAATGTTTTGAAAATTCACCATATACCCCTAAGTTTTACAGAAATATACTAAATGCCCTTAATGACTAACGAAAGTTAACTCATTCAGTCATTAAGGGTAATTCCGTTAATTTTTCTTTAAACCCAATAATTAAACCCTAATTAATTAACCTTAATTTTTAAAAAAACTTTTGCCCCCTCTCTCCTCCACCATTATCACCAGCAACATTAACTTCATTCTCTCTCCCCCACCATTGACACCACCACCGTCAACTTTATTATTCTCTCTCCTCCACCATTAACTTCATTCTCTCTCCTCTAAATGCACAAATAAAATGTTGGGTTTACTCTAATCGGAGAAGTACCAAACATCCACGACCTTGAAGCTTAGCCACCATTACCACCACTAAACATCTGCAGCCAGGCGGGAATCTTAGCCACCCTCCCTTTTCCAGCCCCGAAAATCATCCCCCTTCCCCTCTGCCAATCCTCCAAGCCCCGGAAACCCCCTCCCCTCCTTATTTTGTTTGTTTGTTTGTTCTAGATCTGGAGGTTTTCAAGTTGTGGGTGATGTGGAAGATGTTAAGACTTTATGTCCCTAAGTATTTTGATGATGATAAACACATTTTTGTATATATAACATGTTTGGTGGTTTCATAGTATATAATTGTCAAAAGAAGTTTGTATGATCAAGATTGCTAATCATGGAAAAATGGTAGACATCTAATTATAGTCGAACATGTAATAAATAACTAAATTAGTATGTTTGAATATGTGTGCTATTATAAAAGAATTATTATGGAATATGACATTATTGTGTTTATTTATTTTCATCAGAGTTAGTAAAATAAATGAACACAATAATAAATATAATGAACACTTGGTTTCCTTTCCTTTTAAAATAAATATAAAAAAAATTACATAAAATGCCTTTGAAATAAAAAGGGAATTTCCAAAATTTTATTTTTCTTATAAAGAAAAAATATCTAACATAAATATAAAAAAAATTACATAAAATTCCTTTGAAATAAAAAGGGAATTTCCAAAATTTATTTTTCTTATAAAGAAAAAATATCTCCAAAAACTGATTTGTTATGGAAAAGAAATTAATATCTTAACAAAAATATCTTACAAAAGATAATTTTCTAAAGAGATAATATTGCAAGAAGATTTAAGAAAAGTATCCTTATTAAAAGATATGATAAATCCTTGAGATATGATCTTATCTTTTAGCAAGGAAATCGGTCTTCAAAAATATGTTTTAAAAGGAGATCAACATCCATCTTATTTGGAGATACATTTTTCCATCAACTATTTTGAGCATTTTGTGAAAAATGAAATCCCCGGAAGCATATAGTATAGCACAGTATTCTGACATTGCTAAGTTTGGTTACTTAGGATATTATCAAAGCCTCTATTTACTTATTTGAGACGCACTTGTTTGAGGATAAAATCTTACTGTAATTTTCACATCATTATAGAGAGTGTTGGGTTGAGTTCGAGAATGTATTAGCACCACTAGAGTAAGTACTAGAGATTTTGTACCTGGGTGAGGATGAATTTACTTTTAGTGGATTTGGTAGACGTGGATCGATCTCGGAGTAGAGATTGAACCACGTAAAATTTCTTATGTGTTTCATTTATCTTTTCCACTCCTTTATCTTTCATATATGTATCGTGGTTTGACTTGATCTCGAATTTAATATTACAGTTGAAACACAGTGCATGTTACAGTGCCACCTATTCTGAAAATCTGTCTTTTCAAGAGAAATTTAACCACTCAATCCACCCCCTTTCTTAAGTTATTTCTTGCTAATAACTAATAGAAGGAATTGTCGTGGCTGGTGGTGGCTAGTATGCAAGTTAGGAGAGAGAAAACCGTTGTAGTCATAGAAGCGAGGTTAGAGGAGAGAGGAAATAATGGGGAGGTATTTGGGGAAACACAAGGGAATAGTAGGCGAAATAGCAGTTGTACGAGTAAAAATCAGAGCTCAAGTTGCTTTAGTTATGGCGGCTACTACTGCAACTTCATCTTCGCTAGTGAAGAAGATCAAGAAAATATATGTTGGCTTTCGATTAGATATGGCGGTTTCGAAATTAAGGAGAGGGGGAGGCGGAGGGGTGGTTTCGGGGGAATGGGGAAAGGGAGGGGGTGGTTTCGATCCAATGGGTGGTGTGGAGAGCAGGTGGTTTTCGGTGGGTGGGAGTGGGGGTGGGGGTGGGGGAGGAGGGAGAAAGTGGTTGGATGGTGGTGGTCTAGGTGGAGGGCGAAAAGGAAATGGGAGGGAAGAGAAGGAAAGGGGGAACGAGAGTGAAAAACATTAAAACAAGTTTTCTTTTTAAAAAAAAAATAAATAAGAGTTAATTTAGTAATAAGGGGTTAATTATGGAGTCCAATGGATGATTAACAAAATTGTCTTAATGAACAGAGTTGACTTCCATTAGTCACTAAGGAAATTCTGTACATTTTTGCAAAACTCAGGGGTATATGGTGAATTTTCGAAACATTAGGGGTATTCAATGAATACACGAATTTTTCGAGATATGTATTTGGTAAAAAACCGTTTTTAAAATTATATGTTCAATCACGAAAATGTAAATATACTCTCTCCAATAATTCTATATATGACGCACGCACGCTCCATTGCTTTGTTTGCTACTAGCTCCCTTTGTCCTAATTTATTGTAGTTGTTTCTCATTTTGCACATAATTAAGAAAACTATCATTTGCTTTAAATATTTTTAGTGCTTGCATTAGCAAGATGAGTATTTTCATTGGAAAGTACAAATACTAAGGGTGTGTTCGGCACAAGCTTTCTAAGTAACTTTTAGTGTCTTGACTTGGTCAAAATACTAATTAAAAAAATAGTAATGTTTGGTAAGTTAGGGGTGTAAGTAGCTTTTAGTGGTATAAGTAGTATTTTAGTAGTGTTTATGAAAAACTACAATTTGTAGCTTTTGTGATAGCGTTTAGTGGTGTATAAATTATATATTAAAGTTTTGTTTGAGTTTTTTAATTAATTATTTGTAGACAGCTACTTTGACAGCTCTTTTACCGAACATCAATATCTTATACCGTTACTTGGACAGCGAACAGCTAAACACCAACCACTAACAGCTACTAGCACATCTAATAACTACTCTCACAGCTAACATCTACTACCACAGCTATTGTTGTCGAATACGCCCTAAATGTGGCTATAACTTTCTATGTAAATAATGATGACATACATTAAATGTGAGTCATATGGGTGCAACTTTTCATGTAAAAATAAAGCAAAATAAGGAATAAAAATTATTTGATGAGGGAATTTAAGTACCAATTTTAAAATAGATCACATGGGAAACAATAAGAATATTTTGGGACGCCCATTAGAAAATACAAGCACTATAAATTAGAATGGAGGGAATAATATACTAATATATATACTCCCACTACTTCTAAATGTTGTTCATGTTTTTCCATTATGACGTTCAAAAAATTGGTCCTTTCTGAAATATTATCTTATTTAGACAACACAAGTGAGAGAGAAGTATACAAATTTTATCATACATCCGGATGTACCTTGAGCATGGTACACCCAATGTTATTTTTTTGCTCATTGCTCATTTGAAATAATCCAAGTGAAAAAAATGTACTAAAAACAAGAGTTTCAAATGAGCAAAAATTAGTATTAGGTGTACCATGCACATGGTATACCCTGGTGTATGATGAACTCAGAAAAGTACTAGAAAGTACAAGTACTCCATTGAAAAGTACTAATGTAAAAGTAAAGTTCCAAAAAATAAGAGAGACATTGCAAAAGTCTAGACATTTGCAACATTCTTGAATGGCCTTTACAAAATAAATTTCCAAAAAATATAAAAAATAGGATTTTAGTTGCGATAAAGGATCAATAGTAATTTGGAATCCAGAGGTTAAACATAGCAAGTCACTTTTTTTTTCTTTTACAAAGTAGCCCTCTAATTTTAATTTTCGTAGGGACACTACCCTCTCTAGAAATATCTTTTTAATTGGGACATTTGACCTTTCTAAACTTATATGGTAGGTAGGCAACATAATTAATTCACATATCTCTCTCTCTTTTTTTTTTTGACAATGGGAAATTCACATCTCTCTATTACTTTATTTACTCTTTTTCCTTCACCCTCTTTTTTTTAATACTTTTTCCTTAGTTTTATTCTAGATTTTATCTTCTCTACTTTTTTTCACTTTCTTCTTTAGTATAACTGAAAGGCAAATGTCTCTATTAAAAGAAACAAAAGGGGTACTAGTCTTTTGCATGAGTGATGCTCGAACTCTCGTTAAAAATAAATACTTTTTCATTTCTTAATAGTTGCATCATTTTGACTTTTGCATGATTTATGTACTTATTTTGATTTAGAAACTATTATATTATACAAACTTTAGTATGTAAGATATTGTTGGATTTATCTCGACATACGTTTACAAGATTTCTACTTTTTCTTATTTTTACAAGTAATTAAAGATATTAATGGTCAAAAGTTTATATTGGAAATTATAAAAGTCAAAACGTCTTGGTTCCCTGCCTTTTAGGTATCTTGGTGTGCCTCTAGCAACTAAGAAGCTAAATTTCTCTCAATGTAAGCCTCTAATAGACAAGATCACAACAATGGCTCAAGGATGGATGACACATTTTCTCTCTTATGCTGGCAGAATTCAGCTAGTGAAGTCTATTCTTGGGAGTATGCAGAATCATTGGGCTCAAATCTTTCCTCTTCCTAAGAAATTGATTAAAGATGTGGAAACAATCTGTAGAAGATTCCTTTGGACAGGTGTTGTGGATAATTCAAGGAAGGCTCCAGTGGCTTGGTCTTACATTCAACATCCCAAATCTACTGGTGGTTTGAATGTGGTGGATATGGTGCTTTGGAACAAAGCTGCTATATTAAAACTATTGTGGGCTATAGCTTTTAAACAAGATAAGCTGTGGGTAAGGTGGGTCAATGCCTACTACATCAAGAGAAGTAATGTGCAAGATGTTACTATGAGCAGTAACATCTCTTGGATTCTTAGGAAGATTATTGCAGCAAGAGATCTTCTGGTTAGAGTTGGAGGTTGGAGTACAGTTAGTTTTCAACAATCTTTCAGCATTAAGAAAACCTACAAGAAGCTTCAAGAAGATTGTGTAAAGGTAGACTGGAGAAGGTTGGTGTGTAATAACAAAGCAACCCCAAAGAGCAAATTCATCCTTTGGCTTTCCTTACTTAACAGATTATCAACTGCAACTAGGGTGAATCAGTGGAATTTTGAATTTAGCCCTTTATGTAAAATTTGTGATCAGCATATGGAAACTACTCAGCACCTGTTCTTTAATTGTTCTTACAGTACTGAAGTCTGGAAACAGGTGTTGAGTTTTATCAACTGTCAACCTCAAAATGATGCTGTGGAGGAATTAGCTACTACTATCAAGAAGGCTCGAAGTAATAAGAGTGTAGATAAGGTGTATGTAATGCTGTTTACTGAGTCTGTTTATGCAATTTGGTTACAGAGGAATAGCAAACTTTTTAAAAACTCTCTAATGAGTCCTAGTGTTCTTGTTAAGGACATCATTTTTAGAGTTTCCTGTAGATGTAGTGATCAGGAAAGAATTAAGCTGATTCTTTGATGTGTGATGGGTGGTGTTGCTGGTGTTACGGCAGCTTGTTGCTGATGTTAAGGCAGCTTGTTGCTTTAACTCCTTAGGTTGTATCCTTTTTTTGGTTATCAATAACTATTGTGAATTGCCAAAAAAAAAAGTCAAAACGTCATTATACAAAAAACGAAAGAAGTATATTCTTAAAATTTTACATTTGCCAATGATCATTACAAAACATAACAAATAGCTTTGTAATTGAGACTAGCAACAAATAATATTATAGAAATATCAAACTTTAATTTTTTTTTCCTATAAATTCAAAATAAATCATGTCTCTAAACATATACTCCATCAATTTTCTTTTGTTGTTCCTGTATTTCTCATTGGAAAATTTCAATATGTTGTTCCTATTTTGAATCTTTCCGTATATTTTATAGTTTATGAAATAAATTTCTCATTAGTTTTAAGTTGCAATAAATGTGTTCACACTATTGAGTAGTAATTTTTTACCCCTTAAACTTTTGTCTCATTGGTTGTCTAACATAGAGTAACTCAAAGAGCAATAAATGTGTTCACACTAGTTTGTAGTCACTTTACTCTTTTACCCCTCAAACTTTTTGTATCATAGGTTGCCTAACATAGAATAACCCAAAGGGCTAGAACCTTTATTTTTAGTTAATTTAATTTTACTTAAAATAGTAGAATCTTGTCCATTTTTTGAGTTGCATTGGTTTCTTCCCCGATTCCAAATAGGAACAACAAAAGAAAACTGAGGGAGTACTAACAAACATATTTAAATTAATATTAACTTTTGCATATTTGACAAATCCATTCTAAAATTCATACAAAATAAAATCAATATAATAATAAGAAATTCTTCAGGCAGGAAAAAACCTAAAAGAAGACTGATATATGTCTCTATACATCTAGATACGTTTTTTGGATCAATTAATTTCATATTAATACTTTTTTCTTTTCCTAATAGTTGCATTGTGTTTTGACTTTTGCATTATTTATGTCCTCACTTTGACTTAGAATTTGTGACTATTATAGTAATACAAATTTTAGCATGTAAAATGTTGTTGGATTTATCTCGACATATGTTTACAAGATTTTTTCTACATTTTATAATGTTTACAAGTAGGTAGTTAGAGATATGAAGGGTTAAAATTGTGTATTGGAAATCGTAAAAGTCAAAACGTTGCAATCATTAACAAAACGGAAGAAGTGTTTTCTTAAATTTTTCATTTTTGTCGATGATCATTACAAAACGTAATATATAGCTTTGCAATTGCGACTACCAACAAATAATATTACAGAAATATCTAACTTTATTTTTCTTTCCTATAAATTCAAAATAAATCATATCTTCAAATATATACTAACAAATTTATTAAAATCAATAGCATTTGTTGCATTTATGACAAATCTATTATAAAATTCATAAAAAATAAAGTAAACATAATAAGGAATTTTTTAGGCACGAAAAAAACCTAATAGAAGTTTGACATATGTCACTTTACATTTAAATACAGTTTGTGGATCAATTAACTTCAAATTAATACTTTTTCCATTTCTTAATAGTTGTATTACTTTGACTTGGAATTTGTGACTATTATATAATACAAACTTTAGCATGTAAGATGTTGTGGGATTTATCTCGACATATATTTACAAGATTTCTACTTTTGATAATTTTCACAAGTAGGTAAATAGAGATATTAATGATCAAAATTGTGTATTGAAAATCGTAAAATTCAATTTGTTGCAATTATTTAAAAAAACGAAAGAACTGAAAGGCGTGTCGCGTACCTAACAAAAATAACCTAACTATTCCTCCTAACTAATGCAGTCGGGCAAGTAGGGTCGAATCCCAAGAGACTAATTGATTCAAAGTAGTTAAATTGACTCTAATTAATGCTAAGCAAGTAATCAAAATAAGTGATGATGAACTAATCTAATTAACTAAAGCAAATGAAGTTATTAAGAATGAATCAAGAACTAAAGACATCTAGGTTTAAGTATCCCCACTAACACGAATTAATGCCACAAACAATCCCTTTTCCCTTAATTAATTAATAGATAATTCATAGGATAGACGCGCCCTAATGATACTAAGGATTTCTTTCGATCAATCAATAGCTTCCTTAACAATGCAATTGTGCCTATTTTCATGGAGTCATACAAATTAAGGACTTTAAACATAGCATCCTAACATCCTAATAAATTCTATCAACTACTTTCGTGACGATTTCCTTTATCTTAAATTAGGGTTCTAGATTCGATTAAGAATCAACTTTCGTTGCAAAAATAATCACATTCAATAAATACTATTTCTAGTCATAAATTGATAATAAAACCAATCCTAAAATAAATGAATTAAATTAATCAAGGTTTTGGGAATTGGGAATTAAACGTGCATCAATTCATGTTAGGGTTCAACCTAACCTTAGAATAGAAAACTACTCACACATGATGATTGAATAAACAAAATAAAGATTAAGAGAAAGTATGATTAATAATAATAATAATAGAATAGAGAAGAGAAAATAGTACTTGAATTAATTGATGAAATTGCAAACTTCAATGTTGAAAACAAGGGCTTGAGAATAGCGTCTAATGAAGAGTAGCGTGAAGAATCCAGAAAACTAAAAACCTCCTATCTCTCTAATATTACGTGATGTTTAATGAATCAGGGGAGCCTCCAATAATTTTCTATCTAAAACCTATTTATATGCTATGAAAATATAAGGAGTTTGACTAGGATTTGGATTCCTAAAATACTCCAAAACTAGGATTACGTAGTATTAGAATAGGAGACTGCCATGGGCTTGCGGTAAGCTTGAATAAACTGCCATATGGTTGCAGTTTATGCTGTTTTTGTGCTTTCTTGCCATCAAAAATCTAACTTGTGGCTTCTTAGGCATGGTAATTAATGAGTTACCAACGCCATAACGCAATGGGTCTTCAAAAGCATCGCAGAATAAAGCTATCAATCGATCCGAATACTCCGCAATCATCCAAGCTTTCGTGCAAATTCCAATCAACTCCAATATTCCTAGCAATAAACACCATAATCCTACAAAAACAAAACAAAACAAACTCGAGAGGAACAATAACGAAATATAAAAATAATAGCTCTAAAAGATTAGAAATATAGAGAAAATATGATGAAAACACACAAATATATCACATAAAAATGAGTATATAAACGTGTTATCAAATTCTCCCACACTTAACCTTTGCTCGTCCTCGAGAAAAGAAACAAAAAAACTATTCTAAGAAAGCAAGAAGACCTATACTCACTGTCGTAGGAATCACGATTGCACTTAGCACGTGCAACAAGCCCTTTAAACCCCTAGGCTACCCTAGTGGACGAGTAAGGTCTCGTGAAGGTTTTTAGAAGGCATACCTACAAAGCCAAATGATGAATTTCCAAACCGAATAGCAACACAAGATAGTCGTGAAAAACAAAATTCATTTTCTTTCGAAATCATTTATGCGTTACAAACCAACAAGCACGAATCAACTTTCCATACAAACAAGACTTAGCACCCTCAGTGATCAACCAATCTTACCACACATCTCCCCCAAACTCGACTCAGTTGTACAATAACAGCTTCTCACTTTAGTTGTGTAAAACAAAACAATAAAGCCACTCATGTGTTTATAAGGTTAGAATAAGAATCACTCATCCTAAATGCAATAAAGCACATCAACTTCACGTAACCGTCCTCTTTAGATTTGCAAATTGACTTTCTCCACTTATAATGTTAGGATGCAAACACAGAAGTCATGAGTTCTATAAAAGGGTAGGCTTGGTTAAATGGGGTTAGATGATGTTATTTGGGAATGTGGTGCTCAAAAATAAAGGAAAACTTAATCCCACTATAGATTCCAGATGTCGGGTTCAATCCAACCTTATATCCTCCAAACTTCATTGTATAAGCTTGCCCTTTTCTCTTCTCTGACAATCGATTTATTTTGAACAGAAACTAAGGAACTTGCATGAACCTTAAAACTTACATTGAGAAAATAATGCATATACTTGGGGATTACATTATATATTTTCTTTTCTTTATTCTTCCCCCATTTGTTTCTTTTCCTCGAATTCATTTTTTTCTTTTCTTTTTTTCTCTTTTTCAATCAATCTCTCTTTTTCATATTTTCTTTTCTTTTTCAAATCACTCATAGGGCATACAGATTAATCCACCTTCAAGACAAAACCTACAAAAAAAAGGCTCTAGAGCGTAAAGTGTAAGGGTATTAAAAAGGGAATCATGAGGCTCAAATTGGTTCATCCTAGGAGTGAATGTAAAAAGAAGAAAACTTATTGTGGACCTAAGATGTTGAAGCTCTAAACATCTAGAAAGAACATCAATCATACTTCCATGTTGCATCACAAAGTCTCAAATAGTCGCAGAGCAAATCCAAGATTCAAATTACATGAAGGATAACTAACACACATGAAAAGAACACGACTGAAATAACGTGCGACAGTTGAATATGGCTCAAATTCCTTACCAAGGTGCTCAAGCTATTATTGTCGATCGAGTCAATATCAAAGGAGACCATTCTAGCCACAAACCAAATCAAAGAGGGATTTATGCCATCTTTTCATGCTATTTATCATCAATTCAGTGCAAGTCAACTCATAACAAAACATTTAAAACAATAGTTTTCAAAAATCTCACTTGAATTGCCATTCGACTTGAAAATATCAAACTAAACTAAAGAAAACTACCAAAAAGAAACGAGAAATAAACAAAACTACTATATACAATGAATAATACTCTCCCCCACACTTAAATGTTGCAATGTCCACAGTGCAATAGTAAGGCACAAGAAAAAGGGAAGAGGTACTCACAAGATCTCACTGAGGAGGGAAAGATGGAGGGTTTGGGAACCCTCCAGATTGCATCCAAGTGCTAAAACTCTCCAAGATCGCAGACATAGATGACAATTGCTGCTTTATTTCCTTCTGCTCGTTTATGATTCCAGCCACCGATGTTTGAAGTTGTCCAAGTTTGTCAAGTGCTCTCTCGATCGGTGTAGAAGAAGGGCTAGCACCTTCAGATATGCTAGATGGAATAGACGGCTCAATTGGCGGCTCAATAGATAATGGTACCTGAGTCCTCATCGAAGAACAATCAAATGACCAATTTTCCATATTCTTCAAGGTCATTTGCTCGGAAGGAGGCAATTCATCCTCATCATTCTGAATACACCAAAGAGTAGTACCATCCTTCTTCTTAAACCAACCAAAAGGGACTTCAACAGCATCAGTCCCATCAACAAAACCATTGATCTTAAGTTGTTCAACATAGCCCAAATAAGTTGCAATTCGAGTAATAAACCCTCCTTGCACAATTTTACCTCCAGTATTGACATTGTTGGCTACGCGTTGTAGTTGGTTTATAAGAAAGGCTCCTGTGTCAATAGGTGTAGCATGAAGCATGTGATGAAGCATGAAGAGCTCATCTTGCCGAACTTCACTCCCTTCTTGACGACCAAAAATAGTGTTGGAGAGCACCTTAAGAGTATAGCGCAAAGCGGGGTGGCGAGTGGACTTGATGGAGCTCGAGCTCGAGTCATATGTAGACTCTCCACTAATAATTCGCCAAAGTGTTGTTGCAGGCCATTGTTGAGGAGTAACTCTGTCCCCACCACTTCGCAAACCAAGCGCATCATTAAGCATCTCCAAAGTCCAAGTATGGTCTTTATTGAATAACCGAAAAGTGATTGAAGATGTGCCACTAGACGGATGAGGAAACATGTGAACTTTCAAGGAGCTAAGGAACTCCAGTGTCGCTCTTGTGCATGCTGGAGTTTTTATCATAAGAAAGGTCCCCAAACCGATGTTGTTGAAGAGCCAACGGACATCATCTTCTATATGCAAAGTTGTCAAGGCATCAATGTCACAATATTTAGTAGCGAGAACTCCTCTTTTGAACAGCTTTTCATATTTCTCCTTGAATTTCGCATCACCATTAAAATCAATGTCATAGTAGTTAATCTCCACTTCTTTTCTCTTGGCCCTAGCAGTGGAAGAGATTGCTTTTCTACCCTTCGAAGCAGACGATTTGCTCTTAGAAGTAGGACCCTTTTGCATAGGAACCGATTTGGCCTTAGGAGTAGAGCTTGTAGCCACGTTCTTTTGTCGAGCATTTAGAGTGCGCGCCATCAGAAAATAAATAGGGCACTACCAAAACTCACTAACGTGTAGATCACTCAGCAAAACCTTTGTCAATGAATAAAACAGTGCCCACACACAATATTGTCAATCAAAACCACTGCACTCGACTACTCGAGCAATTCAAATCCAACCAAGAACAGTTCATTCTAGCCAATTTCAGCAATTCAGTCACAAATACTCTCTAAATAGTCCCAAATCATGTAAATTTTTTTTTTTTTTTTGCCAAATAGTCCAGCAACAAAACAAACCCTAAATTCTTTGGTGTGAAATTTCGCCAAATAATTCGAATTTAGGGTTCGAACTTTGGTGCAAGCAGGAATAGGGTTTGACGTCAATCAATTCAAGCACAAAATCCTCAAACAATCAAATTCGCAGCAAGTTATTCAGGAAATTCTTCGAAGTATCGAGTCAAGAATCTAATTCAAGAGAGGCGTGAAGAGCATCGAATGTAATCAAGAATGGCCGCAAGTACAGCCAACAATTGCGGAAATTCGAACTCAGTAGTCGAATTTCGACCAAGAACAGGGGAATTTCGTGGGTATTGTTGAAGCAAGGAGCAACAACGGAGTTCGGTTACCAGAAAAGCACGAAGGAGAGAGATGATTGGATTCAGCCTTGAAATACCAGATTCAATCACCAAGAGGAAAAACAATGGAGTTCCAATCTCAGTAAGTTTTCGGTTTTATATCTCTTCCTCTTGTTTGTCTTTTTTTTTTTTTTTTTTTTTTTTTTTTTGCTGTATGGTCGAACTGCAAAGGGACTGCGGTGGGTTGTGGTGAACCGCGATGGGTTCGCAGTTGCCACTGACTTCGTGGCTGCTCTTCTATTTTATTTTCTTGCTGATCGCGATGTTGTCGCGGTTGGATGGTTGGTGCTGCGATGGGTTTGCAGTTGCCACTGGAATTGTCGCTTGCTCTTCAAATTTGACAGATTGCAGTTGAATAGTTGACTAACTCCAGTCCATAATCCATATACTTAACGTGAATAGCACTATATAAGGCCAGATTCCACCTGTACAAACACACACCAAAAGTTAGAGAAATTATACTCTAAAAAGAAAAATATACTAGATTCCTAAATGCTATGCCTAATACGTACACTAACTAAACATATAATAGAACTACAATATTAAACTAACTAAGAATATAAACTAATGAACCACTAAAAACAAAACAATATATAAACTAAGGTCCTATATCTACATAGTGTATAAGAACATATATTTTTGGGTTTTTGTTATTTTTTTTTTTTTAGCTTATGTTAAAAGGATAAATAATAAGAAAAGTGAAAGAGAAAGCTTGGGTTGCCTCCCAAGAAGCGCTAGTTTAAGGTCATCTAGCTTGACCACCTTTTCACGTCACTCTGAATAAGGGTCGGAAAGGGTGTAAACCGCCTTCCCTTCAATGGGTTCACCTTCTCGGTAGTGCTTAAGACGTTGTCCATTTATCTTAAAAGAGACAGTTGCTTCACTCCAAATCTCAACTGAACCATATGGAAAAACCTTAAGGATTTTGAATGGACCAGACCACCTTGAGCGAAGTTTGCCAGGAAATAGCTTCAATCGAGAGTTGAACAATAAAACCAACTCTCCTTCATGAAATTCTCGCCTCATGATATGCTTGTCATGCCACCTTTTCGTTCTCTCTTTGTACAACCTTGAGTTTTCATAAGCTTCGAGGCGAAGTTCTTCTAACTCATTTAGTTGTAATAATCTCTTCTCTCCTGCTGCTTGCAAATCAAAATTTAGGTTCTTAATCGCCCAAAATGCACGATGCTCTAATTCAACGGGGAGATGGCATGCTTTTCCATATACAAGCCTATACGGAGTTGTGCCGATGGGCGTTTTGAATGCAGTTCTATACGCCCAAAGTGCATCATCAAGTTTTGTAGACCAATCCTTCCTTGATCTCACAACCGTCTTCTCTAAGATAGTTTTGATCTCTCGGTTAGAAATCTCCACTTGGCCACTAGTTTGTGGGTGATATGAGAGCCCCACTCGATGATGTACTCCATATTTCTTCAGCATAGCTTCAAACTTCTTTTCGACAAAATGCGTACCTCCATCACTAATCAATACTCGTGGCACTCCAAATCGAGGGAAAATCGTTTTCTTAAAGAACTTTTGAACCACACGAGCATCATTAGTAGGAGTAGCAATAGCCTCAACCCACTTTGAGACATAGTCCACAGCAACTAGAATATACCGATTCCCATAAGATGAAGGGAAAGGACCCATGAAATCAACTCCCCACACATCAAATAATTCAACCTCAAGAATGTTATTGAGAGGCATTTCGTTCCTCCTAGAGATATTCCCAGTCCTTTGACAACGATCACAAGACTGAACATAGGTATGAACATCCTTGAATAGAGTTGGCCAATAAAAACCACATTGAAGAATCTTTGCCGTAGTCTTAGCAGTTTTAGCATGTCCTCCACATGGAGAATCGTGGCAATGAGAAATTATAAGGCCTACCTCATTCTCGGGAATGCACCTTCTAATAACTCCATCAGCACATCCCTTGTAAAGAAAAGGATCATCCCAAAAGTACTTCTTCAACTCATAAAAGAATTTCTTCTTCTGTTGTGATGAATAACCATGAGGAACAGTACCACTAGCCAAATAATTGGCTATATCAGCATACCAAGGGGACTCCTTAACAAAAAGAGCAAACAATTGGTCGTCAGGAAATGAATCATCGATGGGGAGGCCTTTATCATCTTCATCATCAAGGACAAGTCGAGAAAGGTGATCAGCAACAACGTTTTCTGCGCCCTTCTTGTCCTTTATCTCTAAGTCAAATTCTTGCAGCAAGAGGATCCAACGAATCAAACGAGGCTTTGCATCCTTTTTACTCATCAAATACTTCAATGCTGCATGATCCGTGTGAACTATCACCTTCGACCCAAACCGGTATAGGATCGAAACTTCTCCATAGAATACACCATTGCCAATAACTCCTTCTCAGTCGTAGCATAGTTCATCTGGGCCGCATCTAGAGTCTTGCTTGTGTAGTAGATGGCATGGAGTTTGCCATCATTTCTTTGGCCCAATACTGCACCAATAGCATGATCACTGGCATCGCACATAATCTCAAATGGTAGATTCCGACCCGGTGGTTGTATTATAGGTGCGAGATATGAGAGCTTGTTTTAACTCGTTAAAAGCTTCAAGACAAGCATCAGTGAAAACAAAGGGAACATCTTTGCCTAGAAGCTCAGTTAGAGGTCGAGCAATTTTAGAGAAATCCTTGATAAAACGGCGATAAAACCCCGCATGACCAAGAAAACTCCTCACCGCCTTCACAGAAGTAGGGGGTGGCAATCGCTCAATGACATCTACCTTAGCTCTGTCGACTTCAACGCCCCTATGAGACACAACATGACCCAAAACAATTCCTTGTTGTACCATAAAATGGCACTTTTCCCAGTTGAGAATAAGATTGACTTCTTGACATCTACTAAGCACCCTTTTCAAATTTTCAAGACAAACATCAAAAGATGTTCCATAGACAGAGAAATCATCCATAAAAACCTCC
Organism: Beta corolliflora; assembly: GCA_947648045.1. NCBI lineage: Eukaryota > Viridiplantae > Streptophyta > Magnoliopsida > Caryophyllales > Amaranthaceae > Beta > Beta corolliflora. The sequence goes on from CANSZD010002913.1 coordinate 5,370,756, forward strand.
ATAATATTCTCAATCAAACCTGAGAAAATTGCCATCATACACCTTTGAAAGGTGGCAGGAGCATTACATAATCCAAATGGCATCCTTCGATATGCAAAGGTGCCATAGGGACAAGTGAAAGTAGTCTTTTCTTGATCACTTTGATGGATTGGAATTTGAAAAAAACCTGAATATCCATCCAAGTAACAAAAAAATGAATGCTTCGCCAACCTGTCCAACATCAGATCAATGAAAGGGAGAGGAAAGTGATCTTTTCGAGTGGCTTTATTCAATTTTCTATAATCTATACACATGCGCCACCCTGTCACAGTTCTAGTGGAAATTTCTTCTCCCTTATCATTCTTAACAACGGTCATACCTCCTTTCTTTGGAACAACTTGTACTGGGCTAACCCACTTACTATCAGATATAGGGTAGATTATACCAGCATCAAGCAATTTTAGAACCTCTTTTCTAACTACCTCCATCATATTTGGATTAAGTCGTCTTTGAGGTTCAATAGAAGAAGCATGATCGTCCTCAAGAATAATCTTATGCATACAAAATGAAGGGTTAATCCCCTTGATATCATCAATGCTGTACCCTATAACATTTTTATATTTTCTCAAAATGGTGAGCAATTGCTCAATTTGCATGTCATCGAGCATAACATTGACAATAACTGGATAGGTCTTATTAGGGCCCAAATATGCATATTTCAAAGAAGGGGGGAGGGGTTTTAACTCTACCTCAGGAGGCGTAGTACTCTCCTTAGATTCTCCGTGTGTCAACACCTCCTTGATAGACTCGTCATTAGGTAATGAACGCGATTCCTCTAAGAGCCTCTTGTACGCCCTAGGTTCCCAATCCTCTTCATCAACACTTCCCATGAGAACAGTTTGTAGTGAATCATCAAGTTGTAGACTAGCAGCCTTTACCTCTATAGCCTCATCTAGAGCATCCACTCTATACATAGTTTCTCCCATAGAAGGAGCTTCCATGGAGTTTGTGAGATTGTACTCCATCTTCTCATTACCCACTTCAAAGGTAATCTTTCCATTCTTCATGTCAATGATGGCTCCAGCAGTGGCCAAGAAAGGTCTCCCAAGAATGATAGGGACTTGTGCATCTTCCTCCATCTCTATGACTACAAAGTCACATGGAATGAAAAACTTCCCAACACGGAGGGGAACATCTTCAAGGATACCAAGTGGATACTTTACAGTTCTATCTGCTAATTGTAAGGAGATGCGTGTGGGTTTTAGTTCACCCATTTGAAGCTTCTTGCAAATTGACAAGGGCATTAGACTAACACTTGCTCCAAGATCACAAAGCGCCTTTTTGATTTCAATATCTCCAAGCTTGACAGGAATAGAATAACTGCCTGGATCTCCTAACTTCTTCGAAAGTTTATTCTCCAAAATAGCACTACACTCCGCTGTCAATGAAACGGTAGCATTCTCTTCTATCCTCCTCTTATTTGATAGCATGTCCTTCAAGAACTTGGCGTAAGAGGGCATCTCTGAGATAGCATCCAAGAATGGAATGTTGATGTGTAGCTTTTTCAGAATGTCAAGAAATTTCCCATACTTTTTCTCTAGCTTAGCCTGTGCTAACCTCTGTGGGAATGGGACTGGGGGTTTATAGGGTTCAATGGGGTTAGGAGTAGGTTCCTTCTTCTCTTCTTCAACAATCTCATTCTCTACCACCTTTTCAGTCTCAACTACCTCTTCCACAACTCTCTTTGATGGCTCCTTCAAAGGAGGATCTTGTAGCTCTTTTCCATTCCTCAAAGTCACAGCATTGATATGACCCTTAGATGGTTGTTCAGTATTACCTGGAAAATGACCTGGAGCTTTTGAAGATTGGCCCACCTGATGGGCAAGTTGACTTATTTGACTTTCCAAGAGCTTGTTCTGAGCTTGAATTTGTTGAATTGTGTTATCAGTCTTCTCATTTTGCTTACTTTGTTGAGCCATGAAGTTGGTTTGTTGGGCTAGAAGGTTCTCCATCATAATCTCCAAGTTGCTCTTCTGTTGAATTGGAGGAGGTTGTTGATTAACACCTTGATTGAATTGTTGATTAAATGGTGCTCTAGCTTGAAAACCTGGTGGTGCAGTAAAGTTGTTGCGAGGTGGATTGAGTTGTGCTTGAGTGTTCTTGTATGAGAATGCAGGATTATGCTTCCATCCCTCATTGTACGTGTTAGAATAAGGATCATATGGCCGCTTAGGATTGGAATTATAGAGAGCATTGGCTTGCTCAATTGTCATCCCATCATTGTTAATTTGACATTCAGTAGCAGCATGTCCTTGTACTCCACACAATTGACATGAGACCATCATAGATGAACCAGCTTGGAGTTGATCAAACTTGTGAGATAGTGCCTGCACAGTATTAGTCAATGTGGTTAATGCATCAACATCATATTTACCTCCCTTCTTAGCACGGTTCCGGCCACTTGGATGGTAGTTGTCATTGACCGCCATCTTCTCAATTAACTCCTTTGCTTCGGTCGGATTCTAAGTCATAAGGGAACCACCTGAAGCAGCATCAATGTAGATACGAAACTCATGTGTCAAACCATTGTAAAAAGTTTGTATCAACATCCACTCAGGAATCCCGTGATGAGGGCATTGTCTTTGCAAACGTAGAAACCTTCTCCATGCTTCATACAACGATTCGTCGTCGGGTTGCTCAAAGGTTGCTAACTCATTCCTCAGCTTCGCGGTCTTTTCTTGCCCCAAAAACTTCACCAAGAATGCTTTGGCAAGTTTCCCCCATGTATCAAAAGATCCGACTCCTTCATCTCTCAACCACTCCATTGCCCTATCTCGAAGAGAGAAAGGAAAAAGGCGTAATCGAATAGCATCCTCACTCACATTGTTGATTTTCACTGTATCGCATTTCTCCAAGAAACTCGCAATATGGCTTACAGGGCATTCATTGGGTAACCCTGCAAATGAATCATTAGAGACGAACTGGATGAATTGAGGCTTAAGTTCGAAATTTGCAGCAGTGACGGTCGGTCGAACAATGCTCGATAATGCACCAGTTGTAGTGTCTGGTACACCATACTCCCAAAGAGTTTTAGTTGGTTGTTCACCCATTGCTTTCTTCTTATTCTTATTTCGTCTCTTTGTGCTTCCTTGCTTGCGTGCAGTGGCTTCGATTTCTGGGTCTAGAGGAATCAAATTCTGTGGACCTGTACGTCGAGTTTGCATGCAATAAAGAAAAACTAGAAACAAAAAAAAATCAAATAAACAAGAAATAATAGCCGAAGCAACAAACTAAATAAAATTAGAAAAAAAAAGCTTAGCAAAAATAAATCAAAAATAACTAATTTGAAAGGCGTGTCGCGTACCTAACAAAAATAACCTAACTATTCCTCCTAACTAATGCAGTCGGGCAAGTAGGGTCGAATCCCAAGAGACTAATTGATTCAAAGTAGTTAAATTGACTCTAATTAATGCTAAGCAAGTAATCAAAATAAGTGATGATGAACTAATCTAATTAACTAAAGCAAATGAAGTTAATAAGAATGAATCAAGAACTAAAGACATCTAGGTTTAAGTATCCCCACTAACACGAATTAATGCCACAAACAATCCCTTTTCCCTTAATTAATTAATAGATAATTCATAGGATAGACGCGCCCTAATGATACTAAGGATTTCTTTCGATCAATCAATAGCTTCCTTAACAATGCAATTGTGCCTATTTTCATGGAGTCATACAAATTAAGGACTTTAAACATAGCATCCTAACATCCTAATAAATTCTATCAACTACTTTCGTGACGATTTCCTTTATCTTAAATTAGGGTTCTAGATTCGATTAAGAATCAACTTTCGTTGCAAAAATAATCACATTCAATAAATACTATTTCTAGTCATAAATTGATAATAAAACCAATCCTAAAATAAATGAATCATAAATTAATCAAGGTTTTGGGAATTGGGAATTAAACGTGCATCAATTCATGTTAGGGTTCAACCTAACCCTAGAATAGAAAACTACTCACACATGATGATTGAATAAACAAAATAAAGATTAAGAGAAAGTATGATTAATAATAATAATAATAGAATAGAGAAGAGAAAATAGTACTTGAATTAATTGATGAAATTGCAAACTTCAATGTTGAAAACAAGGGCTTTGAGAATAGCGTCTAATGAAGAGTAGCGTGAAGAATCCAGAAAACTAAAAACCTCCTATCTCTCTAATATTACGTGATGTTTAATGAATCAGGGGAGCCTCCAATAATTTTCTATCTAAAACCTATTTATATGCTATGAAAATATAAGGAGTTTGACTAGGATTTGGATTCCTAAAATACTCCAAAACTAGGATTACGTAGTATTAGAATAGGAGACTGCCATGGGCCTGCGGTAAGCTTGAATAAACTGCCATATGGTTGCAGTTTATGCTGTTTTTGTGCTTTCTTGCCATCAAAAATCTAACTTGTGGCTTCTTAGGCATGGTAATTAATGAGTTACCAACGCCATAACGCAATGGGTCTTCAAAAGCATCGCAAAATAAAGCTATCAATCGATCCGAATGCTCCGCAATCATCCAAGCTTTCGTGCAAATTCCAATCAACTCCAATATTCCTAGCAATAAACACCATAATCCTACAAAAACAAAACAAAACAAACTCGAGAGGAACAATAACGAAATATAAAAATAATAGCTCTAAAAGATTAGAAATATAGAGAAAATATGATGAAAACACACAAATATATCACATAAAAATGAGTATATAAACGTGTTATCAAGAACTATTTTCTAATTTTTACATTTGGCGATGATCATTACAAAATATACCAGATAGTTTTGTTATTAGGGAGGTGAAAGTTATTCGGATACAAACCGAAATGCAATCTAGTCCAAACCGAATTAGTAATTCGGATTGGACTCGAACTATATTCGAATTGGATTCAGATTGACTTTTTTTAAAAAGAATTCAATAATTATATATTTGGGATTGGGTTTAAGTGTTTTCGATAAAATTTATGAGTTTGTATGAATTATTAGTTGTTTTTATTGAATTTTTATGGGATTGTATGAGTTACTTCTATTATCTAACACTTTATTTTGATGTCTCGTGCCTTAGTTATTTCATAAACATAATAGAGTTTAAAATTTTGGATATTTCAAATTGGATCCAATCTAGTGTCTGAAAATCTAGATTAGATTGGTTTGGAATCAAACTCTAATTTGTTTGGATTTGGATTGAAAATTTCAAATTCAATTTTTTGTCAAATTGAATTGGAGTAGGCCTTAGTTCAAACCGTACACTGAAGTTTCACCCCTATTTGTAATTGCGACTAGCAACAAATAATATTGTAGCATTATCAAACTTTAATTTTATTTTTCCTATAAATTCAAAATAAATTTTATCTTTAAATATATACTAACAAACTGATTAATTAATAGTACATGTTGCATATATGACAAATCTATTTTAAGTTCATACAAAATAAAACCAAGATGATAAGAAAATTTTGAGGCAGGAAAAAACCTTATAGTATGCATTTGAATATAGTCTTTGGATCAATTAAATTCAGATTAATATATACTTTTTTCATTTTTTAATAGTTGCATTGTTTGAACTTTTGCACTATTTAATTAATTACTTTGATTTGGAACTCATGACTATAATGCAAACTTTAGCATATAAGATATTGTTGGATTTATCTCGACATATGTTTATAATATTTCTACTTTTTATAGGTAATTAGACATATTAATGGTTAAAATTGTATACTGAAAATCATAAAAGTCAAAACATTACAACTACTTAAAAACGGAAGAAGTATTTTCTTAAAAATATGTCGATGATTATTAAAAAAAAAGTAACTATTAAAAAAAAGTAACACATAGCATTGTAATTGCGAGTAGCAATTATTATATTGTTCTATTAAATTACATATTTATAACATTATGGATGTCATGTGAGACAATTTAGTTGTTTGATTCTTTTCATTTGAATACAGTGGACTTCTACTAATCATAAAATTACTTCACGAAAAACTCTCTCTAAAAATTTTTCCTCTCAAAACCCTAAAGCCCACACACAAGTAGTTGCGCCCTAGGCTCGCTGATTATTGGCCTCTCAGCCTCGTCGCCGGCGAGTCTAGCACCATCGTCGTCGTAGTGTCCTTACCCCCCTTGGGTTGTTCCCCCTGCTCCTGCGTCCTCTGTCCTCTGTCGTCCCCCACAGCGTCTACCTTCCCATCCCCTGTTCGTACTTCGCCGGTCTACCTTCCCCACCCCTGTGGTCGGCGGTCTTCCATCCCGCTTCCCCATAGTTGTGTCGCCCCTCCCCTCCCTTCCCCGCATCGCGTCGCCCCTCCCCTTCCCTGTAGTTGTTAGGGTTTTATTTTAATACCGCAAGTGTACGTTGTCGTAGCACATACGGGTCGAACTCAGGGAGGTATAAGATTAACCACTACTTGATATTATATTACAAAATAGTTACACAATCCAGAAATAAGGAATAATCTATAAACTAAAGGCAAAACTAATGATAAGCAAACTATATGAATATTATAATTAAAACACTAAGATTAAGTATCACCACTTCTATGAATTGATCAAACCATAACTCGCTTCCCAATTATTCAATTATAACTTAGATAAGAATGACATTCTCTTATGATTTAGCAATAAAGCACAGCTGCGAACCAAAACTAAATTCCAAATCATCCAACAATACCTTAAGCTCACTTTCATGATAGCAAAAAGCCTAACTAACATGTATGTCTCCTATTTTCATGGCTTACATACACAATTAGAAGCATTAAGAGCCAATGTCAATTAAATCCCAATTCCAATTCTCACCTATTTTCATGGGAGAATTTAAATCAATGACAAGACTATCCGAATTAAGACCCAACTTTCGTTGAGGAACTTAATTAATGAAATAACAATTTAGCAAACAAACATATGATCCTAATCTTTACTCCAACTTTCGTTGATAATAAAAGTTAGGGCTAAAGTAAGATGCGAAATTGACTACAAATACAATCTTATCAAACCCTAAGCATATAATTCAATAACATGGGAATTAGAGCAACAATTTACATGATCAATCCATAATAGGGCTCAACTTAATCCTAGATAGGAATACTACTCACTAATCATGGTAATAAGAACAATAAGCATAATTGAGTACATAATTAAATAGATCAAAGAGAGAGGAAAGAGTAAAACTTATTAAGATTGCTTGAATCGTAGAGGAATCCCAAAGTACTTGATCAAATTAATCTTCAAACTCCAACTCTTCAAACTCCAACTTTTTGCATAGAATTTGAAAGCTAGGGCTAGAACTCTAGTAATAAAGTGCATAAAAAAAACTGAATAGAAATAACATCCACTATTTATATTTTCCGAAAACTCACTAAAAATAAAAGCGAGAAAATAACACAAGGGAGAACGCTACCCGCGTCCGCCGCGATCCGCGATGAGCACCACGAGTCGCGCCCATCACCGCGAGTCGCGCCTATGACCGCGAGTCGCGGTATGCTTTCGGCATTCCACCGCGAGCTGCTGCCAGCGCCGCGACTCGTGGTAGAACCGATGTCTCTTTTCTTCCTTGGACTCTTCAAGTACGACTTCCAACCCAATTGGACCTTGTAGAAAACCTAATTACTTCCATCTTGGACCTAGCATTAAATCCATGGTACCATTAAACCTCGAAATGAGCCACAAATGCATACTTTTCTCATAATTTGACATTTCTCCTCAATTCCTATCACTTGGGCACAGATCTACTCAAATCCATCCAAGTCACAACATAATATCCCTCAAAATGTGCTAAAATAAGAGTAATATGCGGACTTAACAAATTCCCCCATGCTTAGACCTTGCTCGTCCTCGAGTAAGCAAGAGGCAATGAACAACAAGATAACCTCACAAGGCCTAAAACATGCAACAAACAACGAATAACAATCCACACCCAACATCAACTAACATCCACTCTAGCACCCTTCTCATACTCCATAGTAGCAACTAACCTACACCTAACTCCGCTACTCCTAAGCATACTACCCTCATGCTCAACCAAAAATAGAGTCATGTGTGACCATGTTCTGAAAGATCTCAAAGAACATGCACACATCTACTACGCATACCAACCATAAAGCCAAAAATCACAAATATATATATATCAAGTCAATCACAAAGGGTCAAGTTGGCACCCCCATGCTTGAACTCATCAATCCTCCCTACAATCGAATCTCCAACATCCTCAAGTGAGACCTACATATCACACACCAACCATCAAGTCTAGTCCTACCCAAACACTCCTATACTCCTCCATCCTTATGTCAACCACGCCGGCAAATGAGATGAGTAACTTTTCTCTCTTTTCTTTTATCTCTCATTTTGCCTAGGAGCCCTTTCGGGTTTTCATCCTAGCCACTCAATTTTTTTTCTTTTTGCTCACTTTCTCACCCGCTCAAATTAGCCACTTTTTTGCCTAGGTTACCCTTTCGGGTTTTCAACCTAGCCGGGTCCCCCAATTTTACCTAAGCCGCCCTTTCGGGTTTTCAGCTTAGCGGGTCATTTTTTTTCTTTTTTTTTTTTTTTTTGTAGAGAGAAAGAGTATATGAACAAGCATATATACAAGTGATGAGACATCCCCTCCCCTATGCTTAAACAAAGCTTTGTCCTCAATGCAGAAAAAGGACAAAATGAAATAAGGAAAGGGGAAGAACTCACCAACTAGGAGCCAGAAGGCCCGCTAGGATCACGACGTGATCTCCTGGAGGCACACTCCTCCATACGCTGCTGTCGTCGCCGTGAAATCTCTACCTCGGGGTCCGTATATGTATCGGGGTAGGTATGGAGATGGAAAGTGTTAAGTGAAGTCATCATGCAGTAGATAGCGTCAAGTTGGTCCTCGGTCCCATCTAGGCGAGATGAGAACGCATCCTGCCTCAAAAAAAACTCAGTCATCCGCTCCTCATATGATGCAAAAGGAGGAGGGACATGTGTGTGAGAGGACCCAACTTGGCCATCATGGCCACCAATACCTCCATCTTTAGGAACAGGCTCCTCCTCATCCTCATCCTCATCAAACTGATCATCTTCACCATCTTCATCATCCATAATATCCACCAAGTGACCTCCCCTACCCCGGGTTTGTGAACATCGCAACCGCTGAAACTCAACACGCACCACTGCTGCAAAAGCAGGGGCAAGGAAAAAGTGCTCTGCTGTGGCATTGGGAGGAATAGCCACCCGAGCAGGTTGAGTTAGGGTCATGAAAGTGACATACCTACCTTCATAAAGGCTCTTGATAGCCCAAAATGCTCTGGGGGAGGGGATGTCTCATCACTTGTATATATGCTTGTCATGCCACTTCTTAGTGCGCTCCTTGTAAATGCGAGAGCTCTCATAAGCAACCAAGCGGAGCTCATCAAGCTCATTCAATTGCAAAGCTCGGCGTTCACTTGCTCGATCAAAGTCATAATTTAGGCTCTTGATAGCCCAAAATGCTCTGTGTTCTAGCTCGACGGGTAGGTGACATGCTTTTCCATATTCTAGACGATAAGGCGTGGTACCAATAGGAGTCTTGAAGGCCGTCCTATACGCCAATAGCGCATCATCTAACTTAAGAGACCAATCCTTGCGCGATCTAGCCACGGTCTTCTCAAGTATAGATTTGATCTCCCTGTTTGAAATTTCAACTTGTCCACTTGTTTGTGGATGGTAGGAAAGACCAACACGATGTTGCACACCGTATTTCTTGAGAAGAGCTTTGAACTTACGTTCAATAAAGTGACTTCCTCCATCACTAATCACAACGCGGGGGACACCAAAGAGGGGAAAAATTACCTTCTTAAAGAACTTGGAAACCACACGGGCATCGTTCGTTGGAGAAGCCAAGGCCTCTACCCACTTAGATACATAGTCAACGACTACCAAGATAAACTTGTTCGAAGAAGAAGATGGGAATGGTCCCATGAAGTCAATACCCCATACATCGAATATCTTAACCTCGAGAATGAAATTGAGAGGCATTTCATTTCGACGCGAAATATTCCCCGTGCGTTGACATCTATAACACGCCTTGACAAAACGGTCGGCATCCATGAACAGAGAAGGCCAATATAAACCGCATTGCAACACCTTTGCAGCGGTTTTAGAAGTACTAGCATGGCCTCCACAAGCCATATCATGGCAGTGAGACAGGATAGAGGTCATCTCCTCCTCCGGTACACAATGGCGGATGACCCCATCCGCACAGGACTTAAAGAGACAAGGATCATCCCAGAAATGATGTTTGACATCATGAAAGAACTTCTTGCGTTGATATGATGAATAATCGGGAGGAGGAACTCCACTAGCAAGAAAATTCATTATGTCAGCAAACCAAGGAGATTGACCAATTGTAGTAGAGAAAATACCAAACAACTGATCATCAGGGAAGGAGTCGTCGATTGGGAGATCATCTTTTTGGGCGTCCAATGTGAGGCGGGAAAGATGGTCAGCCACAACATTATCAATTCCTTTCTTATCCTTGATCTCCATGTCAAACTCTTGGAGAAGCAATATCCAACGAATCAAACGGGGTTTGGCATCCTTCTTGCTTAATAGAAACTTGAGAGCCGCATGATCCGTATGCACTATCACCTTCGATCCCACCAAATAAGACCGGAACTTCTCCACTGCAAACACAACGGCTAGCAACTCCTTTTCAGTAGTGGTGTAGTTCATCTGAGCACCATCTAAGGTTTTGCTAGCATAGTAAATGGCATGCATCTTGCCATCACGCTTTTGCCCCAACACAGCACCCACATCATGGTCACTGGCATCGCACATCAACTCGAATGGAAGAGTCCAATCTGGAGGTTGAATAATAGGTGCTGAAATCAATGCATTCTTCAACCTGTGGAAAGCTTCAAGACATGCATCAGTAAACACAAATGGGGTATCTTTGGCTAAAAGCTCGGTCAAAGGCCTAGAGATCTTAGAGAAATCCTTGATAAAACGGCAGTAGAACCCCGCATGACCAAGGAAACTCCTCACCCCTTTGACATTGATCGGGGGTGGAAGCTTCTCTATGACTTCAACTTTTGCTCTATCCACTTCGATACCCTTATCAGATACAACATGACCTAAAACTACTCCCTCTTGCACCATGAAATGGCACTTCTCCCAATTGAGCACTAAATGGACATCTTGACACCTACGCAACACTTTTTCAAGGTTTAGCAAACATGCATCAAAAGAAGGACCATAAACAGAGAAGTCATCCATGAAAACCTCCATAGAGTGTTCTATAAGCTCAGAAAAAATAGCTATCATGCATCGTTGAAAGGTTGCTGGAGCGTTACATAGTCCAAACGGCATCCTTCGATAAGCAAAGGTGCCATAGGGACATGTAAAAGTCGTCTTCTCTTGGTCACTTGGATGGACGGGGATTTGAAAAAAATCAGAAAATCCATCCAAGTAACAAAAGAAGGAATGTTTGGCAAGACGCTCCAACATTTGATCAATAAAGGGAAGAGGGTAGTGATCCTTACGTGTGGCCTTGTTCAACTTACGGTAGTCGATGCACATTCTCCATCCAGTTACAGTGCGAGTAGAGATGAGTTCACCTTTTTCATTCTTCACAACCGTCATGCCACCCTTTTTGGGAACAACTTGAACCGGGCTTACCCACTTACTATCGGAGATAGGGTAGATAATGCCAGCCGCAAGAAGCTTCAAAACTTCTTTCATCACAACTTCTTTCATATTAGGATTAAGGCGGCGCTGTGACTCAATAGAGGAAGCAGTTTCTTGTTCTAACAAAATTCTATGAGTACAGAAAGATGGATTTATCCCCTTAATATCATCAATAGTATACCCAATGACACTTATATACTTGCGAACAAGACATAACAACCGTTCAAGTTGAGTATCATTAAGTGCACTATTGACAATAATGGGATAGGTTGAGTTTTCACCCACAAAAGCATATTTTAAATGAGAGGGGAGGGGTTTCAACTCTACCTCAGGAGGCTTAGAACACTCCTTAGTTATGGCTTCAACCTATAGGACCTCGATTGAGGGATTGTCGGACTCACAAACCAGTGCATCATCTAACATCTTCTCATATGCCATGGTCTCTTCATCATAAGCCCCATTGTTGCTTAAACACCGTTGAAGAGAATCATCATCCGTACTCTCCATAGGTGAATCCTCTCCCCATCTCTCAACAACATCAACCCGATAACAAGTGTCTCCCAAAGAAGGAGCATTTAGGGCTTTGTGTAGCTCGAATTCCACCTTGTCTTCACCCACATTGAGAGATAATTTGCCGCTTTTCACATCAATCAAAGCTCTGCAGTGGCAAGACACGGTCTACCCAGGATAATTGACGTATGCACATCTTCCGGCATCTCCATGACAAAGAAGTCACATGGAATAGTCAATTTGCCCACTTGGAGGGGTACATCCTCCAAGACACCTAAAGGGTATCTGATAGACCTATCCGCTAGTTGTAGAGAGACGCGGGTAGGGCTAAGGTCACCGAAGTTAAGCTTCTTGAAGATAGTGTTAGGCATGAGGCTTACACTAGCTCCAAGATCACAAAGTGCCCTTTGAATAGTCACATCCCCAATAGAACATGGAATGGAGAAACTTCCAAGATCACTCAACTTTGGAGGAAGCTTGTTAAGAAGAATAGCACTACATTCTTACCGGACAAGAGTTGCTTCAAGAACTTAGCATATGTAGGAATTTCAGACATAGCCTCAAGGAACGGGATGTTAAGGTGCATACCTTTCAACAACTCAAGAAATTTCCCATATTTCTTCTCAATTCGAGCCTTTGCCAACCGATGAGGGAAAGGAGCCGGCTCAACATAGACTCTAGAGGGCTTGGGTGGTGCTTGCTCAACTTCTTCATAGGGTCCTCCTTATCAACTACATCACCAACACTCTCGGAAGTGTCTCCTACAACCTTTGATGGTGTCACAGTTAGCTGGCTTGGTTCCTCTAAAGTTTTTCCATACCTCAAAGTAATTGCACTCACATTTTGGTGACCTTTTGGATTCGGTTCCGGCTGCCCTAGAAATTGGGGTGGTGCCTTTTGAAGTTGAGTCACCTGTTGAGTCACATGAGACATTTGTTGGGCTAGTTGTGCAATTTGAGTGTCAATGATCTTGTTATGAGCATCCATTCTATTAAACTTCTTGTTAGTTTCCTCGGAAGTAGCAAGGAGTCTCTCGAGCAAGGAATCAATATATGATTTTTGAGGAGGTTGCTGAAAAGGTTGACCTTGTGGTTTGTGCTGGAACCCAGGAGGATTGGAATTGCATGGTGCTTGAGGTTGATTGTTGCTCCAAGAGAAGTTCTCATGATTCCTCCAACCCGGATTGTATGTGTTTGAGTAGGGGTCATTTCGAGATAGAGCATCAACCTTACTAGAGAGTGAGGTTAGTGCATCAACATCATACTTGTCACCCTTCTTAGAAGTAGACCGATCACTAGACCAATGGTAACAGTTAGCAGCCATCTCCTCAAGCAAAGCCTTGGCTTGATCAGTCGTCTAACCCATGAGAGCACCATCGGCCGCAACATCAATAGAGATTCGGACTTCATGAGTCAACCCATTATAGAATGTCTAGATAAGGAGCCATGTTGGGATCTCATGATGAGGACACTGCCTTTGTAGATCCTTGTATCGTTCCCAAGCTTCATAAAGTGATTCACCATCCAACTAAGTGAAGGATGTGATTGCATTGCGTAGCTTGGCCGTCTTCCCAGGAGGAAAGTACTTCTGACAAAAGGCAGTGGCTAGTGCAGTCCAAGTTGTGAACTTGTTCGCTTCATGACTCTTCAACCATTCTTTTGCTCTGTCCCGCAAGGAGTAAGGGAACAAGCGGAGGCGAAGGGCTTCATCAGAGGCCCCATTAATCTTCACAGTATCACATTTTTCGAGAAAAGCACTGATATGTTCATTTGGGTTCTCCATAGGACTGCCACTGAATTGATCTTGTTGTGAAATGGATCAATTGAATCTTGATCTCAATGTTGTTGGCCTCTACAGTAGGCCTGGCAATGCTAGATGTAGATGTGACATTTGTCATATTATAATCTTGAAGAGGACGAGCCATTGGTTCTCTCCGAATGTTTTCCTGATCCCTTCTTCTTCTCTTAGCGTTGAGTCTTCTAGTTGTGGCTTCTATTTCGGGATCAAAAACACGTGATCTACAGATCGCGATCGCCTGCGCATTCGAAAACAGCAACAAGTGAAGAAATGAACAAGAAACAAAGTAACAGGTGTAATCTATTAAATCTATTATCAAAATAATTCTAATCCGTTACCTCCCCGGCAACGGCGCCAAAAACTTGTTAGGGTTTTATTTTAATACCGCAAGTGTACGGTGTCGTAGCACATACGGGTCGAACTCAGGGAGGTATAAGATTAACCACTACTTGATTTTAGATTACAAAATAGTTACACAATCCAAAAATGAGGAATAATCTATAAACTAAAGGCAAAACTAATGATAAGCAAACTATATGAATATTATAATTAAAACACTAAGATTAAGTATCACCACTACTATGAATTGATCAAACCATAACTCGCTTCCCAATTATTCAATTATAACTTAGGTAAGAATGACATTCCCTTATGATTTAGCAATAAAGCACAGCTGCGAACCAAATCTAAATCCCAAATCATCCAACAATACCTTAAGCTCACTTTCATGATAGCAAAAAGCCTAACTAACATGTATGTCTCCTATTTTCATGGCTTACATACACAATTAGAAGCATTAAGAGCCAATGTCAATTAAATCCCAATTCCAATTCTCACCTATTTTCATGGGAGAATTTAAATCAATGACAAGACTATCCGAATTAAGACCCAACTTTCGTTGACGAACTTAATTAATGAAATAACAATTTAGCAAACAAACATATGATCCTAATCTTTACTCCAACTTTCGTTGATAATAAAAGTTAGGGCTAAAGTAAGATGCGAAATTGACTACAAATACAATCTTATCAAACCCTAAGCATATAATTCAATAACATGGGAATTAGAGCAACAATTTACATGATCAATCCATAATAGGGCTCAACTTAATCCTAGATAGGAATACTACTCACTAATCATGGTAATAAGAACAATAAGCATAATTGAGTACATAATTAAATAGATCAAAGAGAGAGGAAAGAGTAAAACTTATTAAGATTGCTTGAATCGTAGAGGAATCCCAAAGTACTTGATCAAATTAATCTTCAAACTCCAACTTTTTGCATAGAAATTGAAAGCTAGGGCTAGAACTCTAGTAATAAAGTGCATAAAAAATTTGAATAGAAATAACATCCACTATTTATATTTTCCGAAAACACACTAAAAATAAAAGCGAGAAAATAACACAAGGGAGAACGCTGCCCGCGTCCGCCGCGATCCGCGGTGAGCACCACGAGTCGCGCCCATCACTGCGAGTCGCGCCTATGACTACGAGTCGCGGTAAGCTCTCGGCATTCCACCGCGAGCTGCTGCCAGCGCCGCGACTCGTGGTAGAACCGATGTCTCTTTTCTTCCTTGGACTCTTCAAGTACGACTTTCAACCCAATTGGACCTTGTAGAAAACCCAATTACTTCCATCTTGGACCTAGCATTAAATCCATGGTACCATTGAACCTCTAAATGAGCCACAAATGCATACTTTTCTCATAATTTGACATTTCTCCTCAATTCCTATCACTTGGGCACAAATCTACTCAAATCCATCCAAGTCACAACATAATATCCCTCAAAATGTGCTAAAATAAGAGTAAAATGCGGACTTAACTGTAGTCACGTCGCACCACCTTAGGGTTTCTAGGTTTTTGCCTGTTTCATCCACCGCGTGCCTAGCCGCCCCCCTCCCCGATTTTTAGTTTGTCACAGTACCTAGGCTAGTTCCCCCTCCCCGTTCCACTGAATTTGGTATTGCAAAGTTTAGGTTTAGGTTTCCCTTCCCCGCTCCCCGGTTCGATTTGGAAGTAATTATTATCTAGGTTCCCCTTCCTCGTTCCCCTGTTTAGTGTCTTAGTGCGTCTCCCCTTCCCCGTCCCCCGTTTGTGTTCGTTGGCTTCCCTTTCCCCTTCCCCTTTGTCGAGTTATTATCCTTGCTGCCGCCTGAGTGTCGGCCCTAGTTTTTTTATTTCTCCGCATTCCGTTGTTTAGTTCTAGGTTGTTTTAGTATGAGTTTAATTTGTTGCTTGCTTATTCAATCTGCTTGCTAATTTTGTTAATTGCTGGAGGTAGTCCTTGTTTTCAAGATGTTGGGTATGGTTTGTGTGGTTGGTCAGGGTTTTTGCTGTTGCTTTATGGATTTCAATTTGGCAGTAGCTGCTTGGAATCTTCTGCAATAAGAGATGGTGATGTAGGTATTACCTTCGAATTAAAAAATATGGAAGTTGAAAGAGGGGATCCAAAGTTTATTTGGAGTCCTCCAATAGCCTATTCAAATCTTATTGAGCGTGGAAGTGCGTGGCAAGAGGTTTCATGACTGGGGTTTGTTTTCTCCGATTTTGAAATTCGGATGATTGTTCGAGATCTAACAATGGTTAGATTTCAGTTTAGCTTGGTAATGATCTTATCAATCATTGCCTTGACAAAAAGATATCTGAAGGCGGCTCCCCAATTTGTCAATTGGGTTTATAGCGCGTCAACTCAATTGAGCTTCTCCTCAAAGAAGCCTGAAATACCCAATCAAAAGGGTATTGAGTCACAAAGGAATGTGACTCTTCCGGGAATTCCGATCCAAGAATCCCATGTAATAGAAGGTCACGGGGATTGGTCATGTTGCGAGTTCCAAATCTCGCTTGTTTTTTGATGCGCCGCTTGATCAGCTCACTCCTCCCACTACTTCCATCATGTTTCTGGCGATTGTCAACCACCATCAGAAGAGCTACAACACAGTTATCCAACATCATAGACCTCCAAATCGAGCAATTTCTTCCAAGTTTAAGTTATTTACGCTATTGTACTTGTTATTTAAGGGCAAGTAATGCTCAGTTCAGTTTCTTTGTTTTTAGTATGGATGTACTATCTTTAGTGTGTAATTCTGCTTTTAATTAATGCAAATTTTCTCGTTGTCAAAAAAAATGCTAATCACAAAATTATAGGAAATTAAAAGATCAAACCGGACACATAGGCAAGGGGTGGTATTGTACCGTTGATCAACATTGCAAACACATGAGCAAATTCAGCATTTGAACAACATCGAATGTTGGCTTTTCAAGTCATAACTCATACCATAAAGCAACAGATGTGCAGCCTGCAGGGGAGGCTAACTCAACATAACATAGTCTAGACCCTAGAGGTTTCAAAGATCTCTACAAATTATAATTTTACATGCAGATGAGGCAGTAGGAATCTCCATTAGCCTTGAAATTGCATCATCCGCCTTCGTTGTGTAGCTCTCCAAATGGATCCTGATGATTTCTAATACCATTGCGTATTGTAACAAATACTTTGTCACAACATGATCGATCATTTGATAGCTGTAAATGTCAATGACTTTAAGCGTTGATGACAAACACTTGGGCACCGAAGTTGGAGGCAGATCAGACGGCTCCTCCCTCTTGCATTCTGGTGTCCACATCCCCTGCTTATTCTAACATTACACCCCAAATAAAAAGAAACATGATTCACATTCATTTTCAAAGAAAAAATCTGATTATATATATCATGGAACAGCACATGAATTCGTCTACTTAATATCACTCTTTTGCTTAAAGGAATAGATGATAAGGCAACCAATCGGTACTTACCCCATATATAAGTGACACAAGGTTGGGTGCATGTTCACAGAGCAGAACGAGCACCGTTAAATGTGATGGATGCTGATTATACAACCAGAGACTCACATCTAAACATGTTAAGTTAGGAAATATGGGAAGTTGATTAGATCGGAGTTCTGCAACAAAATTATGGAACTGCCAGAAAAGGGGGGAATCATAGAAGAGTAAGACATAAAATCAACATAATACATTACATAATTATGTACTTGAGAGAGTGGTTTTTACCGATATTGATGTAATCCATGTATCCAAAGTTTTCAAGCTGGGGATTTGCTTCCATATTTCAACCAGTTTAATATCATATTGAACGAAGAAATATAACTGAGCTTCAACTAATGATGGGGCGTTAATATTAAACTTAATGTATGAAACATCATCAGTTATCGACAAAGATTATGAAGGAATTGTGTCCTTGACTCTAATGCAATTACTAAATATAACATGGATCATATTATGGAGATAATAAATTCATTAAATTGGGTCGTCTATACGTCTTGCTAGAGGATGCTATAGAACTTCAGGTTTAGTAAATAATAAACCCGAAGCCCAATTAGATGGATCCTACAAGGTCACACTTACACAATCACAATAAAAGAATGACCTAGAGTCCATGTAGGACTCTAGGGTTGGCCGGCCAAGGAGAAAGAAAAGGAGAGGACTCCTAACCTAATTAGTTCCTATAATTAGGTGTGGGGTGAGAAAATAAAGCAGTCAGTTTTATTCTCTCATTATTTTCTCTCTCCTCTTTTCTCTCTCTTTCAAAGCTACGTAATACTGCTCCAAGAAATAGAAGAGTCCCTCTTCCTTCCAACTAGCATTGGTGGAGCGTTGATCTGGATTCGTGGACCTAGTAGAGGAATCTCAATTGCGGTTCTATCTCCGGATCTCGAAGAGCTTTGTGGAAATCACGCGTCAAAGGTTAATACTTAACTATTTTGTGATCCTTGAATGTATATGCATGAAATCCTGTTTTAAGTGCTTATGAATGTGATTCATGAAATTCAGCTTATAGTACTTATAATCCTACAGTGGTACCCTTTTTAGCCTCTTGCATTTAGGTTTTTGGTCATAATAATTAGATTTATTTTGATGTATTCATGACTAATTTTAATTTGATTATGGGGAGGAATTGAATTATGGAATGAATAATTAATTGGAATTGATTAAATGGAGATTTAATTGCTTAATTTTTCAATATAAAGTGACCGAATTTTTTGAAAATTCAACCCTAATTTTTCGAAATTTAAATTCTGATTTTAGATCTCTAAATTTCGACTATTAAGTTCATGTTATTAATCTGATTTTCATGTTTAAATTTGTTTATGTATGAAAATTAATTCATGTAAAAAGCGTTTTATATGAATTAGATATTAATTTATGTGAATAATCCTAAAATTAATTAAAATGGAGATTTTGATTTAATTTTCTAAATTAGGCATAAAAGAGTTTATGTTTAATTTAATTAAGATCACTAAATTAATTTTGCAAATGTTGTAATTTTAATTTCCTTCAACAAATAAAAAAAAATAAGGAGGAGGAAGAGGAGCAGCCACGGCTGGTGGCTGCTCCGGTGGTCTGCCGGCGGGCAGTAGGCGAAGGAAGGTGCTCCGGTGGTCTGCCGAAAGAAGTCGGCGAGGGAAGGTGGCTGCAGCAGCCACGCGTGCGACGCACGACGTGCGCAGTATCGTGCTGCAGGCTGGCAGGCGCTGGGCGCCTTTTGCCGGCGTCGGCTCGCGAATGGAGTTGCCGGCGAATTCCGGTGGCTGCGGCTTGACGTGGGTGGCCGGAGTTCTGGTCGTGTGTGCTCGCGTGTGAGTTGGGACTGGCAGCCCTTGTGCTGCTAGTCTGGTCGAGCCTCCACGGCGTTTTTTCAAAAAAAAAAAAATTTAAAATTTTTCGGTAACTGCACTTGAACAGATTTTGTATTTACCTTTAGAAATTTTGTAAAACAGTTTTTGAGATAATTAAGCAAATTCCAATTAAGTTAATTTTGACTGGGTCATAAATTAATTTCATAATTTTATTATTTAATCTAATTAAAATTAGTAGGCTAGATTTTCTAGGATAGAATCTTTAGGTGGTTAGGAATTACTTAAATATTTTATCCTCTTGCTTTAATTAAGAATATTTGATATTTTGATTATTGGCAAGTATAATATGTGATATTATTATGTGGCATTTTATATTTGATATAATTGCTATGAATGACTAGTATGGCCCAAAATTAAGTTAGACAATACGATCTGCGTATCGTGATGTATTCTTGTAATTTAAATATGATCTGCGTATCGTTAAGTATTTTTGTAATTTATTTAATTTAGATGATATTTAAATTATTTTGATACTTATGTAATCCAAAGACGAGCCCATCAAGAGAAGGCCCATGGCTAAGATGGATGGAGATCCATGAAGAGTCCAAGGAGGAGCCCATGATGCTTAGTTCTTAGGATTAGGGGCCATACTAGATCATATTTATTTTTTGCATTTTATTATTATTTAAAATGCTTATAAGTTTATTGTATGTTGGTTATCAATGCGCTAGAGTTCACTAATTCATAACAGCATAATAAACTTAGGTCCCGCAAATATTAAGGTTAGCTTTTCCAAACATAAAGTGCTTAGTAACCCTTAATTAATAGTAATAGGTCATGCCTCCGCAGGGTATTATCATTAATTTTGGGAGATAATGTAAAATTGCGAATTTTACTACTTAGTTTGGTTATCCTTAACAAAATCATCAAAAGCGTTTTGGGTTTTGAAGCAAGAGAAAGTTAAGCATGCGATGTTTACCAATCTAAACAAGAATTATAAAGTGTTATAATTAGTAAAGGAGTTTACTTACCTTGAGAATGTAACGTTAAGATAAGGCCTCCGTCTGCTTAGTATTGCATGTTGATAGGATCTTGTATTCACTTATTCAAATGGGACATTAAAATTGAATAGGTGATCAACCTAGAAACCTTTGCATGTTTTAGGTTGTTTTATAAACATAATATTAAACTTTGCTTTTATTCTGTCTGTAGATATTATGTCTAACAACAACAACAATTCTGTTTTCAACATTCGTCCTTTCCTTGAAAAGGACAGGCTGAATGGTGAAAATTTCATCAACTGGGAAAGAACCCTAAGACTCGTATTGAGGTCTGAGGGTCGAGAGGATGTCTTAGAAACCCCACTTCCTGTGATTACTGATGAGTCGACTGAAGCCGACAAACGTCGTGCTAAGCAGGTCAATGATAGGTCTGTACCGATCATTTGCTTGATGATAGCAGCCATGGAGCCGGACCTCCAAAGGAGGTTCGAAACCAAGGATGCTTATACCATCATGCAAGAACTGCGGGCTATGTTTCAAACACAGGCCCGAGTTGAGCGGTATGAGACCAATAGGGAGATGCTAGAATGTCACATGAAGCCGGGTCAAGCTGTTGGCCCCCATGTTTTCGCTATGATGGGTCTTTTAAAAAACATGGAATGACTTAGATTCCCTTACAGGGTTGAGTTGGCTACTGACATTATTCTCCACTCATTGCCTGACAACTTTAATCAGTTCAGGATGACCTTCAACATGAATGAGTCTGAAAAGACTTTGCAAGAGCTGCACGGGTTGTTGGTCAATGCTGAGAGGAATATCCCTAAAGAACCAAAGAAAGAGGTTCTGATGGTTCAGAAGGGAAAGGGTTTTAAGAAGAAATGGGCAGGAAAGAAGGACTAAGGCAAGCAAGTTGTCGTTGTTGCTGAAAAACCTAAGTCAACCGCCAAGCCAAAGGTGGCCGCGGAAAGCAAGTGCTTCCATTGTCACAAGATAGGACACTGGAAGAGGAACTGCCCTCTATACTTGGAGGAAAAGAAGTCTGGGGCTTCTACTTCAGGTATATTTATTATAGAAATCAATTTGACTTCTACTTCTTTATGGGTATTGGATACCGGCTGTGGTTCTCACATAGTTAATGATGTGCAGGGACTAAAAAGAAGTAGGAGGCTGGCAAAGGGCGAGGTAGAGCTTCGCGTTGGAAATGGAGCACGGGTTGCTGCACTTACCATAGGAAGCTATAGTCTGCATTTGCCATCTGGCTTTGTTCTAGAATTAAATAATTGTTATTTTGTTCCTTCTATAACTAAGAACATAATTTATGTTTCTGTATTGGATTCTGAAGGGTTTTGTTTTGAAATTAAGAACAAATGTTGTTCCATTTCTTACAATAATATGTTCTATGCTAGTGCAAAATTGATAAATGGCTTATATGTGCTTGATAGGTCATTACAAGTCTATAACATAGATAGCAAGAAACAAAAATCAAATGAATCAAACCTAACCTACATTTGGCATTGTCGAATGGGTCATATAAACCAAAAGCGCATCCAAAAGTTACAACAGGATGGCATTCTTCCATCATTTGATTTTGAATCATTTGATGTATGTGAATCATGCTTGATAGGGAAAATGACAAAGTCACCATTTACTGAAAAGGGTGAATGGGCCAGCGATCTCTTGGGCCTCATACATACAGATGTTTGTGGTCCCATGAGCACAAAGGCAAGGGGAGGGTTTAACTACTTCATTACCTTCACTGATGATTTGAGTAGATATGGATATGTCTACTTAATGAAACATAAGTCGGAATCTTTTGATAAATTCAAAGAGTTCCAGAATGAAGTACAAAATCAACTCGGTAAGACAATCAAAGCCCTGCGATCCGATCGTGGTGGCGAGTATTTGAGCCAAGAGTTTGATGATCATTTGAAAGATTGTGGAATTCTTTCACAATTAACACCACCAGGGACACCGCAGTTAAATGGTGTATCTGAAAGGAGGAATCGGACCTTATTGGATATGGTTCGATCAATGATGAGTCTTGCTAATCTTCCGATTTCTTTTTGGTGATATGCTCTCGAAACAGCTGCACACACACTAAACAGGAGCTCGTCAAAGGCTGTGGAAAAGACTCCAAATGAGTTATGGAATGGAAAAACTCCAAACTTGTCTTTTCTTAAGATTTGGGGATGTGAGGTCTATGTAAAACGTTTACTTTCAGACAAACTTGCACCCAAGTCAGATAAATGTCTCTTTGTGGGATACCCAAAAGAGACAAGGGGTTATTACTTATATAACCGTCAAGAGAACAAAGTGTTTGTTGCTCGTGATTGTGTCTTTCTTGAAAAGGAATTTGTTTCCAGAAAGACAAGTGGGAGTAAAATAATTCTCGAAGAAATTCGAGATGAGCAACAATTGGACGTGGCTCGCACCATGTCAGAGACGGCCCGACAAGACGAAAGTCTAGTTCAGGAGATGACGTATTCAACGTGTGAACCTCCTACCATCCCACTCCAATCTAATTCAAGCGAAGATCTTCAAGAGGTTGAAGAGAACATTTCTCTTGATGCTCAGGCCCCGCGTAGGTCTAGTAGAGAAAGGATTCTAAACAAGAGGTTGGTTGATTTCCTGTTAACTGAAAACTCTGAAATTATGATTTTGGAGAATTCAGAACCTACTACCTACAAACAAGCTTTGACGAGCCCAGACTCTGAGAAATGGCTTGAGGCCATGAAATCCGAGCTAGACTCCATGTCTGAGAATAAAGTTTGGACCCTGGTCGACTTGCCTGATGGGGTTAACCCTATTGGATGCAAGTGGGTGTTCAAATTGAAAATAGATAAAGATGGAAATGTCTATGTCTATAAAGCAAGACTGGTTGCAAAAGGATTCAGATAAATTCATGGTATAGACTATGATGAGACCTTTTCTCCAGTAGCAATGCTTAAGTCAATTCGGATACTTTTAACGATTGCTGCATTTTATGATTATGAAATTTGGCAGATGGATGTCAAAACCGCATTCTTGAATGGGTTCTTGAATGAGGATGTGTACATGACACAACCTGAGGGTTTTGAGGATCCAGAAAATCCTAAAAGGGTTTGCAAGCTTCAAAGATCCATATATGGATTGAAGCAGGCATCTCGGAGCTGGAATCTTCGATTTGATGAGGCAATCAAGAAATTTGGTTTCATCAAAAGCGAAGAAGAGTCTTGTGTTTACAAGAAGTTTAGTGGGAGCAGCTTAGTCTTCTTGGTATTGTATGTAGATGACATACTACTCATGAGAAATGACATACCAATGCTTGAGTCAGTCAAAGAATGGTTGAAAAGTTGTTTCTCCATGAAGGACCTTGGAGAAGCTGAGTACATACCATGGGAATTAAAATTCATAGAGATAGGTCTCGAAGGATGATTGGACTAAGTCAAGAAACTTATATTGATAAAGTTCTTGCAAGCTTCAACATGGAAAACTCGAAGGGAGGATTCATTCCCATGTCACATGGCATATCGCTTAGCAAGAGTCAGTGCCCGACTGAGCCTAATGAGTTGAAGCGAATGAGTAGCATACCTTATGCTTCAGCTATAGGATCTATCATGTATGCCATGATAAGTACTCGACCAGATGTTGCATATGCCTTGAGCATGTGTAGCAGGTTCCAACCAAATCCAGGGGAAGCACACTGGATTGCAGCTAAGAGCATCCTTAAGTACTTGAGAAGAACTAAAGACATGTTCTTAGTCTATGGAGGTGAAAGTGAGTTGGTTGTAAAAGGTTATACTGATGCGAGCTTCCAAACCGACAGAGATGATTACCGCTCTCAGTCAGGGTACGTCTTTTGTCTAAATGGAGGAGCAGTGAGCTGGAAGAGCTCAAAGCAAAGCACTGTAGCAGACTCTACAACAGAATCAGAATATTTAGCAGCGGTTGAAGCAGCTAAAGAAGCAGTTTGGATAAAGAAGTTCTTGACAGAGCTGGATATCATACCTAGTGTTCTGGAAGGGATCGAGTTGTTCTGTGATAACAATGGTGCTATTGCGCAAGCAAAAGAATCGAGATCACATAACAAATCCAAACATGTAATGAGGAAGTATCACCTCATTAGGGAGATTGTTGACAGGAAGGATGTCAGGATCTGCAAAGTTCACACGGATGAGAATGTGGCTGATCCGCTCACTAAACCGCTACCTCAACCCAAGCATGAGTGTCACGCTAGGGCTATAGGCTTGAAGCAAATGTTAGAGTGGCTTTAGATTGTACTAGGTTTAGAGAAACTTGTTACAATGTAGAGACATGGTTTTGCTATTTTATGTTTATGAGAAATAAAATTTTATCTTATTTAATTTTGGTTTGGTATTAAATAAAATGTCCAAAATATATCTTGAATTCAATGGTTTTGTCAAATATGTGATTTGAGGAATGAAACTCTATAAGTGAACAGAATTCATAGAATATTATAGTTCCTAATCTAAGTCGTTAAATTGGACATAAATTACTGATTAAAGGATTAGCATATAAGATTGATTGATAGTGCCGTTTCATGGGTTGTGGGAACATGGAGATGTTTAGTCAATCATAAGGACATGTATAGTTAATACATGATCGAATAGACCTACTTACCTACAAACAAGCTTTGACGAGCCCAGACTCTGAGAAATGGCTTGAGGCCATGAAATCCGAGCTAGACTCCATGTCTGAGAATAAAGTTTGGACCCTGGTCAACTTGCCTGATGGGGTTAACCCTATTGGATGCAAGTGGGTGTTCAAATTGAAAACAGATAAAGATGGAAATGTCTATGTCTATAAAGCAAGACTGGTTGCAAAAGGATTCAGACAAATTCATGGTATAGACTATGATGAGACCTTTCCTCCAGTAGCAATGCTTAAGTCAATTTGGATACTTTTAGCGATTGCTGCATTATATGATTATGAAATTTGGCAGATGGATGTCAAAACCGCATTCTTGAATGGGTTCTTGAATGAGGATGTGTACGTGACACAACCTGAGGGTTTTGAAGATCCAGAAAATCCTAAAAGTGTTTGCAAGCTTCAAAGATCCATATATGGATTGAAGCAGGCATCTCGGAGCTGGAATCTTCGATTTGATGAGGCAATCAAGAAATTTGGTTTCATCAAATGCGAAGAAGAGTCTTGTGTTTACAAGAAGTTTAGTGGGAGCAGCTTAGTCTTCTTGGTATTGTATGTAGATGACATACTACTCATGGGAAATGACATACCAATGCTTGAGTCAGTCAAGGAATGGTCGAAAAGTTGTTTCTCCATGAAGGACCTTGGAGAAGCTGAGTACATACTGGGAATTAAAATCCAAAGAGATAGGTCTCGAAGGATGATTGGACTAAGTCAAGAAACTTATATTGATAAAGTTCTTGCAAGCTTCAACATGGAAAACTCGAAGAGAGGATTCATTCCCATGTCACATGACATATCGCTTAGCAAGAGTCAGTGCCCGATTGAGCCTGATGAGTTGAAGCGAATGAGTAGCATACCTTATGCTTCGGCTATAGGATCTATCATGTATGCCATGATAAGTACTCGACCAGATGTTGCATATGCCTTGAGCATGTGTAGCAGGTTCCAACCAAATCCAGGGGAAGCACACTGGATTGCAGCTAAGAGCATCCTTAAGTACTTGAGAAGAACTAAAGGCATGTTCTTAGTCTATGGAGGTGAAAGTGAGTTGGTTGTAAAAGGTTATACTGATGCGAGCTTCCAAACCAACAGAGATGATTACCGCTCTCAGTCAGGGTACGTCTTTTGTCTAAAGGGAGGAGCAGTGAGCTGGAAGAGCTCAAAGCAAAGCACTGTAGCTAACTCTACAACAGAATCAGAATATTAAACAGCGGTTGAAGCAGCTAAAGAAGCAGTTTGGATAAAGAAGTTCTTGACAGAGCTGAATATCATACCTAGTGTTCTGGAAGGGATCGAGTTATTCTGTGATAACAATGGTGCTATTGCGCAAGCAAAAGAACCGAGATCATATAACAAATCCAAACATGTAATGAGGAAGTATCACCTCATTAGAGAGATTGTTGACAGGAAGGATGTCAGGATCTGCAAAGTTCACACGGATGAGAATGTGGCTGATCCGCTCACTAAACCGCTACCTCAACCCAAGCATGAGTGTCACGCTAGGGCTATAGACTTGAAGCAAATGTTAGAGTGACTTTAGATTGTACTAGGTTTAGAAAAACTTGTTACTATGTAGAGACATGGTTTTGCTATTTTATTTTATGAGAAATAAAATTTTATCTTATTTAATTTTGGTTTGGTATTAAATAAAATGTCCAAAATATATCTTGAATTCAATGGTTTTGTCAAATATGTGATTTGATGAATGAAACACCATAAGTGAACAGAATTCATAGAATATTATAGTTCCTAATCTAAGTCGTTAAATTGGACATAAATGACTTATTAAAGGATTAGCATATAAGATTGATTGATAGCGCCGTTTCATGGGCTATCGGAACATGGAGATGTTTAGTCAATCATATGGACATGTATAGTTGATACATGATCGAACAGACCTACTTACCTACAAACAAGCTTTGACGAGCCCATACTCTGAGAAATGGCTTGAGGCCATGAAATCCGAGCTAGACTCCATGTCTGAGAATAAAGTTTGGACCCTGGTCGACTTGCCTGATGGGGTTAACCCTATTGGATGCAAGTGGGTGTTCAAATTGAAAAGAGATAAAGATGGAAATGTCTATGTCTATAAAGCAAGACTCGTTGCAAAAGGATTCAAACAAATTCATGGTATAGACTATGATGAGACCTTTCCTCCAGTAGCAATGCTTAAGTCAATTCGGATACTTTTAGTGATTATTGTTGCATTATATGATTATGAAATTTGGCAGATGGATATCAAAACCGCATTCTTGAATGGGTTCTTAAATGAGGATGTGTACGTGACACAACCTGAGGGTTTTGAGGATCCAGAAAATCCTAAAAGTGTTTGCAAGCTTCAAAGATCCATATATGGATTGAAGCATGCATCTCGAAGCTGGAATCTTCGATTTTATGAGGCAATCAAGAAATTTGGTTTCATCAAATGCGAAGAAGAGTCTTGTGTTTACAAGAAGTTTAGTGGGAGCAGCTTAGTCTTCTTGGTATTGTATGTAGATGACATACTACTCATGGGAAATGACATACCAATGCTTGAGTCAGTCAAGGAATGGTTGAAAAGTTGTTTCTCCATGAAGGACCTTGGAGAAGCTGAGTACATACTGGGAATTAAAATCCATAGAGATAGGTCTCGAAGGATGATTGGACTAAGTCAAGAAACTTATATTGATAAAGTTCTTGCAAGGTTCAACATGGAAAACTCGAAGAGAGGATTCATTCCCATGTCACATGACATATCGCTTAGCAAGAGTCAGTGCCCGATTGAGCCTGATGAGTTGAAGCGAATGAGTAGCATACCTTATGCTTCGGCTATAGGATCTATCATGTATGCCATGATAAGTACTCGACCAGATGTTGCATATGCCTTGAGCATGTGTAGCAGGTTCCAACCAAATCCAGGGGAAGCACACTGGATTGCAGCTAAGAGCATCCTTAAGTACTTGAGAAGAACTAAAGGCATGTTCTTAGTCTATGGAGGTGAAAGTGAGTTGGTTGTAAAAGGTTATACTGATGCGAGCTTCCAAACCAACAGAGATGATTACCGCTCTCAGTCAGGGTACGTCTTTTGTCTAAATGGAGGAGCAGTGAACTGGAAGAGCTCAAAGCAAAGCACTGTAGCTGACATAGGATATTTCGGTCGTTGGACAAAACACCTAAGGTCAAACTACCTAACTAAACCACTAACCTAAGTAAAGTGGTAAGCCAGGGTCATTCTTCAACAAGGACTAGGGAACACTGAAATGCGTTGATAAACAACAAGCTAGGCCGGAATCAAGTCGGAAATTGTCAATAACCAACTAAGAACTACGAAAATAACTAAATATCAAAGATAACTAAAGTTAGGAGATGGGATTAAACATCAACTAATCATGAAATAGGCATAAGAATATCAAACATAGAAATAATGCATGAACACTACTTGAATTAGCTATTGACCCAACATAAAACTCTCATCCTACTCTCATAGGCGGAGAAATTCTCAAAGACATCAAATAAGGACTCTCATCCATTACTAACATATCCCGAGGTTCAAATAAGCCCAAGTCAATAATAGAAATCAATAGGTTACACTCTCATGCCAACCTAAATCAATCTACTCCAATCCAATACATCATTCAAGTGATCAAAGAGAATGCAATATAGATTAGAAAAGCTAGCCAAACAATAATTTAATCACGCAAATATCCAAATCCAATCTCAAATGCCCAAATCAATCATTGTTGGGTTTTCACCCAAACCCTAAGCAATAAACTACTCCATAAATACAAAAATGAGGACTTTAGAGAAATTAAGCACTAATAACATGATAATAATCATTAATCTAACATTAAACTAAACAAAATAAATCATAAATAATTAAACTAATCATGAACAACTAGTCTAAGAAAAACAATTAAAATAAAGCAATAAAAGAGGAGATAGAGTAAGAAATGCTCAATGATTATTGGTTGAAAGTTCCAATACAAGTGTCACCCTTGAATCTACAATCTTCCACCTTTCTTTGAGTTTTCTCCCTTTTCTCCCTAAACTAATCTATGGAGGTTGAACCTCCTTAAAACCCTAAAACTATTCTAAAACTAAGAGTGGTGAGTAAAATAAAACTTGGCTAAAAACTTTTCTAGCAAAATAAGGTTTTCAAGGTATTTATACAACCCAAGAATAAAAAGAATAAAAAAGTGAAGGAATTAAAATAAGGGGAAAAGAATAGAAGGAAAAGAAAAAGAAAAGGAAAAGGAAAGGAGAAAATGGAAATCAAAAAACGTGTATAGCAAAACCCAGTGAAGAAAAATAAAGAGAAAGGGAATTAAAAAGGTTAAAAGAAAAAAAAGGAAAACAAAAGAAAGTCATCAGACCCCCCTTGTCTCGTCTTCTTCGCTGCGAGGGAATTCATTCCCTGCTTCGCACTTCGCCGCACAACATCAGCCCAACATCAACGCATCATCATCAACGGTGGCCATCGATTTTCGCGGCTTGATCAACGTCAAACTATCTTATCCTTCTGATTTTTCTTCAATTGAATTTACTGTTACTTGAATCGCAATATCAAACCATGGATTTTCTACAATGAATTGCAGCCGTTGATTCATTTAATGAGGGTTTGTAGCACGTTTTTCTGAGCGCCCGCTCCGTGGTCGCTCCATGGTCGCTCATACTTCCTGCCTAACATTCTGTTTTGTGGTGAGTTCGAACGGAGCGCCCGCTCCGTAGTGGCTGGAGCAAATCTCTGAGTGGAGCAGTCTTGGTTGGTTGGGACAGTTGTGTTGATTGCTGCGATGCTATAGTGAAGTGGTATAAGGCAGGGGTGTTTGGTGGATGATGATTAGTAGAGGTGGTGTGGTGTATGTTAAGGGTAGGAGTGTGGTGTAGGATAAATTTTGCATTATAACTCCAAAACTAACTCTATCTTTGATGCTCGCACCCCCAAAACTCACACCTACAAGAAAAACCAAAATACAAGGGAAGAACGAGATATAGGAAATAAAGATAATATAAAAAGAAATAATAAAATTAAAAGTGACTAAAAGGGAATAAAATAGGAAGATAATTACAAAAACTAAACTAATCCTTCTAAAATAAATGAAACAAAGAAAATTAATGAACTATGAAATTAAGAGCTAAAAACTAATAAAAATCACTATATAAATATATTAAGCTACAAAATATAAAAGGAAGAAATAAAGGCTAAATACATGAAAATAAATAAAAATAAACTACGAAAACAATCTAAAAACTACCCCTAAAAGTGACATAAATGTCACTTATCAAACTCCCCCAAGCTAAGCTTTTGCTCGTCCTCGAGCAAAATAAGATAAAGCACAAAGGAAGAGAATGAATTTATTCAATCAAAGTAAAAATGAAAAGATATGAGAATATACACTAACTCACTTTCGTAAGAATCACGGTTGTATTTAGCATATGCAACAAGCTCTTTAAACCCCTAAATCGCTCTAGAGGGCGAGTGAGATCTCGGGAGGGTTTCCCAAGAGCATAAACCCACAACTCTAATCAAGCACAAACATATAGTAAGCCAAAGCGATCTCTTTAAACATGGTTCACAAAGCAATGGACGATCTAAGCAAACTTTCAAAGCATAACCATTATCAATATGTATCCATGACTTGGGAATATAGGGGATAGACTAATCTAAGGTGCAAAATTGACACTATCAAAAGCTTCAAACATCAATTAGAGTCTACTAAGGCATTCAAGAGTCACAAATCATTCTCAAATGGATGCAAATCATTCTCAAATGGATGAAGAAGGTCCCAAAATCGGTCCTAACCACCTATGGTGCACATGAACTCTCCAAAACTTGACTTTTGCTAAGAGAAAACCATGATTGTAGAATTATAACGATTGAGCAATGGGTCTACAGTCTCAATGAATTAAGCCAAAATGACATTCATCATTACTAGGGAAACTCTACTTATTAAATTTTTGAGCTCCCACTCAACCATTTCGACAACCCACTTTCTCAAGGATGTGTGGATATTACCACTTATTGACTCTTTTTCGATTCTTTTGTTTTGTTTTCATGGACTTTAGTAGGCTTATTATGCCTTGTGGGCTCATTGGCTCCACTTATTGGACTCAAGACATAAAACACTTTTTTTTTTACAATCGATTTAATTCTTAGCATAGCTTATTTGGAGATAATAACTCGTGCACCAAAGAAGATTTCAAGATCCAACTAGGGTCACTACAACTTCCAAAAGAGAATTGATTCGACTCTTTTCAACCAAAGTTTGACAACATTTAGAATCATAGAATGCTTTTTCAAGTAGAAATCAAGCAACGAAAGATTAATCCATCCCTAATCGCCCCAAATTAGACATACAAGCATCCAATAGAGCACATCTACTCATCTACCCAAATGTCCAAAGTATAGGAATCCACATAAGTTGACATCAAGAATCTTCCTTTTGACACAAAATGCTTTGTACTTTTCTTTATTCCTCATTTTTTTTTTGGATTTTGCCAAACATCCTTTTTCATTTGTTTTTTCAATTTTTTCATTCTTTAGGAAAAAGAAAAGAAATTAAAGGAAAATATTTTTGGATTTTGATTTTTTTTTATAAAAAAAAAAATGTAAAATGTAAAGAGATAAAGTATATACACCTCCCCCAAGCTAGCGAATAGCTACTCCCCCAAGCTAGAATAAAGCATTGTCCTCAATGCTTGAACAAGACGATCAAAGGGAGGGAGGGAGGGAGGGAGCAAACATCCAAACCAACAAGCATATGCTCCACAAATCATAAAGCATTGTAGGAAGAGAAAAGGAAGGAAGCTACCGGATAGTAGATGGGTGTAAATAACCGCAATTGACCCAATTTTTCCATTTTTAGTCAACTTCTTCAAAACCATGATTTGCTTCCACGTGCTATTGAGAATGAGTGTTATGCCAATTATGTACCTAAATAGATCAAGGAAAGAAAATAAAAATAAGAAAGACTAAAAGAAATAAAATGAAAGCAATAAATCACGGGTTACTTCCCGAGAAAGGCTTATTTAAGGTCTTAAGCTTGACCTTTCTAGTAAATAATAATTCAAATATCGCAAGAGTTTATCAAATGCACTAGCACACATTTCTTTTATTATTAAATATGCAATGATAAAATGCAAAATGTGCATAAAGTGCAATGCAACTCCATGCAAATAAGGAGAGGGATGCCAAAAACTAGAAGAATTAAAAGGAAAAACAAAGAAGTAAGAAAAACAAGAATCAAAATAAGAAGAAAAAGATGGATAAGATGGCAAACTCTCCTCTACAAAATCATTTTTGGTGGCGATCTCACTCTTCTCCTCAACAATAAACGAATCGGGTACTTGAAGGTCAAAAGAGGCAAGAAGCTCATCGAGATTTGGAGTTTTGAGAGATGAGAATGGATATAAAATGGGAGTAGAGGGAATAAGATCAATCCTTCTTGCAAATGGAATATGAGGGGAAAGGATAGAAACAAGGCTTTCACTAACCACTCCACTCACATCACAAGACTTAAGAGGGAAGACTTCTTCCATCAATGACTTATCCTCAAGAACTTCTCCATTATTCATCAAAACTTCAAAATCATCCTCAAGCTCTATGCTACTCTTTCCCAATTGATTATCATTTTTGACATCCATCGAATCAACATAATTAAACTCAAGAATGTCATCATTGCAACCCAATTTTTCTCTAAGCAATTTCAAACCAATTTCCAATTGCAAAAGAGGATCATCAATAGGTGGGGGAGCAATTTGAGAATCAAATTTGGGAAGGGATTCACAATCAAGCATATGAGATTCATCATTGGGAGCACAGGGTTGATCATAGGAATTCATGCAAGGGTTTGAAGGCAAGTCATAAGATGCATGTACAACATTAGCATTAGAATATACTTCATCCAAATGAGAGCAAGATGGGGGAGAAATACAAGTCTCGGGTTCATAACTAGAGAAATTTTCATGATTTTGATTAGCATGCATTGCCATTTCCCATTCATAGGTATCTCTAGCCAACCATTCAAGTAGACTCCAAGCCTCATCCAAAGATTGAGCATGGAAATCACCATTAGACATAGACTCTACCACCTTTCTAGTTTCTTCATTTAGACCCTCAAACATCACATCACAAATTTCCCATTTTTCAAAGCTATGATCACAACCAATAGAATCTCCAAGCCTCCAATAGTATCTCCAAAATACTTCATGTTCATATTGGGGAAGGGAAAAGATTGCCATTTTTTCAATTTTTTTTTTGAATAAAGAAATCAAATGAAAATAAAGAAATATTCACAAAAGGCCTAGACTCATCTAATCAACACAAATCAATGTTAGCCGAAGTCCCCGGCAACGGCGCCATTTTGACATGTGTTGATAAACTACCTAACTAAACCACTAACCTAAGTAAAGTGGTAAGCAAGGGTCATTCTTCCACAAGGACTAGGGAACACTGAAATGCGTTGATAAACAACAAGCTAGGCCGGAATCAAGTCGGAAATTGTCAATAACCAACTAAGAACTACGAAAATAACTAAATATCAAAGATAACTAAAGTTAGGAGATGGGATTAAACACCAACTAATCATGAAATAGGCATAAGAATATCAAACATAGAAATAATGCATGAACACTACTTGAATTAGCTATTGACCCAACATAAAACTCTCATCCTACTCTCATAGGCGGAGAAATTCTCAAAGACATCAAATAAGGACTCTCATCCATTACTAACATATCCCGAGGTTCAAATAAGCCCAAGTCAATAATAGAAATCAATAGGTTACACTCTCATGCCAACCTAAATCAATCTACTCCAATCCAATACATCATTCAAGTGATTAAAGAGAATGCAATATAGATTAGAAAAGCTAGCCAAACAATAATTTAATCACGCAAATATCCAAATCCAATCTCAAATGCCCAAATCAATCATTGTTGGGTTTTCACCCAAACCCTAACCAACAAACTACTCCATAAATACAAAAATGAGGACTTTAGAGAAATTAAGCACTAATAACATGATAATAATCATTAATCTAACATTAAACTAAACAAAATAAATCATAAATAATTAAACTAATCATGAACAACTAGTCTAAGAAAAACAATTAAAATAAAGCAATAAAAGAGGAGATAGAGTAAGAAATCTTCAATGATTATTGGTTGAAAGTTCCAATACAAGTGTCGCCACCCTGAATCTACAATCTTCCACTTTCTTTGAGCTTTTTCCCTTTTCTCCCTAAACTAATCTATGGAGGTTGAACCTCCTTAAAACCCTAAAACTATTCTAAAACTAAGAGTGGTGAGTAAAATAAAACTTGGCTAAAAACTTTTCTAGCAAAATAAGGTTTTCAAGGTATTTATACAACCCAAGAATAAAAAGAATAAAAAAGTGAAGGAATTAAAATAAGGGGAAAAGAATAGAAGGAAAAGAAAAAGAAAAGGAAAAGGAAAGGAGAAAATGGAAATCAAAAAACGTGTATAGCAAAACCCAGTGAAGAAAAATAAAGAGAAAGGGAATTAAAAAGGTTAAAAGAAAAAAAAGGAAAACAAAAGAAAGTCATCAGACCCCCCTTGTCTCGTCTTCTTCGCTGCGAGGGAATTCATTCCCTGCTTCGCACTTCGCCGCACAACATCAGCCCAACATCAACGCATCATCATCAACGGTGGCCATCGATTTTCGCGGCTTGATCAACGTCAAACTATCTTATCCTTCTGATTTTTCTTCAATTGAATTTACTGTTACTTGAATCGCAATATCAAACCATGGATTTTCTACAATGAATTGCAGCCGTTGATTCATTTAATGAGGGTTTGTAGCACGTTTTTCTGAGCGCCCGCTCCGTGGTCGCTCCATGGTCGCTCATACTTCCTGCCTAACATTCTGTTTTGTGGTGAGTTCGAACGGAGCGCCCGCTCCGTTATACAGAGGAGCGCCCGCTCCGTAGTGGCTGGAGCAAATCTCTGAGTGGAGCAGTCTTGGTTGGTTGGGACAGTTGTGTTGATTGCTGCGATGCTATAGTGAAGTGGTATAAGGCAGGGGTGTTTGGTGGATGATGATTAGTAGAGGTGGTGTGGTGTATGTTAAGGGTAGGAGTGTGGTGTAGGATAAATTTTGCATTATAACTCCAAAACTAACTCTATCTTTGATGCTCGCACCCCCAAAACTCACACCTACAAGAAAAACCAAAATACAAGGGAAGAACGAGATATAGGAAATAAAGAAAATATAAAAAGAAATAATAAAATTAAAAGTGACTAAAAGGGAATAAAATAGGAAGATAATTACAAAAACTAAACTAATCCTTCTAAAATAAATGAAACAAAGAAAATTAATGAACTATGAAATTAAGAGCTAAAAACTAATAAAAATCACTATATAAATATATTAAGCTACAAAATATAAAAGGAAGAAATAAAGGCTAAATAGATGAAAATAAATAAAAATAAACTACGAAAATAATCTAAAAACTACCCCTAAAAGTGACATAAATGTCACTTATCAGTAGCAGACTCTACAACAGAATCATAATATTTAGCAGCGGTTGAAGCAGCTAAAGAAGCAGTTTGGATAAAGAAGTTCTTGACAGAGCTGGATATCATACCTAGTGTTTTGGAAGGGATCGAGTTGTTCTGTGATAACAATGGTGCTATTGTGCAAGCAAAAGAACCGAGATCACATAACAAATAAATCCAAACATGTAATGAAGAAGTATCACCTCATTAGGGAGATTGTTGACAGGAAGGATGTCAGGATCTGCAAAGTTCACACGGATGAGAATGTGGTTGATCCGCTCACTAAACCGCTACCTCAACCCAAGCATGAGTGTTACGCTAGGCTATAGGCTTGAAGCAAATGTTAGAGTGGCTTTAGATTGTACTAGGTTTAGAGAAACTTGTTACAATGTAGAGACATGGTTTTGCTATTTTATGTTAATGAGAAATAAAATTTTATCTTATTTAATTTTGGTTTAGTATTAAATAAAATGTCCAAAATATATCTTGAATTCAATGGTTTTGTCAAATATGTGATTTGATGAATGAAACACCATAAGTGAACAGAATTCATAGAATATTATAGTTCCTAATCTAAGTCGTTAAATTGGACATAAATGACTTATTAAAGGATTAGCATATAAGATTGATTGATAGCGTCGTTTCATGGGCTATGGGAACATGGAGATGATGGACATGTATAGTTGATACATGATCGAACAGACCTACTTAGAAGTTTCTATAACTTCGTAATTATATTAGTGGATTCCTAAGACATGAGTGGAGCACTACTTAGCCTAATGATTGGTATAACTTTGATGCTGTCAAACATCATGCTGTAAAAGGGGACTATAAAGGCAGTGTTCGGGTTGTGCTAAAAGTTGAGTGGGAGTTTTGGTTGCCACAAGATTGAAAAGTCCTCCTATATGAGATAGGATGGGTGTCCTGGCCCCTTGGAGAGTGAAAATTGAAAAATACATGGTCGTGCTCAAATGGATTATATGATGATCATTTGTTTGTCAATTCAAACTCGGATTTCAAGGATTAATTTGAAGACTAGTATGGATGATATAGTAATATGGTCATACTATCAAATTGGACACTAAGAGACTTAAGGAATTTTTAGATTGCACACTCGTCTCGAACAAGTGGGAGATTGAAGGAATTGTGTCCTTGACTCTAATGCAATTACTAAATATAACATGGATCATATTATGGAGATAATAAATTCATTAATTAAATTGGGTCGTCTATACGTCTTGCTAGAGGATGCTATAGAACTTCAGGTTCAGTAAATAATAAACCCGAAGCCCAATTAGATGGATCCTACAAGGTCACACTTACACAATTTGGATCAATAAAAGAATGACCTAGAGCCCATGTAGGACTCTAGGGTTGGCCGGCCAAGGAGAAAGAAAAGGAGAGGACTCCTAACCTAATTAGTTCCTATAATTAGGTGTGGGGTGAGAAAATAAAGCATTCAGTTTTATTCTCTCAATATTTTCTCTCTCCTCTTTTCTCTCTCTTTCAAAGCTACGTAATACTGCTCTAAGAAATAGAAGACTCCCTCTTCCTTCCAACTAGCATTGGTGGAGCGTTGATCTGGATTCATGGACCTAGTAGAGGAATCTCAATTGCGGTTCTATCTCCGGATCTCGAAGAGTTTTGTGGAAATCACGCGTCAAAGGTTAATACTTAACTATTATGTGATCCTTGAATGTATATGCATGAAATCCTGTTTTAAGTGCTTATGAATGTGATTCATTAAATTCCGCTTATAGTACTTATAATCTTACAGATTCAAGACTAGGAGTTTCAATTATTATAGTTCGCCTCTGCCATTCCTTCCGAATATGTCGTATTTCCAATCTCCTTAAGGAAGAAGAACCAACACAAACGCTCCACAAATTCCAACAATGCTCAATAACTAATTCTTCAAGACATGGTAAGCTCGAGCAGAAGATATCACCTGAAAGAACATTGTCATTAATGAAATCAAAATTTTCAAGGTGGAGAATCAAGAGCTTTGGTAGGAAGAGATTTGATAAGGAGAACCAGGGAGCTGTTGCATAGCCACCCAACTTTAGCACCTTAAGATTCTCACTCACAAGACTCCGCATTGGTGGTCTTCTTTTCTTTTTTTTGTAATGTCATGCACCTAACCTCAATTTCAAAGATGTTCCGTCTCATAATATTCCTCACCCATGAACAGACATGCAAGATATCCATACCCTCATAAGACTGAAGTCGAAAGAGGCGTAAACAAGGTGCATCATTAAGAGTCAGAACTCTATCAACAAAAGTTTTGAAACTTGACAACGATTGTATTTTAGGTTCATAAAAGTCAATAATGGGGACTCTTGTCCAAATGAACTCCCATCTTTTGGACAATACACTTGTTGCAACAGCTTCTTTCGTCAGCAGGAAAGATAGGATATGAGTGAGAATCTCATCTGGTAAGCTACTAATCCTGTCCTTCATTGTGGATCTTCTATGAAACAAAACCAAGAAAATTAGCACATTAAATAACTAATATTTAAAGAATTAGCAAAGATGACTAAAGACAACAAACAACGAAGTAAGAACAAATGGCAACAATGTTTATAGACTTACAGATCGACAAAGCTTTGATATAGAGCTTATTGCACTATGCTTTATACTGAGACAAGAAGCTAATATAAACATTGTTTGATTTTTATAGGGAGAAATCATAGGTACAATAAAAAGTATGCAACAAGTCAAGCGCTTCTAAATTCATTGTATAACAGCTATCGCTTATTAAATACTATAACTCTCTCGTTTCCAAGTACAAAGTTTTCTTTTGTTTCCAACTTCCAAGGAAGTAGAAGTGTAGGAGTCTCCTAAACCTTGCTCAAAATATAGTGATGAATGAAGCATCAAGCAACCATGCAGAGTCAATTGAATCATTACCTAGAAAATTGTTCTCCGCGATAATAAAAGCAAGCCTACTGTACTATCAGTTAAAAAAGAGAACGAATATAAAAATGAGAGGGAGTATTTATCAATGGTCATTGAAATTAATCATATTTATATAAAAATAAAATGCATATAAAATAATGGAATATTTTCATAAAACTACCTTTTATAATCAACATTTTCCAAAAAATTACCTTTTAAAAATTTTCTTTCAAAATGTAGTTTTTTTTTTTGAAATTTTGCCTAAAATAATAGAAAGACTATTGTACTATATTTTTCGCTTTCCTCCTTAATTAATTCCTCTAGTACGGACTTATAGTCGAGTGAAATTATATGAATTAAATAATTGCAATAGTTGATTTTCTTATCTAATACTCCTGGGGGCAACCATTACCTTCTACTTGTGCCCGAGCATTTTTCAGATCAGGCCGAGCTGTGCTCACTTTGATCAGCTCTAATTTAGCCGCCTCAACATTAATGAAGTCAATCAAATCCATGTAGTACAAATACTTCCTCTTTTGCCTAGCATATGCACCTTTCCCAAATAGATTCTTCAAGGCAGCATTCTTAAACTTCGTGTTCAAGTTAGAAGCAAAATGTCGCATACAAAATCGGTGATATGCATATGGATCTTCCCATCCACTTTGGGTCTCGTCCACAGCTGCATTGATACCTTTATGACGATCGAAGATGACATACAAACCCTTTCTATCTGTTAAAGAACGTTTAATGCAAGTTAAAAACCAAGACCATGTGTCCTTGCTTTCCTCCTCGATAATAGCAAAGACAAGTGAGAATAGCTGAAAATTAGCATCTATGCTTATAACAATGAATAATGTTGTAATACCCCTCATGATTGCTTTAAAGGAATTTAGCAGGCTACTCATTCCAACAAGATGCATCTTTATTTTAGGGAGCTCATTTCCTTAGTTACTTCACAGTTAAGCGTGCTTGGTTGGGAGTAGTCCAAGGATAGGTGACCTCCTGGGAAGTTTCTCAGGGTGCGCATAAGTGAGGACAAAATGCGCCGGAAGAACTTGTGTTGGTTATTGAGGACAGTTATTGACCTCGGATGCGCATTGGTGACAATATGCTCGACTCCGTATGGGTCGAGTGTTACAAATGGTATAAGAGCAACCATACGACCGCGTGCTGATCGTCGTATGGATAACTAATCCAAGGTTAGTCGCATAGTGGGGGAGGATTCTGGGGATATATCACCGACTGCGTGTCGAATATGTGATTAGTTTCCAGGTTGGGGCGACGCACATGTCGTTGTGGCCGAATATGTGGAGTCCTGACGCGCAACGAGTGCGTTGTTGTCCTCAAGGGGGGGGGTGTATGTAATACCTCTTATGATTGCTTTAAAGGGATTTAGCAAGCTACTCATTCCAACAAGATGCATCTTTCTTTTAGAGAGCTCATTTCCTTAGTTACTCCACAATTAAGCGTGCCTGTCCTCAAGTGGGGGTGTATGTAATACCCCTCATGATTGCTTTAAAGGGAATTAGTAGGCTACTCATTTCAATAAGATGCATCTTTCTTTTAGAGAGCTCATTTCCTTAATTACTCCACAGTTAATCGTGTCTGGCTGGGAGTAGTCCAGGGATGGGTGACCTCCTGGGAAGTTTCTCAGGGTGCGCATGAGTGAGGACAAAATACGCTGGAAGAACTTGTGTTGGTTATTGAGGACAGTTGTTGGCCCTGGATGCGCATTGGTGAC
The DNA here is from genome assembly GCA_947648045.1 of Beta corolliflora. Classification (NCBI taxonomy): domain Eukaryota; kingdom Viridiplantae; phylum Streptophyta; class Magnoliopsida; order Caryophyllales; family Amaranthaceae; genus Beta; species Beta corolliflora. Next base: position 5,411,146 of record CANSZD010002913.1, read on the forward strand.
GATATACTCGACTTCGTAAGGGTCGGGGTGTTACAAATAGTATCAGAGCAACCCTACGACCGCGTGCTGATCGTGTGGATAATTAATCGGTTGCGTCTCGAATATGTGATTAGATTCCTGGCTGGGGTGACCCACAGGCCGTATGCCGAATATGTGGAGTCCTCAGGCGCAATGAGGGCGTTGTTGTCCTCAAGTGGGGGTGTATGTAATACCCCTCATGATTGCTTTAAAGGGATTTAGCAAGCTGCACATTTCAACAAGATGCATATTTCTTTTAGGGAACTCATTTCCTTAGTTACTCCACAGTTAAGCGAATTGGCTGGGAGTAGTCCAGGGATGGGTGACCTCCTGGAAAGTTTTTCGGGGTGCGTATGAGTGAGGAAAAAATGCCCCGGAAAAACTTGTGTTTGTTATTGAGGACAGTTGTTGGCCCCAAATGCGCATTGGTGACAATATGCTCGACTCCGGATAGGTCGGGTGTTACAAATGTGGCTTTGTATTTCCCGTACAAGTTAGTACCATCTATAGTGATAAGGGGTCGGCAATGACGGAATCCGATAATGGACGACTTAAAGGCTTATAAGACTCTCCTAAAGATGTACACAGAGGGATCTTGTTTCAGGATCGTACACCAATTAATAATGCACGATAGTGCCCCGATTGGACTCTTTTAGGGCTTGAAAGTACCTCGGTAACTCTTCAAAAGACTTCCCCCAATCACCAAAAATGTTGATTATTGCCTTTTTGTTCGCCAAAATGTTATTGATCTAAGTATGATACTAGTTCTTCAATAATAGTCAAAATTGGACTGAATTTTGAATGCAAGATCGTACCTGATGAAATCCTCGATGAGATCGGCAACGAAATCCGAGGGAATGAGAGGATGGCTCAAATCTTATGTCTCCCAAACAGTTGCTTGCCTATGGACCCCTATATATATCGTACAAGTTTAAATGAATACGACTGAGACACAACATCCATGGATAATGACACACTTCCTTTCTCACACATTCAATGACATACTTTGTTGACTCTAACTCTAACACCCGAAACATATGGTTTCTAGAGATCGACCATGCTTTCACAAAATTATTAAATTGCTCTAATGAGGCAAACTAATGAGGCAAACTCTTGCCCAATATCAAATTCAAAAGCCACTGTCAATTAGCTATTGCATTTCCAGGTCATCCATGCATCTATTAACCTTTGATCAACTTCATCAATTCTAAGCCAATCTTGTGAAGGAACACCCCTCGATTATTGCTTTATTAGCTGCTTCTCTTGCATCATCGTTCTCCTCCCTATTAGAATCCACATGCTCCTCCTTGTTTCCCAAAAATTCCACATCATTTCGATGTAGAGTTTCAAAATGGTATGTGGATGGTATATGGGGAGACGAACTAGGAGAACTAAACTCATTCATGTGCTTGACATAATTTGGCTCTGATAACATGCTAGTAAATGATCCAAATTGCATACTAGAAGCTGATGCCGGTACTTCCATGCTGCCCCTACAGTCCATCGTAGGAACATAACCCACATTATCTTGGAGATTTATCTCCTTAGGAACTTGTTTAATGTACCCCTCAATTGCCATGGCTGACGTTTGTGTCGCTTAAAGCTACATAGAACTTAGTGACTCGTCCTCCTCCAGTGCAGTTGGCACATATTTCCCCGGCATCAGATTTCTCATAAATAATTTCAAATCCACGGACATACGATCACAAACAACTACGCCATACACCCTATTCAGAATCTTTGGAAATATCATACCGGAATTGATGAATATTTTTTTTCCTTCTACCTCTATACACAATATCAACGTCATTTTGAGATAGCTCACCACCCCAATAAAGGTTGAAAGGATGTTTTGATTGTTCCATATTCTATATACAAAAACACAACATTCAAGTTATTTTTATTCCACACATCAAAACAATATGAACTCACCATTCTTTACCTATACTAATTGCTTTTTCAACTTTCCTAAAACAACTGAATTCATCAAACCATTCACCAAATTTATCAACCAATATCAAGTCAATCTATAAGCTCAACAAACATCATCAATTTATTAAAATTAGGCTTTGAATTCATGCAGAATCAACCACATTTTTCTAACAAATATGAAACACATAACAAAAAAAACAACTACAAACAACTAATCATCATGAACTAACCATATACAATATGCTGAATAAAACTAATCAAATAAACAATTGTCAACTAACCACACTAAACTAGCTTATACATAACAAATGCGACATACTAATCAAATTAAATTAAAAAATTTCAATAAAAAAATAAACTAACCACACAAACTGAGAGGGGAGTAAAATTGATGTTGCAGGAGCAAAATACGACGGCGGCAGAGAAGGAAGTGTCGGCAAGTGGTGGGCAGTGAGTGGTGGCCAGCGAGTGGTGTGGTGGTCGAAGTGAAGTCGCATTTTTCGAGAGAGGAGGAGGAAAAATTTGAGGTTCGGTTTTTCGTGAAATAAGGAATTGGTGCCTTAGAGTTGGTTTTCGGGGTTACAATAAACCGCTAGTGTGAGTAGCAATTTTCCTTTAATGAACTAGTAGCGGTTTCCTTCTCTATTAGCCGCTAATGGAGATAGGAGCTTATTATCACTAATCGCTATCCTGAGTAGCGGTTCTACATAAGTTAAAAAAAAAAAAAATTTGTCGCGTTCTGTCGTCGTATGTGGACGGAAATAAGTTTTGAGTTTGGCGCACGGTGGGAATTAGAACTCCCTTTAACAATATCTATGGAAAAAATTCTGAAAATTTATATTTCCTTTTTTCTAGAATAAGTGTTATGTTTAACATTTTTTCAAAGTTTCAAAACAAATGCAACGTTACTTTATTTGGCATTGAGTTCTCTCTAGCTATCTCTATTTATCACTTGGGCCCCTCTTATTTCTTTATATCCCTCTCCTCTCCTCTCCTCTCCTTGGTTTTTGTGCCTCCACCCACATAATATTCCATCCGTCCCATAATATAGTGCTCACATTTCTTTTTTAGTGTCCCAAAATATTGTGCCTATTTCCTTTTTTATCAATTTGTTTTGACTAAATTATACTCCCTCCGTCCCAAAATATAGTTCCCATTTCCCTTTTTTCACGGTAATTTATGCAAGTAGAGTCTAAGAGGGATAGTAAAGATTTTTTGTTTATTTAAATAAATGTTGTATGGGAAAAGATGATTTTAGGAGAGAGAATGGAGAATAATTGGTGAAAGAGCATTAATTGTAACACTTGGGTTGAATAAACAAAGCAAAAAACAAAATTCAAGAAGCAAATAAATGATGGGACACGGTTTTTCTAGACAAATTGCGGAAAAATGTGGAACTAAATATGGAAATGGAAACTATATTTTGGGACACCCAAAATAGAAATGGGAATTATATTTTGGGACGGATGGAGTATTTAATTCTTACACAAACTTTCCAAAATACCCCTACATTTCTTTTAGAATTTGTGTTCCTATTTATTATTTTACACCATTCCAACAAACGTTTATTGCCTTTTGAATTTCTTTTAAAGGAAAAATAATATAAGGAACTAGTTCCAAGACAAAAGCACTTCCCTATATAAGAACACATCACTATTCTCTCTCTTTTTCTCTCTCTCAAACCCTAGCCTCTCCTACCCCTTCTTCATCAATTAGGGGCTGCCATGGATGATTTCATCCATGGTAAGCCCCTTTTCCCCTTTTATTTTCAGTTTTTAGTTCATTTTCTTATTTTGTTTAATAAATTAGTTTCTCTTTATGAGATTTTCTCAAACCCTGTTATGGGGTTTTTAGTTTCTGTTTTGGAAATCTCCTTCTCCCCTATGGGAGTTGTGAGTATGGTTCTTTTGTTTTTAGGTATGAGAAATTATTCTCATTGGTTGAAGTTCGAGACTCAACATGAAGGTATTGGAATCTCGGATGCAGTCAACCTGACTCTATCAAGAATGTTCTTCCCAAACTATATCAGAATGATAGACTTCCTCATCAATAGCTGCTTGATTCAGTAAATACAAGGGGGCTGCGCTGTATTGCTCGATCTGGTTCATTGTAGTTTCTTCGAAGACGAATTTGATTTAGTCTTGTTTAATTGTATCTTGTTTTTCTTTAATACCTATTGTAAATGTCGTTTGGCCTTCAATTAATGAAATTTCTCTTTCAAAAAAAAAAAAGACAAAAGCACTTCCCTAAATATAGCTTTTTGGGAAATCCTACTACTCCTTCATTTTCCTTAATTCCCGTGAAAAATAAGAAGTAAGCACTATATTATGGGACGGAGGGTGTACTTATTTTAGTATAGAAGAAGTACCTAACATTGAATGGCAGAGAATCGAAAAGAACCTAACTCCAAAATACAACGATAATTAGCCCTAAACACCCAATTCTTTTTTCATGAAGATTGACTTGAAAAAAGTGAAGTAAATTATGACAAAGTTTAGATCCTTATTGTATGCTTTACTCGTAAAAATTATGAAAATATGATGGTTTGATCGACACATTAAAATGAATCAACCAAATCTCATATGAACAATCTATTGTCATAAATCTCATTTGAATACGCCTTCAACCCTGTTGTCAACTTGGGATAAATGCTCTTTTCCTAGTTTATACAAATAATAGACCTCATTATATGTTCTATTGAATTACATTTATAATATTATGGATGTGACTTGTGAGACATTAGTTAGGAGATATTGGTTAGGTTTTTTTTCATTTAAATATAGTGGACTCAAGTTTTCGCGATGTTAGAAAAAATTACAGTGGACTTCTACTAATCATAGAAATTATAGAAAATTAAAAGATCAATCCGGACACAGAGACAAAGGGTGGAATTGCACCGTTGATCAACATTACAAAACATGAGCAAATTCAGCATTTTAAAATGTTGGCTTTTCAACTCATAACTCATACCATTTAAACAAAAGATGTGCAGCCTGCAGGGGAGGCTAACTCAGCATAACATAGTCTAAGAGGTTTCAAAGATCTCTACAAATTATAATTGCATCACCCGCCTTTGTTGTGTAGCTCTCCAAATGGATCCTGATGATGTCTAATACCATTGCGTATTGTAACAAATACTTTGTCACAGCATGATCAATCATTTGATAGCTGTAAATGTCAATGACTTTAAGCGTTGATGACAAACACTTGGGCACCAAATCTGGAAGCAGATAAGACGGCTCCTCCGTTCTGCATTCTGATGTCAACCACTTACTCTAACATTACACCCAAATAAATAAATAAACATGGTTCACATTCATTTTTAAAGAAAAGTCATATGTAGCTCTTAGAGCTAAGACTTAGCAAAGTAAGCACATGATTATATACAGTTGCTAAAGTACAAATCAAATTATATTAGGAAACAACACATGATTTCGTCTACTTAATATCTTTTGCTTAAAAGAAACTCTGAATAGAAAGATCATTATGGCAATCGATCGGTACTTACCCCATATATAAGCGACACAAGGTTGGGTGCATGTTCACAGAGCAGAATGAACACAGTTAAATGTGAAGGATGCTGCTTAAACAACCAGGAGCTGATATCTAAACATGTTAATGTAGGAAATATGGGAAGTTGATTAGCTTGTAGTTCCGCAGCGAAATGATGGAACTGCTAGAAAACGGAGGAATCATAGAAGTGTAAGACATAAAATCAACACAATACATGATATAATTATGTACTTGAGAGAGCGTGGTTTTTACCGAAATTGATGTAATCCATATATCCAAAGTTTTCAAGCTGGGGATTTGCTTCAATATTTCAACCAGTTTAATATCATATTGACCCAAGAAATGAAACTGAGCTTCATCTAATGAAGAGGCGTTAACGTTCAACTTAATTTCTGAAACATCATCAATTATCGACAAATATTCAAGACTTGGAGTTTCAATTATTATAGTTCGGCTCTGCAATCCCCTCAGAGTACGTCGCATTTCCAATCTCCTTAATGAAGAAGAACGAACACAAACACTCCACAAATTCCGACAATAACTAATAACAAATTCTTTAAGACAGGGTAAACCCGACCAGAAGATATCATCTAAACGCACATCGTCATCAATGAATTCAAACCATTCAAGGTGGAGAATCAAGAGCTTTGGTAGGAAGAGATTTGATAAGGAAAACCAGGGAGATAATACATATCCAGCCAACTTTAGCACCTTAAGATTCTCACTCACAAGATTCCCCTTTTGTGGTCTTACTTTCTCCTCCTCTAATGTCCTGCAATTAACCTCAATTTCAAAGATGTTCCGTCTCATAATATTCCTCATCCATGAACAGACATGCAACATATCAATATCCTCATAAAACTTAAGTCGAAAGAGTCGTAAGGAAGGTGCATCATTAAGAATCAGAACCCTGTCAACAAAAGCTTTGAAACTTAACAACGATTGTATTTCAGGTTCATAAAAGTCAATAACAGGGACTCTTGTCCAAATAAACTCCCATCTTTTAGACAATACGCTTGTTGCAACAGCTTCTTTCGTCAGCAGGAAAGATAGGATATGAGTGAGAATCTCATCTGGTAAGCTACTAATCCTGTCCTTCATTGTGGATCTTCTATGAAACAAAACCAAGAAAATTAGCACATTAAATAACTAATATTCAAAGAATTAGCAAAGATGACTAAAGACAACAAACTAGGAAGTAAGAACAGATGGGAACAATGTTTATAGACTTACAGATCGACAAAGCTTTGATATAGAGCTTATTGCACTATGCTTTATACTGAGACAAGAAGCTAAACATTGTTTGATTTTTATAGGGAGAAATCATAGGTACAATAAAAAGTACTCCCTCCGTCCCATAATATAGTGCTTGTTTCTTTTTTACACGGTCTCCAAGATAAACATTTGACCTTCAATATGTTCAATTCCTTAATAATAAAAAATATAAAAAGTTGATATTATGAAACTACACATTGAGGTGAATCTAGCAAGATCCCACATGAATATGTTTTTTTATATATACAAATGAGAATATATGGTCAAAGATTTTAAAGTTTGACCTCGAGAGAGAGAAACAAGCACTATATTATGGGACGGAGGGAGTATTCAACAAGTCAAGCGCTTCTAAATTCATTGTATAACAGCTATTGCTTATTAAATACTATAACTCTCTCGTTTCCAAGTACAAAGTTTTCTTTTGTTTCCAGCTTCCAAGGAAGTAGAAGTGTAGGAGTCTCCTAAACCTTGCTCAAAATATAGTGATTAATGAAGCAACCATGCAGAGTCAATTGAATCATTACCTAGAAAATTGTTCTCCGCAATAATAAAAGCAAGACTATTGCACTATCACACTTAAAAAAGAGATCGAATATAAGATCAGATGGAGTATGTATCAATGGTCATTGAAAATGGAGAGGTGATACACATACACTGGGTGTATGTGGGCTAAACATACACTTCAAATGAGAAGTTGACACATCATTGTTAGCCAAAAAAAAAAAGAGGGGAAAATGGGGGAAAATAATTTGGTTGATGGCGCCACAAAGCATGGTGTGGCAGGACAAATTGATGTTGGCGCTAGGGCTGGCAAAAGTTGACCCAATCCGATAACCCGATCTGAAACTGACCTGAAAATTCCGGGTTTGGGTTGAGATTTTCGACCTGAAACAAAAAAAGGGTCAACCCAACCCGACCTGAAAATATAATGGGTTAGGTTCGGGTTGACTTTTTGAACCCGAATAACCTGATTTAGAAGTCATATTATTTTCAGGTCGGGTCAACTTGAAATTAACCCAAACTTTAATAACTTATATATACAACCTATCTTTTGTTATTCTTATTTGTATTGGGCCAAGCCCATTTCTTGGATCACCTAAATTTCATTTCAGGTCATTAACCCATACTTTCATAACTTAGCGTGTATAGTTGAATTTCATTTCAGGTCATTTTGGGTTGGTTTCGGGTCGACCCGAAATCAGTAAGGTCGAGTTTGGGTTATTATGTTCGACCTAAAATTAGAATCAGGTCGGGTTTGGGTTAGGGGTAAGTGACCTGAAATATAAATTAGGTCAACCTGAAATTGACCCAACCCGACCTGATTGCCAACCCTAGTTGGCGCCCAACATGCATTTAATGCATATTACTCCCACCAACCTGCATTTAATGCATATTACTCCCACCAACCTGCAAACTGTAATATAGCTTTTGATTACTAATTAAATGTATGTTGTTACTAGAAAAATTACAAATTTAAAATCGTCTGAACCTGCTTTGTTATTAATATAATTGAATATTTTTATTTATATAATATGTTTTACTTCCAATTTTAATTATCATATAATGGATTCAAATGTTTCCGTTGTATTAACAAATTTAATATTTCTTCGCGTTACAAAAAAAAAATTTTAATGAGGGAAATAATGTGGCACTAATGGCAAGCATGGGATTTGAACTCGGGACCTAGTAGCCAGAAAAGCGCTTTCATTGCTGCTGCTGTAATCAAGTAGGCGGGATATTCACCATGCTAAAAAGTGGATATATTAAATAATTATAGTATGCACAGCCGTTATTTGCAAACTGCAATAAAGGTTTTGATTACTAATTAAACATACGTTGTTACTAGAAAAATTACAAACTTAAAACCGTTTGAACCTGCTTTGCTATTAATATAATTGAATATTTTTTTTGTTTATATAATCTGTTTTACTTTCAATTTTAATTATCATATAATGGACTTCAAACAAGGTTATCAGGATCGCGATCCTACTTAGGATCGGTGAGGGCATATAGGATCGGATCGTTGGATCGAATCGTAGAATCGTACGATCCTACAAAATAACTAAAATTTGATAAAATATAATCTAAATATGTTCCGAATGATTCATAATTTGAGGAGAATAATCCTAAAAGTGCAAATTAGATTGTTAAAGCTAACATAGGAGTTGAATTATAAGATAATAATGTGTTTGTACACAGACATCACCATTCATATAATAATATTAAAAAAAAATCTTTTAAAATTAATTTAAAAAATCTGAATAAGTAATAACAAAGTGATAATAGTAAACTTATTTGCTTATTTTTGCATTTTAGATGCATAATTCATATATTTGGATGACAAAATACAAGTAGAAAAGCAAACAAGAAAGAAAAAAAAGCAATAGGTTAGTTGTGTGTAGGATCGGTCGATACTACGGATCCTATGATTCTATAAGATTCCTACCGATCCTATACTGATTCCAACCGATCCTGAGCGATCATATGCGAGGTCGATTCTATGAGCGATTCGGATCATTTGGTCATATTAGGATCGTACGATTCTACTATCCGGATCGCGATTCTAACAGCGTTGACTTCAAACGTTTTCTGGATTGGAAAGCTTGATGTTTGGTTCTAAACCGGAAGCTTAAATTCTTACTAATCAGTTGCTATTAAATATAGCATTTTGTCAAAATTAACAAATACAAATGCAATTTAAGCAAAAGTTTTATAACTTTTTTAATAAAACTTAAAAGTTTAAATACTTTGTTTATTGTTTATTATAAGGCACAACAATTATTAATCTTGTCATATACACATACTAACTCTCGTTCAATTGTTAGCCTTTAAAATTGAAGTTATGTTCCTTAATATTAACACAGCTACTAAATCAAGAACAATTGTTTTACCAAAAACCGAAATTATGCTCCATAATATTATTATTAGATAATTATTTGTTATAAGACACTACAATTATATTATTAATCTTGTAATATACAAATACTAAATCTCAATCGATTGTTTCACCATAAATTGATATTATGCATAAATAAATACTTACAAACTAAGGAGTGACCCTTGAAATACTCTATACTACTACAACCACCCAACAATAACGACAAAACTTAAGTTGGATGGTTCGAATCAAACATTGAAGGGTTAAAATCAAAAAGTGAAGGGTTATATAGAATAATGATTGAAATTCAAATAATAGTTATCGGTTACTAAAAAATGTCGCGTTATGTGAAAACATATACAAATGAAGCAAAAGGTTCAAATAACATATTTATAATAAAACTTAGATTTTTGATACTTTGTTACTTTGTGTAAGAAGATTTTTGATACAAGTTGATACATCAAATAATTATAGTATACACAGCCGTTATTTGCAAACTGTAATATAGGTTTTTTTTACCAATTAAATGTATCCTGTTACTATAAAATTTACAAACTTAAAATCGTTTGAACCTGTTTTGCTACTAATTTAACTGATTTTTTATATATTTATTTTTTTACAACAGCAACACTGAAAGCGTCTGCCTGGCTTCAAACGACTATAAGTTTGCAACTTCTTTAGTAACAGTAAACATTTTAATAGTAATACAAACCTATATTATAGTTTGCAAAAAAAGGCGGTGAATAGACTAATTACTTAATGTCTCCACTTCTTGAAATGGTGAATATCCCACAATCTTGGTTACTTCAACGACAATGAAAATGCGTTTATGGCTATAAGGTCCCGAGTTCGAATCTCATGCATCCCAAATTTTAATCCCCATTACAATGATTTTTTTTTAAAAATTTGTAGTAACACTTTAGTCTTTTCTAGTTTAGAATCAAACAGCAAGCTTTGCAGTCCATGAAACGTTTGAAGTTCATTATATGATAATAAAAATTAAAAGTATAACATATTATTTTTAAAAAAAAAATCAATGATATTAATAACAAAACGACTATAAGTTTGCAATTTTTTTAGTAAAAATAATCATTTTAATAGTAATACAAACCTATATTATAGTTTGCAAAAAACGGTGGTGTATAGTATAATTACTTAATGTCTCCACTTCTTGACATGGTGAATATCCGCAATCTTAGTTACAACAACTACAATGAAAACGCATTTATGGCTATTAGGTCTCAAGTTCAAATCCCATGCATCCCAAATTTTAATCCCCATTAAAATGATTTTTTTTTAACATTTGGACGAACACTTCTTTTTAAAATTCATAGTAGCACTTTAGTCAAACTAAAACATGAATAATAGACAACATATTATTATTATTATTATTATTATTATTATTATTATTATTATTATTATTATTATTATTATTATTATTATTATTATTATTATTATTATCTCTTAAGTCAAACTATAACCATGTTTTAACAACTTATTGCTTGAAAAGACCAAAGTGCTACTATAATTTTGGAAAAGACTTAAGTGCTACTAAAAAGTAAACAAAATTATAAAAAACATTTTTATAGGGACAAAAATGTAGGATCCTACGATCCAAAAGGACATGACCGATCCTGATCCTGCGGTTCTACAATGATTGAATGATCCTCCAATCGTATCCAACTAAACTTTTTTAAGTCTTTTAGATTTAAGTTATATATTATTTAGATCATAAGATATAGACTTAAAACCATCATTTGGAAAACCAATTATTGAAATTTATTATATTCTGACCTTTAAATATTGTTATCATGTTTACACCTATTTGATCTATGGATCTTACGATCCTACGATCCAATCCTACCGATTAGATCCTCCTTAACTTTTAGATTCAAAGTAGGATCTCGATCCTGACAACATTGTTTAGCATTACGAATATATGTGATCTTATTCCTTAACATGAATATTAGACAACATATTATTATTATTATCTCTTAAGTCAAACAAAAACCATATTTTAACAACTTATTGCTTGAAAAGACCAAAGTGCTACTACAATTTTGGAAAAGACTTAAGTGCTACTAAAAAGTAAACAAATTTTTTAAAAACATTTTTATAGGGAAAAAAATATAGGATCCTACGATCCAAAAGGACATGATCGATCCTTATCCTGCGGTTCTACGGTGATTGAGTGATCCTCCAATCCTATCCAACTAAACTTTTTAAAGTCTTTTAGATTTAAGTTATATAATATTTAGATAATAAGATATAGACTTTAAAACCATCATTTGGAAAACCAATTATTGAAATTTATTATATTCCGGCCTTTAAATATTTTTATCATGTTTACACCTATTTGATATATGGATCTAACGATCCTACGATCCGATCCGATCCGATCCGATCCGATCCAACCGATTAGATCCTCCTTAACTTTTAGATTCAAAGTAGGATCTCGATCCTGACAACATTGTTTAGCATTACGAATATATGTGATCTTATTCCTTAACATGAATATTAGACAACATATTATTATTATTATCTCTTAAGTCAAACTAAAACCATATTTTAACAACTTATTACTTGAAAAGACCAAAGTGCTACTACAATTTTGGAAAAGACTTAAGTGCTACTAAAAAGTAAACAAAATTTTAAAAAACATTTTTATAGGGAAAAAAATGTAGGATCCTACGATCCAAAAGGACATGATCGATCCGTATCCTGCGGTTCTACGGTGATTGAGTGATCCTCCAATCCTATCCAACTAAACTTTTTAAAGTCTTTTAGATTTAAGTTATATATTATTTAGATCATAAGATATAGACTTAAAATCATCATTTGGAAAACCAATTATTGAAATTTATTATATTCCGACCTTTAAATACTGTTATCATGTTTACACCTATTTGATATATGGATCTTACGATCCTACGATCCGATCCGATCCGATCCGATCCTACCGATTAGATCCTCCTTAACTTTTAGAGTCAAAGTAGGATCTCGATCCTGACAACATTGTTTAGCATTACGAATATATGTGATCTTATTCCTTAACATGAATATTAGACAAGATATTATTATTATTATCTCTTAAGTGAAACTAAAACCATATTTTAACCACTTATTGCTTGAAAAGAGCAAAGTGCTACTACAATTTTGGAAAAGACTTAAGTGCTACTAAAAAGTAAACAAAATTTTAAAAAACATTTTTATAGGGAAAAAAATATAGGATCCTACGATCCAAAAGGACATGATCGATCCTTATCCTGCGGTTCTACGGTGCTTGAGTGATCCTCCAATCCTATCCAACTAAACTTTTTAAAGTCTTTTAGATTTAAGTTATATAATATTTAGATCATAAGATATAGACTTAAAACCATCATTTGGAAAACCAATTATTGAAATTTATTATATTCCGACCTTTAAATATTTTTATCATGTTTACACCTATTTGATATATGGATCTTACGATCCTACGATCCGATCTGATCTGATCTTACCGATTAGATCCTCCTTAACTTTTAGATTCAAAGTAGGATCTCGATCCTGACAACATTGTTTAGCATTACGAATATATGTGATCTTATTCCTTAACATGAATATTAGACAACATATTATTATTATTATCTCATAAGTCAAACTAAAACCATATTTGAACAACTTATTGCTTGAAAAGACCGAAGTGCTACTACAATTTTGGAAAAGACTTGAGTGCTACTAAAAAGTAAACGAAATTTTAAAAAACATTTTTAAAGGGAAAAAAATGTAGGATCCTACAATCCAAAAGGACATGATCGATCCTTATCCTTCGGTTCTACGGTGATTGAGTGATCCTCCAATCCTATCCAACTAAACTTTTTAAAGTCTTTTAGATTTAACTTATATATTATTTAGATCATAAGATATAGACTTAAAACCATCATTTGGAAAACCAATTATTGAAATTTATTATATTCCGACCTTTAAATATTGTTATCATGTTTACACCTATTTGATCTATGGATTTTACGATCCTACGATCCGATCCGATCCTACCGATTAGATCCTCCTTAATTTTTATATTCAAAGTAGGATCTCGATCCTGACAACATTGTTTACCATTACGAATATATGGGATCTTATTCCTTAACATGAATATTAGACAACATATTATTATTATTATCTCTTAAGTCAAACTAAAACCATATTTTAACAACTTATTGCTTGAAAAGACCAAAGTGCTACTACAATTTTGGAAAAGACTTAAGTGCTACTAAAAAGTAAACAAAATTTTAAAAAACATTTTTATAGGGAAAAAAATGTAGGATCCAACGATCCAAAAGGACATGATCGATCCTTATCCTGCGGTTCTACGGTGATTGAGTGATCCTCCAATCCTATCCAACTAAACTTTTTAAAGTAATTTAGATTTAAGTTATATATTATTTAGATCATAAGATATAGACTTAAAACCATCATTTGGAAAACTTATTATTGAAATATATTAAATATTGTTATCATATTGTTATCATGTTTACACCTATTTGATCTATGTCATAAGATCTTACGATCCTACGATTCGATCCTACCGATTAGATCCTGCTTACCTTTTAGAATTAAAGTAGGATCTCGATCCTGACAACATTGTTTAGCATTACGAATATATGTGATCTTATAACATATTATTATTATTATTATCTCTTAAGTAAAACTAAAACCATGTTTTAACAACTTATTGCTTGAAAAGAGCAAAGTGCTACTACAATTTTGGGAAAGACTAAAGTGCTACTAAAAAGTAAACAAATTTTTAAAAAATATTTTTATGGGGAAAAAATGTAGGATCCCATGATCCAAAAAGACATGATCGATCCTGATGTATGGTAAAAGAGTACTAGGGACGGAGAGAATATATCAATTGCATGGATATTAATGTAACTAAACCGGTTAGGTTCTAAACCGGAAGCTTAAATTCTTACTAATGTGTTACTAATAAATACAACATTTTGTCAAATATAACAAATATAAATGCAATTTAAGCAAAAGTTTTATAACATTTTTATAATAATACTTAATGGTTTAAATACTTTATTTATTGTTTATTATAAGGCACCAGAATTATTAATCTTTTTATATACAAATACTAAAAGTGCTACTACAAAATAAAATAAAAAAACAAAAGAATGGGAGAAGGGGGAGGAAATGTGGAAGTAATGGCAAGCATGGGATTCGAACTCGAGACCTCACAGCCATAAATGCGCTTTCAAGTGTGCAATTGTAACCAAGTTGACGGGATATTCAACCGTGATAACAAGTGGATAAATTAAATAGTTATAGTAAACACCACCGTTATTCGCAAACTATAATATAGGTTTTGTTTACTATTTTAATATTTCGTGTTACTAGAAAAATCACAAACTTACAATCGTTTCAAAAAAAAAAAAAAAAAAAAAAAAAAATTCCACATCATTTCGATGTAGAGTTTCAAAATGGTATGTGGATGGTATATGGGGAGACGAACTAGGAGAACTAAACTCATTCATGTGCTTGACATAATTTGGCTCTGATAATATGCTAGTAAATGATCCAAATTGCATACTAGAAGCTGATGCCGGTACTTCCATGCTGCCCCTACAGTCCATCGTAGGAACATAACCCACATTATCTTGGAGATTTATCTCCTTAGGAACTTGTTTAATGTACCCCTCAATTGCCATGGCTGACGTTTGTGTCGCTTAAAGCTACATAGAACTTAGTGACTCGTCATCCTCCAGTGCAGTTGGCACATATTTCCCCGGCATCAGATATCTCATAAATAATTTCAAATCCACGGACATACGATCACAAACAACTACGCCATACACCCTATTCATAATCTTTGGAAATATCATACCGGAATTGATGAATTTTTTTTTCCTTCTACCTCTATACACAATATCAACGTCATTTTGAGATAGCTCACCACCCCAATAAAGGTTGAAAGGATGTTTTGATTGTTCCATATTCTATATACAAAAACACAACATTCAAGTTATTTTTATTCCACACATCAAAACAATATGAACTCACCAGTCTTTACCTATACTAATTGCTTTTTCAACTTTCCTAAAACAACTGAATTCATCAAACCATTCACCAAATTTATCAACCAATATCAAGTCAATCTATAAGCTCAACAAACATCATCAATTTATTAAAATTAGGCTTTGAATTCATGCAGAATCAACCACATTTTTCTAACAAATATGAAACACATAACAAAAAAAACAACTACAAACAACTAATCATCATGAACTAACCATATACAATATGCTGAATAAAACTAATCAAATAAACAATTGTCAACTAACCACACTAAACTAGCTTATACATAACAAATGCGACATACTAATCAAATTAAATTAAAAAATTTCAATAAAAAAATAAACTAACCACACAAACTGAGAGGGGAGTAAAATTGATGTTGCAGGAGCAAAATACGACGGCGGCAGAGAAGGAAGTGTCGGCAAGTGGTGGGCAGTGAGTGGTGGCCAGCGAGTGGTGTGGTGGTCGAAGTGAAGTCGCATTTTTCGAGAGAGGAGGAGGAAAAATTTGAGGTTCGGTTTTTCGTGAAATAAGGAATTGGTGCCTTAGAGTTGGTTTTCGGGGTTACAATAAACCGCTAGTGTGAGTAGCAATTTTCCTTTAATGAACTAGTAGCGGTTTCCTTCTCTATTAGCCGCTACTGGAGATAGGAGCTTATTATCACTAATCGCTATCCTGAGTAGCGGTTCTACATAAGTAAAAAAAAAAAAATTGTCGCGTTCTGTCGTCGTATGTGGACGGAAATAAGTTTTGAGTTTGGCGCACGGTGGGAATTAGAACTCCCTTTAACAATATCTATGGAAAAAATTCTGAAAATTTATATTTCCTTTGTTCTAGAATAAGTGTTATGTTTAACATTTTTTCAAAGTTTCAAAACAAATGCAACGTTACTTTATTTGGCATTGAGTTCTCTCTAGCTATCTCTATTTATCACTTGGGTCCCTCTTATTTCTTTATATCCCTCTCCTCTCCTCTCCTCTCCTTGGTTTTTGTGCCTCCACCCACATAATATTCCATCCGTCCCATAATATCGTGCTCACATTTCTTTTTTAGTGTCCCAAAATATTGTGCCTATTTCCTTTTTTATCAATTTGTTTTGACTAAATTATACTCCCTCCGTCCCAAAATATAGTTCCCATTTCCCTTTTTTCACGGTAATTTATGCAAGTAGAATCTAAGAGGGATAGTAAAGATTTTTTGTTTATTTAAATAAATGTTGTATGGGAAAAGATGATTTTAGGAGAGAGAATGGAGAATAATTGGTGAAAGAGCATTAATTGTAACACTTGGGTTGAATAAACAAAGCAAAAAACAAAATTCAAGAAGCAAATAAATGATGGGACACGGTTTTTCTAGACAAATTCCGGAAAAATGTGGAACTAAATATGGAAATGGAAACTATATTTTGGGATACCCAAAATAGAAATGGGAATTATATTTTGGGACGGAGGGAGTATTTAATTCTTACACAAACTTTCCAAAATACCCCTACATTTCTTTTAGAATTTGTGTTCCTATTTATTAATTTACACCATTCCAACAAACGTTTATTGCCTTTTGAATTTCTTTTAAAGGAAAAATAATATAAGGAACTAGTTCCAAGACAAAAGCACTTCCCTAAATATAGCTTTTTGGGAAATCCTACTACTCCTTCATTTTCCTTAATTCCCGTGAAAAATAAGAAGTAAGCACTATATTATGGGACGGAGGGTGTACTTATTTTAGTATAGAAGAAGTACCTAACATTGAATGGCAGAGAATCGAAAAGAACCTAACTCCAAAATACAACGATAATTAGCCCTAAACACCCAATTCTTTTTTCATGAAGATTGACTTGAAAAAAGTGAAGTAAATTATGACAAAGTTTAGATCCTTATTGTATGCTTTACTCGTAAAAATTATGAAAATATGATGGTTTGATCGACACATTAAAATGAATCAACCAAATCTCATATGAACAATCTATTGTCATAAATCTCATTTGAATACGCCTTCAACCCTGTTGTCAACTTGGGATAAATGCTCTTTTCCTAGTTTATACAAATAATAGACCTCATTATATGTTCTATTGAATTACATTTATAATATTATGGATGTGACTTGTGAGACATTAGTTAGGAGATATTGGTTAGGTTTTTTTTCATTTAAATATAGTGGACTCACGTTTTCGCGATGTTAGAAAAAATTACAGTGGACTTCTACTAATCATAGAAATTATAGAAAATTAAAAGATCAATCCGGACACAGAGACAAAGGGTGGAATTGCACCGTTGATCAACATTACAAAACATGAGCAAATTCAGCATTTTAAAATGTTGGCTTTTCAACTCATAACTCATACCATTTAAACAAAAGATGTGCAGCCTACAGGGGAGGCTAACTCAGCATAACATAGTCTAAGAGGTTTCAAAGATCTCTACAAATTATAATTTTACATGCAGATGAGGCAATAGGAATATTCATTAGCCTTGAAATTGCATCACCTGCCTTTGTTGTGTAGCTCTCCAAATGGATCCAAATGGATCCTGATGATGTCTAATACCATTGCGTATTGTAACAAATACTTTGTCACAGCATGATCAATCATTTGATAGCTGTAAATGTCAATGACTTTAAGCGTTGATGACAAACACTTGGGCACCAAATCTGGAAGCAGATAAGACGGCTCCTCCGTTCTGCATTCTGATGTCAACCACTTACTCTAACATTACACCCAAATAAATAAATAAACATGGTTCACATTCATTTTTAAGGAAAAGTCATATGTAGCTCTTAGAGCTATGACTTAGCAAAGTAAGCACATGATTATATACAGTTGCTAAAGTACAAATCAAATTATATTAAGAAACAACACATGATTTCGTCTACTTAATATCTTTTGCTTAAAAGAAACTCTGAATAGCAGAAAGATCATTAAGGCAATCGATCGGTACTTACCCCATATATAAGCGACACAAGGTTGGGTGCATGTTCACAGAGCAGAACGAACACAGTTAAATGTGAAGGATGCTGCTTAAACAACCAGGAGCTGATATCTAAACATGTTAATGTAGGAAATATGGGAAGTTGATTAGCTTGTAGTTCCGCAGCGAAATGATGGAACTGCTAGAAAACGGAGGAATCATAGAAGTGTAAGACATAAAATCAACACAATACATGATATAATTATGTACTTGAGAGAGCGTGGTTTTTACCGAAATTGATGTAATCCATATATCCAAAGTTTTCAAGCTGGGGATTTGCTTCAATATTTCAACCAGTTTAATATCATATTAACCCAAGAAATGAAACTGAGCTTCATCTAATGAAGGGGCGTTAACGTTCAACTTAATTTCTGAAACATCATCAATTATCGACAAATATTCAAGACTTGGAGTTTCAATTATTATAGTTCGGCTCTGCAATCCCCTCAGAGTACGTCGCATTTCCAATCTCCTTAATGAAGAAGAACGAACACAAACACTCCACAAATTCCGACAATAGCTAATAACAAATTCTTTAAGACATGGTAAACCCGACCAGAAGATATCATCTAAACGGACATCGTCATCAATGAATTCAAACCATTCAAGGTGGAGAATCAAGAGCTTTGGTAGGAAGAGATTTGATAAGGAAAACCAGGGAGATAATACATATACAGCCAACTTTAGCACCTTAAGATTCTCACTCACAAGATTCCCCTTTTGTGGTCTTACTTTCTCCTCCTCTAATGTCCTGCAATTAACCTCAATTTCAAAGATGTTCCGTCTCATAATATTCCTCATCCATGAACAGACATGCAACATATCAATATCCTCATAAAACTTAAGTCGAAAGAGTCGTAAGGAAGGTGCATCATTAAGAATCAGAACCCTGTCAACAAAAGCTTTGAAACTTAACAACGATTGTATTTCAGGTTCATAAAAATCAATAACAGGGACTCTTGTCCAAATAAACTCCCATCTTTTAGACAATACGCTTGTTGCAACAGCTTCTTTCGTCAGCAGGAAAGATAGGATATGAGTGAGAATCTCATCTGGTAAGCTACTAATCCTGTCCTTCATTGTGGATCTTCTATGAAACAAAACCAAGAAAATTAGCACATTAAATAACTAATATTCAAAGAATTAGCAAAGATGACTAAAGACAACAAACTAGGAAGTAAGAACAGATGGGAACAATGTTTATAGACTTACAGATCGACAAAGCTTTGATATAGAGCTTATTGCACTATGCTTTATACTGAGACAAGAAGCTAAACATTGTTTGATTTTTATAGGGAGAAATCATAGGTACAATAAAAAAATCTTCCCTCCGTCCCATAATATAGTCTTGCTTTTTTTTTACACCTGGCCTCCAAGATAAACATTTGACCTTCAATATGTTCAATTCCTTAATAATAAAAAATATAAAAAGTTGATATTATGAAACTACACATTGAGGTGAATCTAGCAAGATCCCACATGAATATGTTTTTTTATATATACAAATGAGAATATATGGTCAAAGATTTTAAAGTTTGACCTCGAGAGAGAGAAACAAGCACTATATTATGGGACGGAGGGAGTATTCAACAAGTCAAGCGCTTCTAAATTCATTGTATAACAGCTATTGCTTATTAAATACTATAACTCTCTCGTTTCCAAGTACAAAGTTTTCTTTTGTTTCCAGCTTCCAAGGAAGTAGAAGTGTAGGAGTCTCCTAAACCTTGCTCAAAATATAGTGATTAATGAAGCAACCATGCAGAGTCAATTGAATCATTACCTAGAAAATTGTTCTCCGCAATAATAAAAGCAAGACTATTGCACTATCACACTTAAAAAAGAGATCGAATATAAGATCAGATGGAGTATGTATCAATGGTCATTGAAAATGGAGAGGTGATACACATACACTGGGTGTATGTGGGCTAAACATACACTTCAAATGAGAAGTTGACACATCATTGTTAGCCAAACAAAAAAAAGGGAAAAAGGGGGGAAATTATTTGGTTGATGGCGCCACAAAGCATGGTGTGGCGGGACAAATTGATGTTGCCGCCCAACATGCATTTAATGCATATTACTCCCACCAACCTGCATTTAATGCATATTACTCCCACCAACCTGCAAACTGTAATATACCTTTTGATTACTAATTAAATGTATGTTGATACTAGAAAAATTACAAATTTAAAATCGTCTGAACCTGCTTTGTTATTAAAATAATTGAATATTTTTATTTATATAATATGTTTTACTTCCAATTTTAATTATCATATAATGGATTCAAATGTTTCCGTTGTATTAACAAATTTAATATTTCTTCACGATACAAAAAAAAAACATTTTAATGAGGGAAAAAATGTGGCACTAATGGCAAGCATGGGATTTGAACTCGGGACCTAGTAGCCAGAAAAGCGATTTCATTGCTGCTGCTGTAACCAAGTGGGCGGGATATTCATCATGCTAAAAAGTGGATATATTAAATAATTATAGTATGCACAGCCGTTATTTGCAAACTGCAATAAAGGTTTTGATTACTAATTAAACATACGTTGTTACTAGAAAAATTACAAACTTAAAACCGTTTGAACCTGCTTTGCTATTAATATAATTGAATATTTTTTTTGTTTATATAATCTGTTTTACTTTCAATTTTAATTATCATAAAATGGACTTCAAACAAGGTTATCAGGATCGCGATCCTACTTAGGATCGGTGAGGGCATATAGGATCGGATCGTTGGATCGAATCGTAGAATCATACGATCCTACAAAATGACTAAAATTTGATAAAATATAATCTAAATATGTTCCGAATGATTCATAATTTGAGGAGAATAATCCTAAAAGTGCAAATTAGATTGTTAAAGCTAACATAGGAGTTGAATTATAAGATAATAATGTGTTTGTACACAGACATCACCATTCATATAATAATATTAAAAAAAAATCTTTTAAAATTAATTTAAAAAATCTGAATAAGTAATAACAAAGTGATAATAGTAAACTTATTTGCTTATTTGTGCATTTTAGATGCATAATTCATATATTTGGATGACAAAATACAAGTAGAAAAGCAAACAAGAAAGAAAAAAAAGCAATAGGTTAGTTGTGTGTAGGATCGGTCGATCCTACGGATCCTATGAAACGATCCTACGATTCTATAAGATTCCTACCGATCCTATACTGATTCCAACCGATCCTGAGCGATCATATGCGAGGTCGATTCCATGAGCGATTCGGATCATTTGGTCATATTAGGATCGTACGATTCTACTATCCGGATCGCGATTCTAACAGCGTTGACTTCAAACGTTTTCTGGATTGGAAAGCTTGATGTTTGGTTCTAAATCGGAAGCTTAAATTCTTACTAATCAGTTGCTATTAAATATAGCATTTTGTCAAAATTAACAAATACAAATGCAATTTAAGCAAAAGTTTTATAACTTTTTTTAATAAAACTTAAAAGTTTAAATACTTTGTTTATTGTTTATTATAAGGCACAACAATTATTAATCTTGTCATATACACATACTAACTCTCGTTCAATTGTTAGCCTTTAAAATTAAAGTTATGTTCCTTAATATTAACACAGCTACTAAATCAAGAACAATTGTTTTACCAAAAACCGAAATTATGCTCCATAATATTATTATTAGATAATTATTTGTTATAAGACACTACAATTATTAATCTTGTAATATACAAATACTAAATCTCAATCGATTGTTTCACCAGAAATTGATATTATGCATAAATAAACACTTACAAACTAAGGAGTGACCCTTGAAATACTCTATACTACTACAACCACCCAACAATAACGACAAAACTTAAGTTGGATGGTTCGAATCAAACATTGAAGGGTTAAAATCAAAAAGTGAAGGGTTATTAAGAATAATGATTGAAATTCAAATAATAGTTATCGGTATGTCGCTTTATGTGAAAACATATACAAATGAAGCAAAAGGTTCAAATAACATATTTATAATAAAACTTAGATTTTTGATACTTTGTTACTTTGTGTAAGAAGATTTTTGATACAAGTTGATACATCAAATAATTATAGTATACACAGCCGTTATTTGCAAAATGTAATATAGGTTTTTTTTTACCAATTAAATGTATCCTGTTACTATAAAATTTACAAACTTAAAATCGTTTGAACCTGTTTTGCTACTAATTTAACTGATTTTTTATATATTTATTTTTTTACAACAGCAACACTGAAAGCGTCTGCCTGGCTTTAAACGACTATAAGTTTGCAACTTCTTTAGTAACAGTAAACATTTTAATAGTAATACAAACCTATATTATAGTTTGCAAAAAAAGGCGGTGAATAGACTAATTACTTAATGTCTCCACTTCTTGAAATGGTGAATATCCCACAATCTTGGTTACTTCAACGACAATGAAAACGCGTTTATGGCTATAAGGTCCCGAGTTCGAATCCCATGCATCCCAAATTTTAATCCCCATTACAATGATTTTTTTTTAAAAATTTGTAGTAACACTTTAGTCTTAGAATCAAACGGCAAGCTTTGCAGTCCATGAAACGTTTGAAGTTCATTATATGATAATAAAAATTAAAAGTATAACATATTATTTTTTTAAAAAAAATCAATGATATTAATAACAAAACGACTATAAGTTTGCAATTTTTTTAGTAACAATAATCATTTTAATAGTAATACAAACATATATTATAGTTTGCAAAAAACGGTGGTGTATAGTATAATTACTTAATGTCTCCACTTCTTGACATGGTGAATATCCGCAATCTTAGTTACAACAACTACAATGAAAACGCATTTATGGCTATTAGGTCTCAAGTTCAAATCTCATGCATCCCAAATTTTAATCCCCATTAAAATGATTTTTTTTTTTAACATTTGTACGAACACTTCTTTTTAAAATTCATAGTAGCACTTTAGTCAAACTAAAACATGAATAATAGACAACATATTATTATTATTATTATTATTATTATTATTATTATTATTATTATTATTATTATTATTATTATTATTATTATTATTATTATTATTATTATTATTATTATTATTATTATTATTATTATTATTATTATTATTATTATTCTTATTCTTATTCTTATTATTATTATTATTATTATTATTATTATTATTATTATTATTATTATTATTATTATCTCTTAAGTCAAACTAAAACCATGTTTTAACAACTTATTGCTTGAAAAGACCAAAGTGCTACTATAATTTTAGAAAAGACTTAAGTGCTACTAAAAAGTAAACAAAATTATAAAAAACATTTTTATAGGGAAAAAATGTAGGATCCTACGATCCAAAAGGACATGACCGATCCTAATCCTACGGTTCTACAATGATTGAATGATCCTCCAATCGTATCCAACTAAACATTTTTAAGTCTTTTAGATTTAAGTTATATATTATTTAGATCATAACATATAGACTTAAAACCATCATTTGGAAAACCAATTATTGAAATTTATTATATTCCGACCTTTAAATATTGTTATCATGTTTACACCTATTTGATCTATGGATCTTACGATCCTACGATCCAATCCTACCGATTAGATCCTCCTTAACTTTTAGATTCAAAGTAGGATCTCGATCCTGACAACATTGTTTAGCATTACGAATATATGTGATCTTATTCCTTAACATGAATATTAGACAACATATTATTATTATTATCTCTTAAGTCAAACTAAAACCATATTTTAACAACTTATTGCTTGAAAAGACCAAAGTGCTACTACAATTTTGGAAAAGACTTAAGTGCTACTAAAAAGTAAACAAAATTTTAAAAAACATTTTTATAGGGAAAAAAATATAGGATCCTACGATCCAAAAGGACATGATCGATCCTTATCCTGCGGTTCTACGGCGATTGAGTGATCCTCCAATCCTATCCAACTAAACTTTTTAAAGTCTTTTAGATTTAAGTTATATAATATTTAGATAATAAGATCTAGACTTTAAAACCATCATTTGGAAAACCAATTATTGAAATTTATTATATTCCGACCTTTAAATATTTTTATCATGTTTACACCAATTTGATATATGGATCTTACGATCCTACGATCCGATCCGATCCGATCCTACCGATTAGATCCTCCTTAACTTTTAGATTCAAAGTAGGATCTCGATCCTGACAACATTGTTTAGCATTACGAATATATGTGATCTTATTCCTTAACATGAATATTAGACAACATATTATTATTATTATCTCTTAAGTCAAACTAAAACCATATTTTAACAACTTATTGCTTGAAAAGACCGAAGTGCTACTATAATTTTGGAAAAGACTTAATTGCTACTAAAAATTAAACAAAATTTAAAGAAAAACATTTTTATAGGGAAAAAAATGTAGGATCCTACGATCCAAAAGGACATGCTCGATCCTTATCCTGCGGTTCTACGGTGATTGAGTGATCCTCCAATCCTATCCAACTAAACTTTTTAAAGTCTTTTAGATTTAAGTTATATATTATTTAGATCATAAGATATAGACATAAAACCATCATTTGGAAAACCAATTATTGAAATTTATTATATTCCGACCTTTAAATACTGTTATCATGTTTACACCTATTTGATATATGGATCTTACGATCCTACGATCCGATCCGATCCGATCCTACCGATTAGATCCTCCTTAACTTATAGATTCAAAGTAGGATCTCGATTCTGACAACATTATTTAGCATTGCAAATATATGTGATCTTATTCCTTAACATGAATATTAGACAACATATTATTATTATTATTATCTCTTAAGTCAAACTAAAACCATATTTTAACAACTTATTGCTTGAAAAGACCAAAGTGCTACTACAATTTTGGAAAAGACTTAAGTGCTACTAAAAAGTAAACAAAATTTTAAAAAACATTTTTATAGGGAAAAAAATATAGGATCCTACGATCCAAAAGGACATGATCGATCCTTATCCTGCGGTTCTACGGCGATTGAGTGATCCTCCAATCCTATCCAACTAAACTTTTTAAAGTCTTTTAGATTTAAGTTATATAATATTTAGATAATAAGATCTAGACTTTAAAACCATCATTTGGAAAACCAATTATTGAAATTTATTATATTCCGACCTTTAAATATTTTTATCATGTTTACACCAATTTGATATATGGATCTTACGATCCTACGATCCGATCCGATCCGATCCTACCGATTAGATCCTCCTTAACTTTTAGATTCAAAGTAGGATCTCGATCCTGACAACATTGTTTAGCATTACGAATATATGTGATCTTATTCCTTAACATGAATATTAGACAACATATTATTATTATTATCTCTTAAGTCAAACTAAAACCATATTTTAACCACTTATTGCTTGAAAAGACCAAAGTGCTACTACCTCCGGTTCCGAAAGATCTTCCCTATTTGACATTTTTCACTATTCACAAGTTTTACTTTGACTGTTGTTTATGACTTATACGTAAGAAAAAATATAGTCATGTGGGATCTTGTTAGATTCATCTCAATATGTATTTTATTAATATCTACTTTTTATATTTTTTTCAAATACACAATTAAAGATATTAAAGTCTAAAGTTTTACAGTGGCATGCGTGAAAAGTAAAAGAGGGAAGATCTTTAGGAACCGGAGGGAGTACTATAATTTTGGAAAAGACTTAAGTGCTACTAAAAAGTAAACAAAATTTTAAAAAACATTTTATATGGAAAAAAATGTAGGATCCTACAATCCAAAAGGACATGATCGATCCTTATCCTTCGGTTCTACGGTGATTGAGTGATCCTCCAATCCTATCCAACTAAACTTTTTAAAGTCTTTTAGATTTAAGTTATATATTATTTAGATCATAAGATATAGACTTAAAACCATCATTTGGAAAACCAATTATTGAAATTTATTATATTCCGACCTATAAATATTGTTATCATGTTTACACCTATTTGATCTATGGATCTTACGATCCTACCGATTAGATCCTCCTTTACTTTTAGATTCAAAGTAGGATCTCGATCCTGACAACATTGTTTAGCATTACGAATATATGTGATCTTATTCCTTAACATGAATATTAGACAACATATTATTATTATTATCTCTTAAGTCAAACTAAAATCATATTTTAACAACTTATTGCTTGAAAAGACCAAAGTGCTACTACAATTTTGGAAAAGACTTAAATGCTACTAAAAAGTAAACAAAATTTTAAAAAACTTTTTTATAGGGAAAAAAATATAGGATCCTACGATCCAAAAGGACATGATCGATCCTTATCCTGCGGTTCTACGGTGATTGAGTGATCCTCCAATCCTATCCAACTAAACTTTTTAAAGTCTTTTAGATTTAAGTTATATACTATTTAGATCATAAGATATAGACTTAAAACCATCATTTGGAAAACCAATTATTGAAATTTATTATATTCTGACCTTTAAATATTTTTATCATGTTTACACCTATTGGATATATGGATCTTACGATCCTACAACCTGATCCTATCCGATCCTACCGATTAGATCCTCCTTAACTTTTATATTCAAAGTAGGATCTCGATCCGGACAACATTGTTTAGCATTACGAATATATGTGATCTTATTCCTTAACATGAATATTAGACAACATATTATTATTATTATCTCTTAAGTCAAACTAAAAACATATTTTAACAACTTATTGCTTGAAAAGACCGAAGTGCTACTACAATTTTGGAAAAGACTTAAGTGCTACTAAAATGTAAACAAAATTTTAAAAAACATTTTTAAAGGGAAAAAATGTAGGATCCTACAATCCAAAAGGACATGATCGATCCTTATCCTTCGGTTCTACGGTGATTGAGTGATCCTCCAATCCTATCCAACTAAACTTTTTAAAGTCTTTTAGATTTAAGTTATATATTATTTAGATCATAAGATATAGACTTAAAACCATCATTTGGAAAACCAATTATTGAAATTTATTATATTCCGAACTTTAAATATTGTTATCATGTTTACACCTATTTGATCTATGGATCTTACGATCCTACCGATTAGATCCTCCTTTACTTTTAGATTCAAAGTAGGATCTCGATCCTGACAACATTGTTTAGCATTACGAATATATGTGATCTTATTCCTTAACATGAATATTAGACAACATATTATTATTATTATCTCTTAAGTCAAACTAAAATCATATTTTAACAACTTATTGCTTGAAAAGACCAAAGTGCTACTACAATTTTGGAAAAGACTTAAATGCTACTAAAAAGTAAACAAAATTTTAAAAAACTTTTTTATAGGGAAAAAAATATAGGATCCTACGATCCAAAAGGACATGATCGATCCTTATCCTGCGGTTCTACGGTGATTGAGTGATCCTCCAATCCTATCCAACTAAACTTTTTAAAGTCTTTTAGATTTAAGTTATATAATATTTAGATCATAAGATATAGACTTAAAACCATCATTTGGAAAACCAATTATTGAAATTTATTATATTCCGACCTTTAAATATTTTTATCATGTTTACACCTATTGGATATATGGATCTTACGATCCTACAACCTGATCCTATCCGATCCTACCGATTAGATCCTCCTTAACTTTTATATTCAAAGTAGGATCTCGATCCGGACAACATTGTTTAGCATTACGAATATATGTGATCTTATTCCTTAACATGAATATTAGACAACATATTATTATTATTATCTCTTAAGTCAAACTAAAACCATATTTTAACAACTTATTGCTTGAAAAGACCGAAGTGCTACTACAATTTTGGAAAAGACTTAAGTGCTACTAAAATGTAAACAAAATTTTAAAAAACATTTTTAAAGGGAAAAAAATGTAGGATCCTACAATCCAAAAGGACATGATCGATCCTTATCCTTCGGTTCTACGGTGATTGAGTGATCCTCCAATCCTATCCAACTAAACTTTTTAAAGTCTTTTAGATTTAAGTTATATATTATTTAGATCATAAGATATAGACTTAAAACCATCATTTGGAAAACCAATTATTGAAATTTATTATATTCCGACCTTTAAATATTGTTATCATGTTTACACCTATTTGATCTATGGATCTTACGATCCTACGATCCGATCCGATCCTACCGATTAGATCCTCCTTAATTTTTATATTCAAAGTAGGATCTCGATCCTGACAACATTGTTTAGCATTACGAATATATGGGATCTTATTCCTTAACATGAATATTAGACAACATATTATTATTTTTATCTCTTAAGTCAAACTAAAACCATATTTTAACAACTTATTGCTTGAAAAGACCGAAGTGCTACTACAATTTGGAAAAGACTTAAGTGCTACTAAAAAGTAAACAAAATTTTAAAAAAACATTTTTAAAGGGAAAAAAATGTAGGATCCTACAATCCAAAAGGACATGATCGATCCTTATCCTTCGGTTCTACGGTGATTGAGTGATCCTCCAATCCTATCCAACTAAACTTTTTAAAGTCTTTTAGATTTAAGTTATATATTATTTAGATCATAAGATATTGACTTAAAACCATCATTTGGAAAACCAATTATTGAAATTTATTATATTCCGACCTTTAAATATTGTTATCATGTTTACACCTATTTGATCTATGGATCTTACGATCCTACGATCCGATCCGATCCTACCGATTAGATCCTCCTTAATTTTTATATTCAAAGTAGGATCTCGATCCTGACAACATTGTTTAGCATTACGAATATATGGGATCTTATTCCTTAACATGAATATTAGACAACATATTATTATTATTATCTCTTAAGTCAAACTAAAACCATATTTTAACAACTTATTGCTTGAAAAGACCAAAGTGCTACTACAATTTTGGAAAAGACTTAAGTGCTACTAAAAAGTAAACAAAATTTTAAAAAACATTTTTATAGGGAAAAAAATGTAGGATCCTCTGATCCAAAAGGACATGATCGATCCTTATCCTGCGGTTCTACGGTGATTGAGTGATCCTCCAATCCTATCCAACTAAACTTTTTAAAGTAATTTAGATTTAAGTTATATATTATTTAGATCATAAGATATAGACTTAAAACCATCATTTGGAAAAGTTATTATTGAAATATATTATATTCTGACCTTTAAATATTGTTATCATGTTTACACCTATTTGATCTATGTCATTAGATCTTACGATCCTATGATTCGATCCTACCGATTAGATCCTGCTTACCTTTTAGATTGAAAGTAGGATCTCGATCCTGACAACATTGTTTAGCATTACGAATATACGTGATCGTATAACATATTATTGTTATTATTATCTCTTAAGTAAAACTAAAACCATGTTTTAACAACTTATTGCTTGAAAAGAGCAAAGTGCTACTATAATTTTGGGAAAGACTAAAGTGCTACTAAAAAGTAAACAGTTTTTTAAAAAATATTTTTATGGGGAAAAAATGTAGGATCCCATGATCCAAAAAGACATGATCGATCCTGATGTATGGTAAAAGAGTACTAGGGACGGAGAGAGTATATCAATTGCATGGATATTAATGTAACTAAACCGGTTAGGTTCTAAACCGGAAGCTTAAATTCTTACTAATGTGTTACTAATAAATACAACATTTTGTCAAATATAACAAATACAAATGTAATTTAAGCAAAAGTTTTATAACATTTTTATAATAACACTTAATAGTTTAAATACTTTTTTTATTGTTTATTATAAGGCACCACAATTATTAATTTTTTTATATACAAATACTAAAAGTGCTACTACAAAATAAAATAAAAAATAAAAAATATGGGGGAGGGGGAATGTGGAAGTAATATATAGCAAGCATGGGATTCGACCTAGAGACCTCACAGTCATAAATGCACTTTCAAGTTTGCAGTTGTAACCGAGTTGACGGGATATTCAACCGTCATAACAAGTGGATAAATTAAATAATTAATACTTATAGTAAACACCACCGTTATTTGCAAACTATAATATAGGTTATGTTTCCTATTTTAATGTGTCGTGTTACTAAAAAAATCACAAACTTTTACTCCCTCCGTCCCAGAAAGATCTGAACACTTATTGGGACACATAGTTTAAGGTGATAAGTTGTAGTGTGGTTATCAAATGTTATTTTATTTAAAAAGTAGATGTGATACGAGTTGGTGGGGTAATTTTTTATTAGAGGAGAGATAAACTTAGGTAACTTTTTATTGATAAAAGGTAGAGTGTGGGCCAAAGATGTGTAAAAGAAATAATATATTAATGGTGGGACCATGTCAAAAAAAAGATGTGTTCAAACTAATTTGGGACAAACATAAAAGGAAAGTGTTCAGACTATTCTGGGACGGAGGTAGTATTTAAATTTTAATGGACTCCAAACCTTTCCTGGATTGGAAAGCTTGATTTTTGGTTCTAAACAAAAAAAGCTTAATTTCTCACGAATCTGTTACTGTCATGTCATTGTGATTAATCCAGTGTCCATATTCTGTTACTAATCAGTAACATTATGAATAAGATGAAGTTGTCGAAACATATGAATAAAACAAAGGATTCATAGTAGAAGATGGTGAAGATGAATAAGATGAAGGTAATATAAGAATAATCTGAAGAAAAAATTAGAATTCTTTTTTTTAGTTTTAAACAAAGGATTACTACAAATCTAAACAAAGAAAACTTCATAAAACAGATCTTTGAAACAAAGACAGAGAACAAATCATTTAAAACAAAAAATTATCTCTCGAAAATTATATAATTCATATGAATTTACGTAAAAACAAACATTTTTTTAAGCAAAACATGAAGAAACAATATCTTTAAAGAAAATATACATATAATACAAAACGAAAATTTACAGTGTAGAGAAAAATAATAACAAAATTAGATTTTTCGAACATTATAAAAAAATATACATTGTAGAAAAATAATTGAATTCAAGAACATAAAGAACATGAAAATATTAGAAGAGAGAGAAGAGAGAAAGACAAACCCAAAAAAAATTACAGCCAAAAAAATGAGAGGAGAGAGAATGGGTTAGTTGGAAAATTAGGAGCATTAATTATGCCTTGAAAATACAAATCAGATTTGAAATTTGAAATTCAAGTTTCATTTGAAATTCAAATGAAAATTTCGAAAACACATATTTGGGGCCCAAACCCAAACACCACTAAAAGGCTGCCACATCACCGGTGTATGTTTGGCCCACATACACCGGGTGTATGTGTAGAAATGATCATATTTATATAAAATACTCCCTCCGTCCCATAATCATTTCTCATCTTTCACGGGAATTAAGGAAAATAGAAGTAGTAGGATTTCTCAAAAAAAAACATTTAAGAAAGTGTTTATTTGGTACTTTTGTCTTGGAACCGGCTATTTATTTTATTTTGCCATTTAAAAAAATAAAAAAGCAATGAATGTTTCTTGGAAGGGTGTAAAACAATAAATAGGGGCACATATTTTGAAAGAAAAGTAGGGGTATTTTGGAAAGTTTGTGTAGAAATTGAGGATAATTTAGTCCAAGCAAATTAATAAAAAAGAAAACAAGCACAACATTTTAGGACACCAAATAAAAAATGTGAGCACTATATTATTGGACGGAGGGAGTAATAAAAGCAAGATTATTGTACTATATTTTTCGTTATCCTCCTTAATTAATTCCTCTAGTACGGACTTACAGTAGAGAGAAATTATATGAATAATTGAAAAATGACCCTATATATATACTTTTCGTATCTAATACTCCAGTGGCCGTTACCTTCTACCTTAAAATCAAGACAATTTTTCAAATAATTGCAACACTTGATTTTTAAATGATCACTGACCAATGAGGCTTGTTGTATTCGTTTTACGTCTTTTTTTCAAAATATCGATCATTTTAAAAAATTATTAGAACAAGTGTTGCAATTTTTCAAGAAACAATTGCTACAAGTTTACAGAAAACAGGTGTATACAACATGACTTCAAATACTATGAGAATTATCGCGGTAGCCCTACGTTGACAACTAAAAAGTGATACACAAGCAAATTGGCAGAAGCCACGAGCTTCAACTCAATCACTTATTCATTATCATAAGCTCACTCAACCAAACATCTCTGCAACCTGGTTTAATGAAGGGCTCTGATCATATCAACAATATAGTAAATAGTGACATTAGAGCTGGCTTTTCAAGGCGACAACAACAAGCACGAACAGAGGATAGAGAACACAGGCAAGGTAGGGAGAAATCAGAGCATTCTACTCAACTCTCTCCACGTAACAAGATAAGTGTTGACACTATAAGAGTCATTCTTACCAAAGCAGTGATCGAAAGATATCTTACCCCTTTCAAGACACCATTAAATACTGTTGGAATATTTATAGGGTAATGGGTTTTATAAGCTCATATGATTATATACTAGAAGAGGAGGAGGTCTAGTATGCTAAGATTAGAATGCGCAAAATCATGTGAATGAATCAAGCAAGTCAGTAGGCTGGTCGCGGGTCGCGACCAGGAGGCCATCGCGGGTCGCGACACCTGTCACGGGTCGCGACCAGCGTCCTTTCGCGACTCGCGATCTGTATCGCGGGTCGCGACGTGTACACTGACTTGGGCGTGAAATTTTGCGTGGACGGTTTATAACCGTTGTATTGCATATGTTTTCCGTTTAATGATGATTAAGTATTCTTAATCAGGGGATTAAAGGGAGATCAATGCTGTAACAGCTCTAATCAAGAGGGAATATGTTATATGACCCTTGTCATTTCATATGAGGAAAAAGGGTGAAAATCAGTTTTTGAGATTCTAAGAGACTTGCTTTGCTTGAGAGAAAACTTGCTACTTTCTCTCTAGTGTTCTTCACAAACTACAAACTCAAAGTTCTTGTTGATTCACATAGAAGATCATCTTGTCAATTGTTTCTCTCCATTGTATCTCATTAGTTATTTCGTGTTAACCCGGTGATCCTAGAGGGGCAAAATTAAACTAATTAGAAAGTGTAGTTTTCGTGCCTTGGAGTGGTGTATCCGGTTCCCTTGTTTGAGCTCACATCTAACAATCTATTAGTTTAAATTTCTTTCTTTTCGGATATGGCTCAATCACTCAAGGACATGACTATGAACTTTCAAAAGTTGGACAAGTTTGAGGGGGTGGGTTATCGAAGATGGCAAAAGAAGATGCACTTCTTGTTGACAACTTTGAATGTGGTGTATGTTCTTTCAACACCCATGCCACCATTCCCGAAAGATGGAGAGGAAGAGTCCGTGGAGACTACAAGGAGGAGAACAAAGTGGGAGAATGATGACTACATTTGCCGGGGTCACATCCTCAACTCTCTTACCGACCCTTTGTTCGATCTTTACCAAAATGTGGAGAGTGCAAAGGAACTTTGGGATGCTCTTGAGGCCAAGTATATTTCGGAAGATACTTCAAGTAAGAAATTTCTTGTTAGTAATTTTAATTCATTTAAAATGACTAATGATCGGCCTATTATAGAGCAATTTCATGAAGTTCATCATATTTTGAACCAAATTAGATCACATGGTATGGTGATGGATGAGGCTATTGCCGTAGCCTCAATCATTGATAAATTACCACATTCTTGGAAAGAAACTAAGCATTCCTTGAAACATAGGAAGGAAGATATGTCCATGGAGCAATTAGGAACTCATCTTCGTATTGAAGAGGGTATCCGGGCTCAAGATGGGGTTAAGGATACTACTCCTAGTATTCCTAAGTCTACCGTGAATATGGTAGAGGTTGGTGGGTCTAGTGGGACCAAGAAATCCAACAATAACAACTCTAAAACCAACTTTGCAAACAAGAAGAGGAAGACCCTCACTTGTTGGGTATGCAATGGACCTCATCTCAAGAGGGATTGTCCTTCTAAGAAGAAGAAGACAAAGAATGGGCAACACTACAAGAAAAAGCTAAAATAACGACCGCTTCACAGCGACGGTCAATAAAACGATCGGTGATGTAAAATATAGCGACGGCTTAAAGCAGTCGGTGGTCACCGACTGTTTACAATGTATAGAACGACGGTTTAACCGTCGGTGATTATCAGCGACGGTCTTGAGCCGTCGTTGTTGAGGTTAATGTAAATCTGAAATTTTTTTTACCTTAGGCGACGGTCTTAAGCCGTCGCTGATGTCGAGGGGGGGTTAAAATGAAATTGTCTCTTTCAGTCGGGTTTATTTCAACGATTTATGAGAGAGAAGTTAGGAGGCGAATTGAAGAAGCCGACGAACGCGACACCACCTCCACCTGCCGTTGCCGCCGGCGACACCACCGCCACCTGACGTTTCCACCGGCGACACCACCTCCACCTGCCGTTGCCGCCGGTTAATACTGCTTCATTTTCTTGTCTTTTTTTTATTTTTTTTAACTCATCAAACCAAACCCTAAAAATTGGGTTTTTGGGATATAGGTGGCCAAAACCACCGTAAGCCGCCGGAAAATCTTTCTCCTCCCTTATCCAATTTTCAGGCTTCAGCTCTCCTCTACACTACCTTTGAACTTGGTGAAATTCCCTCTCACTTTTATCTTTGCCTTTAAAATTGCAATGTCAGTTATTCTGTTTCGTTTGTTACATTAATTTTTGGTTAAAATATGATTGTTGGTCAGATAATTCTATGCTCATATTGTAAAACCGTTGCAAAAGAAGTGTTCTTGTTTGTGCTTCTTATCTGTTTGAAGAAATGCTTATGTGAATTGTGTTTTGGTTTTCTCTAAGGGTGAGTGACTGGGTTCATTGCTTGATTTGTAGTGCAAAATTCAGTAAAATTGTTAACTTTCTGTTTTTGGGTTAGTTGATTGTATGCCCACATTTGCTTTATGTTTCTTCTAAATTGGGTGTGTGAAATTTGTTTGATACATGTTGAAGTTGTGATGCTTTTGTTCAATGGTTTTTATTGAATGAATGGTGAAAATATGGATTGTTTCCTAATATCTATTTCAGACTTAATTTTTGTTAATAATTTCATTTTTGAATTTTTGGCACTCACCAAAATCTCATTTGGCTTTGTCAATGTAGGTGGCCAAACACCACGCCCCGACTGCCGTCTGCCTGTTCCGAAGCCCTGCCGCCTCTAGGTACTCTTTAAATTTTAAAATCTTTAATTTTAATAGTAAATATAGTTTATATGGTTAATTGCTTAATTTTATGTTTAAATTTTGCTAAATGCTTAAAGGTTATAAAAGTTAAAAACTATATAATTATCACAATAATTTATTTATTGCACATTCCTTTATTTAGTTTACACTATTTAAATTCACTTTGATTTGTTTTAGTATATCATAGCTTGTATTAAGGACAACATTTCAATAAAAATATATGACTTTTGTAATGAAATGTTGAAGATTACTTGTTGTGACATTTCCATCTGTAGTTTTTCTTACTGTTGTTGAGTAACATGATCCATTCTGCACCTGCAGGGGGGAGTGCAGGGGGGAGTGCGGGGAGGAGGGCGGGGGTCGGTGAGGGGGAGTGCGGGGTGGGGGGGAATGCGGGGGGAGTGCAGGGGGGAGGGCAGGGGGTGAGTGAGGGTGGGGGGAGTGCATGGTGGGTGGGAGTGCGGGGGGAGTGCGGGGGGAGTACGGGGGGTCGGTGAGGGGGGGAGTGCGGGGGGGGGGAGTGCGGGGTGTGGCTTGCAAAGTTCAACGAATTTGTCTCTAACGGCCTTAACCAATAAATCTCTTACTTGGGAGATTTTTACTAATTATGATGTCCTTATTTTTTGCAAACTACTACAAGGTCTAAGTTGTGTTTTGTTAATATAAGCCATATGTTTTCCCATTATTATAGCTATTTTTGTTTTCTTCCCAATATATGTGATTTGTTTTTTGGTGCAAATAAAGTTGTAATTTGTTAATATTGAAGAAATCAGTTTTTTTATTCTTGGATTATTCATACTTTAATGTAACAAGAATTTATTTCAATTGTTTTGTTTAATCTTGCGCGTTTCTAATTTCTTACATTTTAGGTAATCATGTCTAATCCTAAGGGCTGCGGAGGTCGAGGTGGCTTAGGTGGAAGTCAAGGTCGTGGGACTTTGATTCCTAGGGAGCTTTTTCAGTCACCAGAAGTAGAAGGAAGCCAGAACCCTATGTCAGAGACACAGGGAGATGATTCACAGGCACGTGACATTGGTAACCACGTACCGGAGACTCCGAACACTCATACGGAGGAAGGTGAAGGTTCGAACCGTGCACCAAGAAAGGTTTTAAGCCCTACTGGATTGTGGTAAGTTCGTAAGCTACTATATGCTTCATGATATTTGTATGCAATGATATTCACAATTCACGTGTTTGTTTGGTTTTCAATTCAGATTTGATGATAACAAGGTTAGTGGGTCCATCACTGACATTTTCCAGGGCCATTTTCGACAACCTTGGTTCAATTACAGTGAGGTCGACAATGCAACAAAGACGCATTGGTGCGTGGAACATTTTCACAGTATGTATGAATCGAATTATGAAAAATGAAATTGATTATATTACTTTATTAATATCTTTGTTTAATGTTTGACTAAAGGGTATTTACGAATGGGCTCCTGAGTTAGAAGGCCTAGTGAGGAAGGATTACAAGAAAAAAGCTTCATCTCGTCTGAGAGACTTGCGATACTGGGTGGTTAAGAAAGCCAAAGAAAGGCCAAAATGGTTGGGGGAGACGATCTACGAAGACATGAAGAAGAGAAGTGAAGAGCCAACATTTCAGGAAAAATCTGAAAAGGCGAAGAAGAACCGAAGAGGTGGCTCCCTGTCTAATCCAATTGAGCCGTCACACTTTCAGGGTTCTATTTCGGCGACACAGCATGCTAGGAAGATGGTAAATATGTTTCATATCTACTACTTAGTGTAATTTACATGACATTTTCGGTATGAGTAAAAAATAAAGCCTTTGTTCAACAATGTCTACAGGCAAAGAGTAGAGGAGGAGTACTCCCTACTGATCCCGAGTTGTTCTTGAAGACTCATTTTAAGACTGTTCCTGGAAAAGGAGAAATTCCAGCAAACAAGAAAGCAAAGCAAATCTCGGTACATACTTCTAAACATATATTTATAGGCAAATATGATTGAAAAGTTTGATGCTAGTTTAAGTTAGAATCAAATATAGGCCATTTAAGGTCATTTTACTTGAAAATGAATGAATACGAGTAGTTTGATGCTAGTTTAAGTTATAAACACCTCAAACATCATATATATAGTTACTTTAATGTATTTATAAGTAGTTTTGATTGAAAATACACAAAGTAGGAAAGTTAGAACCAAAAATAGGCTAATATAGGCCATTTTAGGCCATTTTACTTGAAAATGAATGAATACGAGTAGTTTGATGCTAGTTTAAGTTATAAACACCTCAATCATCATATATATAGTTAGTTTAATGTATTTATAAGTTGTTTTGATTGAAAATACACAAAGTAGGAAAGTTAGAACCAAATATAGGCCATTTTAGGTCATTTTACTTGAAAATGAATGAATACGAGTACTTTGATGTTAGTTTAAGTTATAAACAACTCAAACATCATATATATAGTTAGTTTAATGTATTTATAAGTTGTTTTGATTGAAAATACGCAAAGTAGGAAAGTTAGAACCAAATCTAGGCAAATATAGGCCATTTTAGGCCATTTTACTTGAAAATGAATGAATACGAGTTGTTTGATGCTAGTTTAAGTTATAAACACCTCAAACATCATATATATAGTTACTTTAATATAATTGTAAGTTGTTTTGATTGAAAATACACAATATAGGAAAGTTAGAACCAAATATAGGCTAATATAGGCCATTTTACTTAAAAATGAATGAATACGAGTACTTTGATGTTAGTTTAAGTTATAAACAAACATCATATATATATTTAGTTTAATGTATTTATAAGTTGTTTTTATTGAAAATACACAATATAGGCAAGTTAGAACCAAATGTACGCCATTTTGCCCACTTTATATTACTTGAATATGAGTATATTTAACCAAATGCAGGAGACGTACAATAAGAAGCTGGATCATTGTACCACTCAGGGGTCACAGCCGAACCCTGATCTGTTGTATTGGGAGACAGTTGGGAGGAGGAACAGAGGAAAAGTTCAGGGGTTGGGTCAGGGAGATCATTTGTACTACAACTCTTCATCAGGGCGAGGAGATGGCGGCTCTTCACAACCATATGAGCCGTCCATTTTTTCTCAGATTGAGGCGCAGGTGGAGGCAAAGGTCGCTGCGCGGATGGAAGAGGTGGAGGCAATGGTCGCAGCACGGGTGGAAGCGTCAAGTCGGGCCATCGTTGTGGAAATGATGAGGAACATGTCTAGTTTCGGCCACATGTCCTCAGGTTGCAACCCAGACCCCCCTCCACAACGCAGACCAGACGATGACCCAGGGTTTGGTGGTGGCGGTAGTGCTACAGAGACACCCTTGACAGTGTAGTTTTTTTGGTTTTGGCAACTAGGTAACTAACTTATAATTGGATATAGTTAGTCTAACTATATGCATTTAGTGTCAATATTTATCGGCATCTCGCTTTGTTTCTAGATGTGTCGGGTTATTTTTTTTGGAACCCGACTTCTACTTTATTTCTCGACACCGGGATCTATTTTGCGTACATATATTTAATCTAGGTAGTTTGTCTAACTATAGACATTTAGTGTCTATATTTATCGGCATCTAGCTTATTAGTTTCTAGCTTTGTCGATATATATTTTTTGTAAACACCGACTTCTACTTTATTTCCCGACATCGGGATCTATTTTGTGTACATAATTGTAATCTATTTCATGTAATTATACAAGTATCTATGCAAATTGTAATATATATCAAAATTGCATATTTTTGTAATTGAAAAAATTGAATGCGATGGAGGAACAGCTTTAGTGTGGTCCACAAGCATGCAGCTGTGCAGGTACAGGTTTAATTATTATTAAGAACAATAATATTCTAAATAATATTATTTTAAAACAACAACGACGGCTAAACATTAAATCAACGACGGCTAGGCAGTCGCTGTAAGGTACTCTATGCATCCAAGGACTTACACATCAACGACTGCTTTTATACAGTAGCGACGGTTTTTAACAGACGTTGAATTAGCGCAATCAACGACGGTTTGTAACCGACGGTGATACACCGACGGTTTAACACGGTCGGTAAATCAGCGACGGTTAAACACCGTCGCTAATTTACCGTCTGTTTAAAACAGTCGTTGGCTTGGAGCCAACGTTGGTTTTGGAAAACGGTCGCTGATGAGCAGGGAACCGTCGTTAAAATTTTTACCGACGGCTTAGCGGTCGTTGATTCCAATATCAGCGACCACCTTTCCACCGACTGCATTTCAACGACTGCTAGCCGTCGTTGATAATTTAGCGACGGTTTTCTTTTGATCACCGACGACTTTTAGCCGTCGTTAATTACCACCTTTCTTGTAGTGCAACCTAGTGTTGTTCAAAACCAAGGTAAAGTTGCACATGAAAATGTAATTGAAGAAATGATTTTTGTGGCTATGATTTCTGAAATTATGTTTGTGCAGGTTGATGATTCTTGGTGGATAGATTCGGGGGCCTCTAGACATGTGTGCAATAATAAGCACTTCTTCAAGTCTTTGGAAGAATTGGATGATGGTCCAATCTTGTATATGGGGAATGATTCTACGGTAAAGGCCAAGGGTATAGGCCAAGTAGAATTGTTGTTAACCTCGGGAAAGACTTTAACTCTCCGGGATGTTGTTTATGTACCGGAAGTTAGGAAGAATCTTGTGTCGGGGGGTCTTTTGAATAAATTTGGTTTTAAAGTTGTATTTGAATCGGATAAGTTTATTGTTTCCAAGGGTGGTATTTTTGTTGGACAAGAATTTTATTGTAATGGGGTGTTTAAATTTAGTATTAATAATGCAATTGATACTAGTTCTATTTACATGCTTGATGTTTCTTCTCTATGGCACAATCATTTATGTCATGTAAACTATCGTAGATTATATGACATGTCTAAGCTAGGTTTAATACCTTCTTTCGATTTAAAGTTAGAGAAGTGTAAGACATGCATGCTAAATAAGATTACAAAGAATCCTTATCCTAGTGTGACTAGACAAACGGTTTTGCTTGAATTGGTGCATAGTGACTTGTGTGACTTTCATAGTTCACCTTCTTTAGGAAATAAAAAATATATTGTGACTTTTATTGATGATTATTCAAGGTTTTGTTACATATATTTATTATTTACTAAAGATGAAGCACTAGAAAAGTTTAAGATTTTTAAGACCGAGGTGGAACTTCAACTTAATGGAAAAGTTAAAAGACTTCGGACGGATAGGGGTGGTGAATACTATAATCCTAGCTATTTTAGTTCCATTGGTGTAATTCATGAAACAACCGCCCCATACTCACCTCAAAGTAATGGTATAGCGGAAAGGAAAAATAGGGTTCTAAAAGAAATGGTCAACACCATGCTTTCTAATTCGGGTCTAAATGACGGTTTTTGGGGTGATGCAATTTTAACTGCATGTTATATATAAAATCGAGTTCCTAATAAAAGGAATAAGACTACCCCTTATGAACTTTGGTGTAACAAAAAGCCTAATCTCAATTACCTTAAGGTATGGGGTTGTAGGGCAATTGTCAAATTGACGGAACCTAAAAGGAAAACTTTAGATGAAAAAGGAATTGATTGCATTTTTATAGGCTATGCGGTACATAACAAAGCCTATAGGATTTATGTCATTGAGCCAAATGATTTTGTCTCTATCCATTCTGTGATAGAGTCAAGGGATGCAATATTTGATGAGACTAGATTCTCATCGATTCCAAGACCAAAGGACATGGTACCTAGTACTAGTTCCAATGTTGTGGATGACATTAACAATGATCATGATACTACAACACCGGAAATTAGGAAAAGTAAAAGAATTAGAAAAGAGAAATCTTTTGGACCGGATTTTCAACTATATTTAGTTGAAGGGTCAAGGGAGTCTATTGTGACTCAAATTTCATATTGTTACAATATGGAGGAGGATCCTAGGACCTTTGATGAGGCTATGAAGTCTCATGATTCTGCTTTCTGGAAAGAGGCAGTGAATGATGAAATGGATTCAATAATGGGAAATCATACTTGGATTTTAGCTAATTTACCTCCCGGATGCAAACCTTTAGGTTGTAAGTGGATTTTTGTAAGGAAATGGAAGATCGATGGAACCATACACCAGTAAAATAAATGCTTATTGATGCGGTCATTAAGTGGCATATTGCGGCGGTTTTGGCCGCGCAGCAATTAAGGGCGCAGCAATAGGTAATTAACCTATTGCTGCGGTTTTTAACCGCAGCAATAGGCCAAGATATTGCTGCGGTTCCTAGCCAAAACCGCAGCAATAGGTTTATTTTTTATTTACAAAGTGCAACATATTGCTGCGGTTCCTAGCCAAAACCGCAGCAATAGGTTTACTTTTTATTTAAAAAGTGCAACATATTGATGCGGTTGTTGCCCAAAACCGCAGCAATAGATCCTGTACAGGAAATTTTTTTTTTTTTTTTTTTGCATTTTGCAATCAAATTTGAAAGATTAAAGTCGGGCAACTAACCCATCCAATATCCACCAAATTCGTAAACGAACTGAAGATGAAATGACAAATGAATCTCATTAATATATAAAGATATAAAAGCTAGTTACAAACAAACTAATGTCTCTAATTACAAAAAAATAAAAACTAAAAAAAAAAAATTAGATTTTCGAACTAAAAAAAGGCAGAACTTAAAAAAATAAGAACTAAAAAAAAAATTCAGATTTTCGCACTAAAAAAAATATAAGAACTAAAAAAAATAAGAACTAAAAAAAATAGAACTATGAACTGAAAAAACGAAAAAATCAGCTCAGATCTTCGATGTATGCTGCGTTCGACGAGAACCAGCGATTTACGAGAAGACGAACAACGCCGGCGAGCAGATCGAGCAAACGAGAAACCGGCGACTTGAGAGAAGACGAACAATGCAGATCTGGAAACGAGCCAACGCCGGCGAGCAGATGAAGAATGAGGCGCCGATTCTTTGAAGACACCAGCGAGTTGATGAAGAACAAGGGGAGCAGATGAAGAACACCGGCGAGTAGATTATTTGATGAAGAACGTGAGAGACAGAGTGAGTTGGGAGGATGAAGAACGCCGACGACAAGGTTGAATGACGACCGACGACTGAGATTGGCGCGAGGTTTCGAAGGGTCGAGTCTTCGATCTGAACAAATTGATGCGTTGATGATGATGATGATGTTCGTTGATGTTTAGGAGTGTGATGAAACGCGATTCATGCGAAGAATTAAGAGAGGAGAGGCGAAGAATTGAGAGAGAGAGGAGAGAGAGGGGCGTGAGAGGGGAGTGAGAGATGTGAGGGAGGCGGGTAAGGTTACATTTAGGGTTTAGTTAGAGAGGTGCGATTTTCCTACTTAAATACTATTAAATAATATTGGGCATTTCTATTGCTGCGGTTTTTTAAAGAAATCGCAGCAATAGATTAAAATATTAATATTTTAATATATTGCTGCGGTTTCTTTAAAAACCGCAGCAATAGAGCTGGTCAAACTAGTCAACCAAATTTGAAAAATTGTCCCGTTGATATCTATTGCTGGGGTTTTGGTTGGGAACCGCAGCAATAGGTTTATTTTGGATTTTTTCTTTTTTTTTCATGGTTTATTGCTGCGTACGGGTAAAACCGCAGCAATACCACCGCAGCAATAAGCAAAAATTCTACTAGTGATACTAAAACATAAGGCCCGGTTAGTGGTCCAAGATTTTAGGCAAAGATATGGTATCGATTATTTTGACACTTATGCTCCGGTTGCTAGAATAGCTACCATTAGACTTTTGATAGCATTGGCTGCGATTCATGGTCTAGTAATTCACCAAATGGATGTCAAAACTGCCTTCCTTAATGGTGAATTGGAGGAGGAAGTGTACATGAATCAACCTGAAGGTTTTGTGGTCAAAGGTCAAGAGACTAAGGTTTGCAAATTAGTTCGATCTTTGTATGGTCTTAAACAAGCACCTAAGCAATGGCATCAAAAATTTGATGAGGTCATTTTGTCTAGTGGGTTCAAAATAAATCAGTCCGATAAGTGTGTATATAGTAAATTTGATAATAACGGTAATGGAGTTATAATTTGCTTATATGTTGATGATATGCTTATCTTTGGGACTGATTTGGAACAA
Organism: Beta corolliflora; assembly: GCA_947648045.1. Lineage (NCBI taxonomy): Eukaryota > Viridiplantae > Streptophyta > Magnoliopsida > Caryophyllales > Amaranthaceae > Beta > Beta corolliflora. The sequence goes on from CANSZD010002913.1 coordinate 5,454,914, forward strand.
GTGGAAAAGACCAAAGTCTTTCTCTCTTCTAGCTTCTCCATGAAAGATTTGGGTGAAGCGGATGTTATTCTAGGTATTAGAATAATGAGAGGTAAAGGGTCAATTTCTTTATCACAATCTCATTATATTGAGAAAGTGATTAAGAGGTTTAATGAATCGAACTCGACTCATTTTGCTACTCCGATGGATCCTAGTGTTCACTTGGTTCCGAGTAGTGGTACTCCTATTTCACAATTGGAGTATGCAAGCTTAATTGGAAGCTTGATGTATGCTATGACTAGCACTCGGCCGGATATAGCTTTTGCTATTAGTAAACTCAGTAGGTATACTAGTAATCCTAGTATGTGGCATTGGCAAGCATTGAGAAGAGTGTTAAGGTATTTGAATAAAACCTTGGATTATGTCATAACTTACAAAGGAGAACCTTCTATTCTAGAAGGTTACTCGGATGCTAGTTGGATGTCCAACAAGGAAGATTATTCATCCACAAGTGGATGGGTGTTTCTTCTTGGAGGAGGTGCTATTTCATGGGCATCCAAGAAGCAAACATGTATAACGGATTCCACTATGGCATCGGAATTCATTGCATTGGCATCTTGTTGTCAAGAAGCGGAATGGCTAAGGAATGTGTTGAGTGAGGTTGACTTGTGGATCAAACCTATGTCACCTCTTGCTATTCATTGTGATAGTGCATCAACTATAGCTAAAGCTTATAGTGAAGTCTACAATGGCAAGTCAAGGCACATTGGAGTTAGACATAGCTATGTTTGTGCGTGAAATGATAAGGAATAGTTGTATAACTATTAATTTTGTTCGGTCTAGTTTGAACTTGGCGGATATGTTTACTAAACCGTTGTCAAGGGAACTAGTGAACAAAATGAACAAAGGGATGGGTCTTAAGCCTATTGATCAACCTTTAGCTAAGGAAAACTCAATTTGATGTCTAATACAACGTTAGATCTCAAATTCAATGAGGGTAGTACTTTTCTTAAAGGTTGGAAGCACTTGTGTTAGTTACATCCCGAGGTTAGTGCTTGTTACTACAATGATAAGAGGTTGAATTAAGTTTCTTAATAAATCTTTGATAAGTGCTCAATTGTAGGAGCATGTGCGTAAAGATTTACCTATATAAGCTAGAGGTTTGGCCGCTTCACCAAGTCTAAGGCTTGACTTGGAACGCTTATGAATGGCTATGGACACCAAGGCTTCATAGGTGTCGGAGGTTAAGAACTAAGTTTATGCTTATGTGTATTAGTATCTTCAATGATTTGTAGTGGTTATATGATTCAAAGCTTTGTCTATCATTATGATCGAAATTGTTGTAAAGTTACTTTTACTAAGTGGAGATTCAATCGTAAGATATTTCCATGATGCATGAGCATGTTTTGTTTGTGATTTATAGCAAGTTGAAAACTTTTCAACATTACCCTATAAATGGGAGGAGGATTGTTGGAACATTTATAGGGTAATGGGTTTTATAAGCTCATATGATTATATACTAGAAGAGGAGGAGGTCTAGTATGCTAAGATTAGAATGCGCAAAATCACGTGAATGAATCAAGCAAGTCAGTAGGCTGGTCGCGGGTCGCGACCAGCGCCCTTTCGCGACTCGCGATCTGTATCGCGGGTCGCGACGTGTATACTGATTTGGGCGTGAAATTTTGTGTGGACAGTTTATAACCGTTGTATTGCATACGTTTTTCGTTTAATGATGATTAAGTATTCTTAATCAGGGGATTAAAAGGAGATCAATGCTGTAACAGCTCTAATAAAGAGGGAATATGTTATATGACCCTTGTCATTTCATATGAGGAAAAAGGGTGAAAATCAGTTTTTGAGATTCTAAGAGACTTGCTTTGCTTGAGAGAAAACTTGCTACTTTCTCTCTAGTGTTCTTCACAAACTACAAACTCAAAGTTCTTGTTGATTCACATAGAAGATCATCTTGTCAATTGTTTCTCTCCATTGTATCTCATTAGTTATTTCGTGTTAACCCGGTGATCCTAGAGGGGCGAAATTAAACTAATAGGAAAGCGTAGTTTCCGTGCCTTGGAGTGGTGTATCCGGTTCCCTTGTTTGAGCTCACATCTAACAAATACTTCAGACATGTTCGTGGTCTGGACACCATATCTATATCAGCCATCATGATGAAAGGAGCACAAATGAAGAAGAATGTTCAATAGGTATCTAGCCTTAAGGTGATCAAAACGTGGGCCGCGTTCGAGCCGGGACGCCAATAAAAAAATTACCCATTAGTCGGGACGACCCAAAATTTTTGCCCAAACCCACTTTTTGGGCTAAAAACTACAGGCTTTTCGGGCTAAAATCGTGCCGGACCAAAAATTAAACTAAAAATTCGTTTTTAGGTTGCCTAAAACCTGTGCCCGGGAATTTTTCGAACCGGGCCTAGTTGGGCTCACTTTGATCAGCTCTGATTTAGCCGCCTCAACATTAATGGAGCCAATCCAATCCATGTAGTACAAATACTTCCTCTTTTGCCTAGCATATATGCAGCTTTCGCAAATAGATTCTTCAAGGCAACATTCTTAAACTTCGTGTTCAAGTTAGAAGCAAAATGTCGCATACAAAATCGGTGATAGGCGTACTGATCTTCCCATCCACTTTCGTTCTCGTTCGTAGCTACATTGATACCTTTATGATGATCGAAGATGACACACAAACCCTTTCTATCTCTGAAAGAACGTCTAATGCAAGCTAAAAACCAAGACCATATGTCCTTGCTTTCCTCCTTGATAATTATAGCCAAGGCAAGTTGGAATAGCTGAAAATTAGCATCTATGCCCATAGCAATGAAAAATGTGACTTTGTACTTCTCGTACAAGTGAGTACCATCTATGGTGATAAGGGGTCGGCAATGACGAAATCTGATAATGGACGGTTTAAAGGCTTAGAAGACTCTCCTAAAGATGTACATAGAGGGATCTTGTGTCGGGATCATACACCAATTAATAACGCACGACAGTGCCCCGATTGGACTCTTTTAGGGCTTGAGTGTACCTCGGTAACTCTTCAAAAGACTTTCCCCAATCACCAAAAATGTTGGTTATTTCCTTTTGTTTAGCTAACCAAGCTCGCTTATATGTTATTGACCTAAGAATGATACTAGTTCTTCAATAATAGTCAAAATTGGACTGAATTTTGAATGCACTATCGGTCCTAAGAAAATACTCGATGGGATCGGTCCTAAACCTTGATCAAAATATAGTGATTAATGAAGCAACCACTTAGAAGTCATTGAATCATTACCTAGAAAATTGTTCTCTGCAATATATTCTATATATGGATGGCATTGGGGTGGATCAAGTAGGAGACACGCACCCATTCCCGCCCAACTGGGGCGGGGATGTGTTGAGGTTTGGCGGGGATGGGAATGATCAAAATTGTACCTGTAATGGGTGGTGGAGAGCGTGTGGATTTTATGCTATACCCGTTCCATCCCCGCCCACCCCGTCCCATCCCCGCCCCATCCCCGCCCACCCCGTCCCATCCCCACCCGTCCCACCCCGCCCCTCTTCTCTTTCATCCAGGGCCGGTCCTGACATTTTAAGGACCCTACGCAAAATTTTATAGGAGGCCCCTCCGCCTTTATGATAAACAGCATTTTTTGCACGCGACGCGTGCTTGAATTTTTTTTCAAGACAGAAACTCGATTTTTTTATTTTTGGCATAAGTAAGAGTAAAATTTTGAACATTAGACCTACGAAGCATACTTTTTTTTAGTTGCAAAATTTGATTGGTTTAGTCTCTATGACTTAAGCCTCTCACTAGTCTTTTTTTTTTTACTTTTAAAAGTTAAATTCTATGAACAAAAAAGAAATTTTATTGAATTTATATATGATTTCTAATATTATAATTTTTTAGTTGATTTTTGAATTAAGTACACTACTTCATTTTTTTTAGAGGAAGTACACTACACTAATTCATAGATTGTGAAAAAAGTGGACACTTTGATTTCTAGTCAAGAATTGGGTGTTGTGTCATTAAAAAATTTAACATTATATTTCTTTGATTTGAATGTTTGTTTAGCAAAAGGTTTGTCATGTCTGCATTTACATAATATGTCATGTTTGTAATTTGTATTTATATAATATTTGTTGACGAAACTATTTCATTTTGTTAATTGATTGCATTTTATAGTTTTAATGTAATACGGAATACTTAATTGTGTATTAATTGATAACATATTTGACTAATATAATTTTCATATTTACTTTGTTAGTATGAATGCGTTAATAATTGTAGACAATTGTCTTCCCTTATGGTGGCTCGGTTATTATATAATTGTGTTCAACATTTTTGTAAAACTTTTTTATGCTACATTTGAGTTTGATTTTTTTTCTTTTTTTTGGCAAAGTAGTTAATTTATTCATGAGGGGCAGTAAAATAATTTCCTGCGAGGACACCATAGCTCCCCCTTCCCTTATATATACTGACATATACGTCATTTGTTGCGTGTATTATGGAGACTTTGGCTAGTTCTCAAAGTAGTATTGTAGTGGCGCTATTAAAAATATTTCCTCTAATTTTTTCAGGTTACAACATTCACTAATATGTTGAGACGAATTCAAAAACGTATTGCATATTTACATGATTACATCTAATTTTGTACATTAGTTTAAAAAAAGGTAAAACCTGTTAAATAAATAGTTTAATTTTCAAATTATTTAACTAAAAAAGTGGAGGAAAAATCAAGATTACTGGTCTCGTAAAGAAGATGGATTTAGGAAAAAGAAAATGTATAACACTAGTATGGACTAATAGGAGAAAAAAAAACCCTCTCGATTTTAATAATGAACGTAATTGATGCTGAAGATAATTTTAGAAAAAATATTATATTCAAAGAAGTTACTAGAATATATCATAAGAAAATTTGGGAGAAGCAACAAGATCAAGCAAGATATTTTATGATGAGATTAGTGGAGGAAATGTAGAAGTGGAAAGGAAATTCTAGATGATGCTAGACTATGTGGCACCTAATTAAGGGTGATAATGAGTATGGCCTGTTCTTGAATAGTTTGGGATCGGCTCGGTCAAAGCTCGGCTCGTGGTGGCTCGGCTTAGATTCGGACTCGGCTCGAGACATTGACGAGTCGAGTTAAGCTAGCTCGGCTCGAATGCTCGATTATACTTTTACATAGAAAAATAATATATTTATATATACATAAATATATTAACCTAGATGTAACACAATAATAAGTTAATAGTTTCATTGTATAAAAGAAAACCTATAAATCTCAAATACTAAAAAAGGAAAAACAAAGAAAACTTGTAAAAACTAGGGGTGATAAAGAGTCAAGCTTGTTCGTGAACAGTTCGAGCTCGGGTCGTTTAACATTTGGCAAAGCTCGGCTCGAACAAAGTTCGGCTTGTTAAGCTTCAAGATCGGCTCGAGCTTGAACAAAATTAAACGAATACAAGCCGAGCAGACCATAGTTAGGGGCGGTTCTTGACCTATGCCACGACGGCGACCGCATAGGGCCCCCAAAAAATAGGAGCCTCATATATAATTTTAGTCTGTGAAGATAATTCAGATAGGCCTCATCTGGAGTAGTGGTAAGTTGGCCGCACTGAAGTTTTGTTTCTCAAGTAGTCTATGGTTCGAATCTCGCTAAAAGCAATAATCCGACTTGCATTTACTATATCTGTCTGCCATTAACTATTTAACCCACTCTATTTTCTTTGTTTTCTATTTTCTTTTAATGGGCAATGTATTGATTAATTGCAGTTACATTTTCCCATTCTTCACTTTATTGCTAGCCATCAATCCTTCATCCTCATTTTCCCTAGTTTTAGATACCAATTAAAGATTTCATGATCCTAGTTCCAACGCATTTCAATCAACGAGATGTACTTAAGAAGTCCCATTAATTTCTAGTTTGGTGCAATTTCAGAAAATATATATTGCAAGTCATGAAATATTTTCTCAAGATGTCTTCTTATATTCTTTTATAATTACAACACCTTAACTTCTAGAGTTTTCAAGTAAAGTAACTTCTAGAGTATTTATTTAGGCCCATAAACCTAAAAAAAATAAAGGCCCAAGTTTAAGATATCGCATGAGGCCCCTATTATCCTTGCCCCGCCCCTGACCATAGTTCGGGCTCGGCTCGATCGATAAGCAGCCCTAGTGGCACCAAGTCATGTGATAATAAGATCCTAGAAGCTTGGAATGAATATCAAAGGAGCATGAGTAACCGACATACTTCAAGTATAAATATAGGTGCAAAGTAGTAATTTTGAGTAGTAGCAACAAGAAATAATATACCATGGTGAAGAGTGGGTTGAGCCATGAGCTCAACTAAACTTATACACTCCCACATAAATAGAGGTGAGATATGAGCTCCCCATACATAAATGAGTGAGAGATATATGTGAGACATGAGCTCACACACACAAAAAGAAAATAAGAATTGTTTTTGTATAGGTGTGGAACAAGTGTCCCACCAAAAATATTGGCATACAATTTATGTTGTAATTCTTACTTTTGAAATGTAATGTAATATCAGTTTGGGTCTATTACAAATTCCGCGTGCTTCCCCAAATTTCTATGATGGTATCAGAGTCGGAACGTGATAACGCCAACGTCAAAGTAGCAATTAAGAAGATAGAAGATGTAAATTATGAAGTTGAATGTTGAAGCAAGATAAAAGAAGTTGAGGTAAGTGTGAAGTTTAAAATATTTGGAAGAATTTAAATTAAAGGTGAAGATAAAAAAAATTTGTGAAGATATATACATTAAGGAGAAAATAAAGCTTGAGGAAAAAATGAAGAAGGATGGAGAAACAAATTTTTGATGGAAATTTGGAGAAAGAAAGATTAAAAAGAATAAAGTAGTTTGTTAGTGACATGAGCACTAAGAAAATTAAAATAATAGGGGAGGTTGATGATATGTGCATTAACAAGGAAGAACAAATTTGGAGAAACTTCACTAAAAGAATGTTGAAGAAAAATATTTGAAAATGGGAAAAATTTATGAAATGTTGGACAAAGAAAATTGGAAATGGTTGGTGACATGAGCACTAAAAGAACAAGAAAGCCAGGAGAATAAATAATTTGGGTGACATTTGATGAAACGTGCATCAGTAAGAAAGTTGGTAGAATGAGTATCAACAGAATTTTAAAGAAAAATAGAAAATGGGGATGAGAAGTAATAAGAAGCTAAGAATTTTTTTGAAGAAAATCATGGAGAAGTTGATGCTAGAGGGAGTAAATTTTGGAAGTATATTTTCTAAAATTAGGAGGAGTGTTGAAGATAATTTTAAAAAAAAAATATTATATTAAAAGAAGTTACTAGAATATGTCATAAGTAAAATTTAGGAGAAGCAAAAAGATCAAGCAAGATATTTTATGATGAGGTTAGTGGATGAAATGTTGAAGTGGAATGGAAATTCTAGATGATGCTAGACTATGTGGCACTAAGTCATGTGAGAATAAGATCCTAGCTAGAAGCTTGGAATGAATATCAAAGGAGCATGAGTAACCGACATACCTCAGGTATAAATAGGTGCAAATTAGTAATGTTGAGTAGTAGCAACAAGAAATAATATACCATGGTGTGAAAAGCAGGTTGAGCCATGAGCTCAACTAAACTTATACACTCCCACATAAATAGAGGTGAGATATGAGCTCACTATACATAAATGAGTGAGAGGGATATGTGAGGCATGAGCTCACATAGATAAAAAGAAAATGAGAGTTGTTTTTGCATAGGTGTGGAACAAGTGTCCCACCAAAAATATTGGCATACAATTTATGTTGTAATTCTTACTTTTGAAATGTAATATAATATCAATTTGGGTCTATTACAAATTTCGTATGCTCCCCCAAAATTCTATCAATTGATGCATGGCTTCTTCAACCTTGTCTGAAACCTAAGACTACCCCATCTCTTGTACATAGTAATCATAATTCACTAAAAGAAAACGGAGGGCTTTATCTCTTTTTTGCCGTTGTAAATCAATAATTATCGTGATTTTAAAGGAAAATTAGAATACTCCATAGACTCATCAAATTAAAAAAAAAAAAAGAATTTGAGAGGTGAAAATTAAATTTGCACTTTCTACCTAATTTTCCAATGCCAAGGACTACAAAATGGGAGAAGAATCAAAAGATTAATTGCACAACAATGTTTCACATTTTACGGAACATTAGAACTTTGTGGCTTTGTGCTGCATTTACTCCATCTGCATGTAATTAATTAGGAACTAAAACAGCCTTAGAGTATTCCTTCAAAAAAAAACAACCTTAGAGTAATTAGAGGGTTTTTTATGATATACCTTTGTGTTCTATAAAATTATACGTTGTACCCCTAATGTTTTTTTATTCTATACTATACCCTAAGTTTTTTAAGTTTTCTACACAGTACCCATAGTATGTATTAATGAAGATGGACGTTAATGATATTTGAAATCCCAACCAAACATCCGTTTAGTAGTTTTAATGACCCCTGAACTTCTTCATTTCAATCTTCCAAGTTCTTCCTAAAACCATCTCAATAGTTCAATCTTCTACCCCTATCACTTGAAATCCCTAAATCAAAATGTGCTCTTTCTTGAAAATTGGAGTTTTATTGAAGACGAAAGTGGAGAAGGAAGACGAAATTGAAGACGAAAGTGCAAAACCAAGAGTAATCTGCAAGGGAGAACCAAAATTCTTATAAGTTGTTAAATTGTTAAATTTCTGCACTTGCGTTGTTTTGATGAAGTTTATAGGGCTATATTGAGTTGTTAAATTTTCTTGATGGAGGAGAAGATCAGCAATGAGAATTTGAGAGAGAGAAGTTCAACAATGCGAATTTAAGAGAGAGAAGAACCAATGGAGGAAAGGGTTTACTTATGGAGGGAAAATTTTCCTCCAATCGTTGTTAATATGAATCATTAACAGGGATAATAAGTAATTAACAGTAAGCGCTACGTACACTTAATGGAGGGGTACTCTGTAGAAAATTTAAAAAACTCAAGGGTTAGTGTAGAATAAAAACAATATTAGCGGTACAACGTAGAATTTTATAAAACACAGGGATATATCATTGTAAACTGACCAATGAGGCTTGTTATATTCGTTTTACTTTTTCCTTTTTTCAAAATATGGATCATTCAACAAATTTATTAGAACAAGTTCTGCAATTTTTCAAGAAACGATTGCTTCAATTTTACGGAAAACAGGTGTATACATCATGACTTCAGATACTATGAGAATTATCGCGGTAGCCCTACGTTGACAACTGAAAAGTGATACACAAGCAAATTGGCAGAAGTCACGAGCTTCAATTCAATCACTTACCAAACACCTCTGCAATCTGGTTCAATGAAGGGCTCTGATCATATCAACAATATAGTAAAGAAATAGTGACATTAGGGCTCCGTTTAGTAGGGCGTAAAACGTTTTTCCGGAAAACTGTTTTCCTCTATTTTCAGTTTTACATTGTTTGGTTGGCAAAAGAGTGTAAAATAATTTTCCCTTGGGGTAAAATTACTTTCCCAATGATGGAAAACCATTTTTTCCTTTCAAAATGAAGGCAAAATTATTTTCCTTATCTCTCTTGTACACTCATCTCACTACCTCCTTACTTTCCCTTTCATTTCATCATTTTTCTTACATGAAACCAAACAACGGAAAACTAATTTTGGAATTGTATTTTCCTTTGTAAATTGTTTTCCATGAAAATCATTTTACATTGAAAATGTTTTACGCCCTACCAAACGGAGCCTAGAGCTGACTCTTCAAAGCGACAACAACAAGCACGAACATAGGAAGATAAACGAAACTCCGGCGAGCAGATGGCGGGCAAAATGGCAGTGAACTGGCAGGAGGGAAAGAGGGACGTGCGAGGGAAGAGAAACAGACAGGGGAAAGATAAGGAATGTGGTTTTCCTCTAAATCAGTTGTTGAACAATTTATCTAAATATTTTGGTATGGATTTCTTAGGTTGTTTGAGAGGAAGAGGGAGTGCCGGTGGGTAGTGGTAGGGAGGGGGTAGTTTCTGGTAGAGGAGGAGGAAATTGGCTAGGTGGTGGTGGTTTGAGAAAAGGAAATAAATGTTCTATTCCTAATTTGAACAAATAATAGACCTCCACATAGTTTTTTTTTTTTATGGGAACAACCCCAAGTCTCCCCGACTACTAGAGTCCTAGAGATCAATATTGAATAGGCAAAAATCAGAAGCTATTACATTATCTACCAAACACAACTTTTTACCATTACTAAAGTTTTAACTTAGGCTATGTTTATATCACCTTATTTTTACTGATCTGATCTGAACTTAGTTTTTCTGATCTGATCTGGTCTTGTCTGATGTGAACTGATCTTTTATAATACATATTATTACTTTGTATCTCGTTACTAGTATTAGTGTATTACTATTACTACTATCATTTTATTACTATCACAACTAATAATAATAATAATAATAATAATAATAATAATAATAATAACTGTTATTATTATTATTATTATTATTATTATTATTATTATTATTATTATTATTATTATTATTATTATTATTACTATCATCATCATCATTATTATTATAATAGCGCAGCACAATTTTTTTAAAAGAACACATAGTTATGAACATACAATTAAAAATAAAAGAACACATATTTTAGGTAATAACTAGTTTTTAGGCACGGGCTATGCCCCGGGTACTTATATATTTCATTTATTAGTATTTTACATTGAAATTATAACACCAAATATTATTTGGTTTTGTGGTTAAGACATTGGTGTACAAACTTGAGGTCATGGGATCAAATCTTATACCATGTATAATCTAACTTTTTATATTGTACATGGAGTACATGAAGTCAAAACTCTAAGGGACAGTGCCACGTGGCATTGTTCCAACACCTTTTAATATATTAGTATAGATAAATTGTTCATGAAAATAAACTTATTATTTATGTTTAAGATCTGTATATAATAAGAACTTAGGTTGTAAGGGAAAGAACATATAATTATAATAATAAAAAAGAAAGAACTCTATTAAAAGAACACTCTAAAAATAAAAAATAGATATTACTTTTATGTTGATGACATGTTCGGATTTAACTAGCAACATGTTCTTGTTATATCAATCAATTATTCTTTTTTATTATAAATAAACCTATAAATTATATATAGTCTATGATCTTAGATAAAATTGTTAAATGTTCTTCTTATATTATTGTCATGTTCAATATAAACCTTTTCTAAAAGGTAAGTTGAAATTCCTTGTAGGGGGAATTTGAAGGTGATGCCTCCCACCAAAAGGCATGCTTGAAATCCTTAACTATCGTTACTCATCTCTCCGTACTACGATTGGAAGATGTTTTGGAGTACTTAAAAAGAGATGGAAAATATTGTCAAACATGCCAAAAATGGACGTTCCATATCAATTGACTATTGTGGTTTGTGCATTCACACTTCAAAATTTCATTCAATTGCATGAGTTGGATATACGATTTCAAAGATCGTAAATATCGCACCAAGTAGAGCAGATTGTGATATGTTCAATGACTTGCGCAAGAAATAAATGAATAAGGTACAACTTAAAATTGCTAGGGATGGAATTGCACCGTTGATCAACATTGCAAAACATGAGCAAATTCAGCATTTTAACTACATCGAATGCTAGTTTTTCAAGTCATAACGCATACCATTTAAACAACAGATGTACGGCCTGCAGGGGAGGCTAACTCAGCATAACATAGTCTAGAGGTTTCAAAGGTCTCTACAAATTACAATTTTATATGCAGATGAGGCAGTAGGAATCTTCATTAGCCTTGAAATTGCATCAGCTGCCTTCGGTGTGTAGGTCTCCAAATGGATCCTGATGATTTCTAGTACTATGAAATATATCTTAGCTTAGTTACTTGCTCTAAGTAAATAATACAAACTGTAATTACAAGTTGTTAGTTGTTGTAACAAACTCTGTTACTGTTGCTACTATAAGTAGCCTAGCTGTTTCTCTTTCTACGTTTAATGAAAACTCTATCACAATTAGAAGAGTTTAGTTCATTCTCTCTCTTTCTTACCTCACATTAAAATCTATCAAATACTTTCATGGTATCAGAGCCAGGTTTCGCTCCTTTATACCTAAATTTTTTCGACATTTCTCAAGAAATCTTGAGATTGAATTCACTTCTTTGAATTCATTTCTTTGAATTCGTTTAATTCGCATTCAATCGATTGTTAGATTGTTCGAATTTTACTCTGAAAATGGCTGGAGAAATTCCAAATACTGAAGATTCAATTGCGAATTTGAACGGTGGAAATCAACACAATGTAAGTTCCGCTTATAATGATCCGTTTTTCGTTTCAAGTTCAGATCAAACTGTAGGCAAATTAGTTGCAGTGAATTTGAAAAGCAATAATTTTCTTAGTTGGAAGCGTAATGTGAAACGTGCGTTAATTGCGAAGAACAAATTAGGTTTTATAGAAGGAAAAATTAATAAACCTGATGAATTGGATAAGGATTATAATCGTTGGATGAGGTGCGATTATATGATAATATGCTGGTTAGTGAATTCTATGAATGAAGATATTGGTGAGAATTTCACTTTTGTTGAAAGTTCTGAGCAATTGTGGAATGAAATTTGTGAAAGATTTGGTCAATCAAATGGACCACAAATCTATCAACTGAAAAGAGAATTGGAATGTTTAAGGCAGGATAACTTGTCTGTTATGGCACATTATGGCAAGTTAAAGCGTTTTTGGGATGAGTTGAGCAATTTGCGTAGATTACCTTCTTGTAATTGTGGAATCATTGCTAAGTGTATTTGTGATTTGGTAAAAAGATTAGCTGATTTTGAATCAGAAGAAAGGATGATGCAGTTCTTGTTAGGACTAAATAGTGGATTTGAGAATGCTATAAGTAACATTCTCTCAATGGATCCTTTGCCTTCCCTGAATAGAGCATTTTATCTTGTTCAACAAGTGGAGAAACAAAAGGAAGTGAGTGGTTTTAATCATGTCTCTAATATTCATGAGGTGAGTGCACTGGTTGCTCAGAGAAATCAGTCTAGAGGAAAATTTAGGAAGGATTGGAAGAAAGATAAACTTGACAGAAAATGTGATTTATGTAAGGGAATTGGTCATACAAAAGACCAATGTTTCAAACTTATTGGTTATCCTGACTGGTTCACAACCAATAAGAAGAAGTTCAATGCTGGAGGAAGCACTTCTTATGGAAATAATTCAACAAGAATGGCAGCACATGTCTCTACTGATACTTGTTTTGAAGATAATCCTTTGGATTATCATATTGATGATGTTGCTGGACCTTCAAACTATGTTGTTGCTCATTCTGGAAATCATTCTGGAGCTGGAGGAGTTGATTCAGACATGGTATAGTCAATAATGCAAGAAGTTCTCAAAGCCATGAAGGGCAAACAGGTTATTGGAGAATCTTCCAATAACACTGGTTTTGTCTATGCTCATTGTGCAGGTATAAAATATATCCACCCTATTAGTAGTATGTGGATTGTTGACTCTGGAGCAACAGATCACATGACTTATGATGTAGATATGTTGTCTCACAAGAGAAAATTGGATAAGATCATTGAAATTGGTTTGCCTGATGGTTCTTGCAATTATGTGACTGAAATGGGAGATGTTGTGTTATCTGATGATATTGTGCTAAAAGATGTTTTACTGGTTCCTAAATTTAAACATAATCTGTTGAGTGTTGGTAAAATGCTTGTGGATACTGGATTAGAGGTTTTATTTACCTCTTCTGGTTGTGTTGTTATACATTTTTCTTGTGACCAAGTGTTTGCTGTTGGCAAGAAAATTAATGGCCTGTACATGTTAGATTCTTTTGCTATTGCATCTGATATCTCCAAATTCCATACTACAACCAATTCTTTTCCTAAATCTACTAATACAGTCTTTACATCTACATCTAAATTCACATTAGCTGTTACCAAATCTTCTATTGACATTGACTTGTTACATGCCAGACTTGGGCATTTATCTCTTTCTAAAATGAAACATGTGCCAGAATGTACTTGTGATCACTTGTCTGATTATTTTTGTGAAGTTTGTGTTCTATCAAAACATCACAAACAACCTTTTCCTAGAAGTGTCAGTCATGCTAAACATTGTTTTGAGCTCATCCATATTGACCTTTGGGGACCATATAAATCCAAAACTCTTTTAGGAGCTTCTTACTTCTTGACTATCTTGGATGATCATAGTAGAAGTACCTGGACTTTTCTTCTACACAATAAAATGCAAGTGAAGAAAACTATAGTTTCATTTTTTACCCAGATAGAAACCCAATTTAACCTTGTTATCAAAACCATTAGAACTGATAATGGAACTGAAATCATTCAACAAGAATGCCTTGCTTTCTTTTCAGACAAAGGTATTATTCATCAGACTAGTATAGTAGGTAGACGCCAACAAAATGGGAGAGTAGAGAGAAAACATAGGCATCTTTTAGAAGTTGCCAGAGCTTTGAGATTTCATGCCAATATGCCTATTCATTTTTGGGGAGATTGCCTATTGACAGCTACCTATCTTATTAATCAAATGCCTACACCTATCCTTAATTGGAAAAGTCCTTCTGAAGTTTTGTTTGGAGTTGTCCCTGATTATAACTCTTTAAGAGTCTTTGACAGTTTATGCTTTGCATATAACATGGATAGATCAAAGGACAAATTTAGTCCTAGAGCCAAAAAATGTGCATTTGTGGGTTACCCATTTGGACAAAAGGGTTATAGGGTATATGATCTTGATACACATAAATATTTTGTCACTCGAGATATTGTCTTTAAGGAAGATCAATTTCCTTTCAAACCTACTTCTGTCTTTTCTGTTTCTGATCCACCTAAATCATCTTTGCCTCTTGTTTCATTCGATGATTCATATGAATCTCCTATTACTACTGATGTTTTGTCAGTACCTGCATATAATCTGTCTAATAATCACATAAATCCTACCTCTTCTCATTCTTCTGTCACCCCTCTTAATCATTCTTCTTCACATCATAATGCTGCTTCAACACCTATTACTAATCCTCTTGATCATATTTCTGAATCTGTTAACAATTCTACTCATGATAATTCTTCACTTTCTATCTCTCATACTTCTATTCCTGCACCTCCTATTAGACATTCCACTAGAATTCCTAAGCCACCTACAAAATTACAGAACTTCATTTGTCCTACTATTCAACCTACCAATTCACTTTCTCAATCTTTTGTTGTTCAAACACATCAACATATACCTGAACCACAAACTTATGCTCAAGCTAACCTTTACCCAGAATGGAGAGATGCAATGCAAAAGGAATTACATGCACTAGACATTAATGACACTTGGGATATCACAGTTTTACCTGAGGGAATGAAGGCCATAGGGTCTAAATGGGTGTTTAAAATTAAACACAAATCTGATGGAAGTGTTGAAAGATATAAAGCACGCTTAGTTGCTACTGGATATCAACAAGTAGATGGGGAGGATTTCACTCACACATTTTCTCCAGTTGCTAAATTGGCTACTGTGAGAGTAGTTATTTCTTTAGCCACAACAAGAGGATGGCCTTTATGTCAGTTGGACATAAATAATGCGTTTCTTCATGGATACTTGGAAGAAGAGGTGTATATGAAACCTCCTTTGGGTATGATAAGGCTCATTCAGGTCAAGTTTGCAAGCTCAAACGTTCTCTTTATGGCCTGAGACAGGCATCCAGACAATGGAATAGAGAGTTGAGTAAATTTCTATCAGGACTGGGTTTTGTTCAATCTGTGCAAGACTACTCTTTGTTCACCAGGGAACTTGATGGGGAATTTGTTGTTATATTAGTATACGTGGATGATATGGTTTTGACAGGCACTAGTAGAGTGTAAATTGACTCCATCAAACAAGCTCTTGACAAAGCCTTCACAATTAAAGACTTAGGGGATCTGAAGTATTTTCTTGGAATAGAACTGATTAGAACAGAATTTGGAACTCTTCTCAGCCATAAAAAGTATATCACTGATATTATAAAAGACTTGAAGTTAGATAATGCAAGACCTGTTAGCTCTCCTCTGCCTAAAGGTCTTGGATTGTCCACAGAACTTGGTGAAGTCTTGGAAGAGCCTGAACAGTATAGGAAAATCATTGGCAGGTTGTTATACCTTAACATAACTAGGCCAGATTTATCCTATGCCACTCAACATCTTAGTCAATTTATAAGTTGTCCAAGAAAGCCTCATTTGCAAGCTGCAATGTATGTTGTTAGGTATCTTAAAAACACACTTGATTTGGGTTTGTTTTACTCTTCACAAACTGATCTGCAGTTGAAAGCATACAATGATGCTGATGGGAGTACATGTATGTTTAGTAGTAGATCGTTGAGTGCATATTGTGTTTTCTTGGGATCACATTTAGTTTCTTGGAAAACTAAAAAGCAGAAGACTGTTAGTAAATCCTCAGCTGAAGCAGAGTACAGAAGCATGTCAAGTACTGCTTCTGAGGTGGTTTGGTTAGAGGGTCTTCTTCAAGATCTTAAAGTTAATGTTAATTTACCTATTTATTTATATTGTGACAACACTGCTGCTGAACATATTGCACAGAATCCCGTGTTTCGCGAAAGAACAAAGCACCTGAAACGTGACTGCCATTATGTTAGAGAGCAAGTTGAATCTGGTTTTCTCAAGACTGCTCATGTACATAGTCAACAGCAGCTGGCAGATCTGTTAACAAAGCCTCTTTCTGGCCCTCAGCATCAACATCTGGAAGCCAAGCTTGGCCTTGTGGAAGCTTCACATGTCCAGCTTGAAGGGGGGATATGAAATATATCTTAGCTTAGTTACTTGCTCTAAGTAAATAATACAAACTGTAATTACAAGTTGTTAGTTGTTGTAACAAACTCTGTTACTGTTGCTACTATAAGTAGCCTAGCTGTTTCTCTTTCTACGTTTAATGAAAACTCTATCACAATTAGAAGAGTTTAGTTCATTCTCTCTCTTTCTTACCTCACGTTAAAATCTCTCAAATACTTTCAAGTACCTTTGCGTATTGTAACAAATACTTTGTCACAGCATGATCAATCATTTGATAGCTGTAAATGTCAATGACTTTAAGCGTTGATGACAAACACTTGGGCACTAAAGTTGGAGGCAGATCAGACGGCTCCTCCATTTCGCATTCTGGTGCCCACAGCTCCACCCTTTCACATTCTGGTGTCCACATCTCCCGCTTTTTCTAGCATTACACCCCAAATAAAAAGAAACATGATTCACATTCATTTTTAAACAGCACATGAATTCGTCTACTTACTATCATTCTTTTGCTTAAAATTAAGGAACTCTGGATAGAAAGATAAGGCAATGGATCGGTACTTACCCCATATATAAGCGACACAAGGTTGGGTGCATGTTCGCAGAGCAGAACAAGCATCGTTAAATGTAAAGGATGCTGCTTATACAACCAGGAACTGACATCTAAACATGTTAATTGATGAAATATGGGAAGTTGATTAACTCCTAGTTTTGCAGCAAAATGATCGAACTGCCAGAAAAGGGGGAAAGATATATAGTGACACATATAAACAACAAATACATATTATGTACATGAGAGAGCATGACTTTTACCAAATCCAGGGTAATGAATATATCCAAAGTTTTTCAAGCTGGGAATTCGCTTCAATATTTTAATCAGTTCAATAGCAGATTTACCAAAGACACGAAACTGAGCTTCAACTAATGACGGGGCTTTAATCTTCAACTTAATGTCTGAAACATTATCATCAATAGATAGATATTCAAGACTTGGAGCATCAATTATTACAGTTCGGCTCCGTAATTCGCTCAAAATACGATGTATTTTCAATCTCCTTAATGAAGAAGAACAGAAACAAACACTCCACAAATTCGCACAATAGCTAATAACAAATTCTTCAAGACATGGTAAACCCGACCAGAAGATATCATCTAAACGAACATCGTCGTCGATGAAATCAAAAGTTTCAAGGTGGAGAATGAGGAGCTTTGGTAGGAAGAGATTTGATAAGGAAAACCAGGGATCTATTGCATCGCCATCCAACTTTAGCACCTTAAGATTCTCACTCACAAGACTCCCCTTTGGTGGTCTTGTTTTATTTTTTTTGTAATGTCCTGCACCTAACCTCAATTTCAAAGATGTTCCGTCTCATAATATTCCTCATCCATGAACAGACATGCAACATATCTATATCATCATAAAACAGAAGTCGAAAGAGTCGTAGGAAAGGTGCATCATTAAGGATCAGAACCCTGTCAACAAAAGGTTTGAAACTTAACAACGATTGTATTTCAGGTTCATAAAAGTCAACAACAGGGACTCTTGTCCAAATAAACTCCCATCTTTTAGACAATACGCTTGTTGCAACAGCTTCTTTGGTCTGCAGGAAAGATAGGATATGAGTGAGAATCTCATCCGATAAGCTACTAATCCTGTCTACGTCTTCAATCTCCGTCATTGTGGATCTTCTATGCAACAACACCAACAAAATTAGCACATTAAATAACTAATGTTTAAGGAATTAGCAAACATGATTAAAGAGAATAAACAAGGAAGTAAGAACAGATGGGAACAATGTTAGACTTACAGATTGCCAAAGCTTTGATATTGAGCGTATTGCACTAGGCTTTGTACTGAGACGAGAAGTTAAACACTGTTGGATATTTATAGGGAGAAATCATAGGTACAATAAAAAGTATGCTACAAATCAAGCACTATTAAATTCATTGTAAAACAGCTATCGCTTATTAAATACTTCAACTCTCTCGTTTCCAAGAACAAAGTTTTCTTCTGTTTCCAACTTCCAAGAAAGTAGAAGTGTAGGAGTCTCCTAAACCTTGCTCAATACACAGTGATTAATGAAGCAGCCATGCAGAAGTCAACTGAATCATCACCTAGAAAAATTTTCTCCGGGATATATACTTTCATCTAATAACTTTATGATCTCTACGGAGCAACTAGTATCCATCAGTATCACCATGGAGAGTTAAAAGAAAGAACGAATAATATCAGAGGGAGTATATGTCTGTGGTCGTTAAAATTGATCATATTTATATAAAATAATAAAAGCAAGATGGTCGTATATTTTTCTTTTTCCTCCTTAATTAATTCCCCTAGTATGGTCGACTGAAATTATATGAATTCAAAAATGACACTATATACTTTTTTTTTCTAATATCAATGGGGTGCTCATTACCTTCTACCTTAAAATCAAGACAACTTTTCAAATAATTGCATGCAACACTTTATTTTTAAATGATCATTGACGAATGAGGCTTGTTATATTCATTTTAATTCGTTCTTTTTTCAAAATATCGATCATTTAAAAATTTTATTAGAACAAGTGTTACAAATTTTCAAGAAACAATTGCTGCAATTTTACAGCAAACAGGTGTATACATCATGACTTCAAATACTATGAGAATTATCTATCGCAGTAGCCCTACGCTGACAACTGAAAAGTGATACACAAGCAAATTGACAGAAGCCATGAGCTTCAACTCATTCACTTATTTCACTATCATAATTCATAAGCTTACTCAACCAAACACCTCTGCAACCTGGGTCAATGAAGGACTCTGATCATATAAACAAGATAGTGACTTCAATTAGAGGAAATAAATAGTGACATCAGAGCTTTGCTGCAAAGAATATCTGAGTACAGTTCAATCTTATTAAGAGAAACTTCTGCATGATAATATCAATATCATAATCCACAGATTTATTTGTCGTTCACAATGACAACAATTGAAAGATAATGTGATCAAAAACTTTCACGAGCACAAATGTAAGGTTAATATGGCTCAAATGTATGACCAATTTGGCTTCTGAGTCTAAATGGACACTGACATTTCATATTCAGCCTCTTCAGAATATTCACATCATGCAGCAGACATTCTAGATCTTCAGGCAGGAAGTTAGAATAAATCTCCTGAACAAAAATGTTCTTGAGGTGAGATAGCAGATATTCAGGCATAGACCGAGGAGGAGTCTTGCGCAATTCATCTATGTCCCTGATTATTCCTTGCTGCTAATAGTATCAAGAATGCAATCAAGTCATATTCTTTCAAAAGACACTGGAGTAAAAAGTAATATCCATAAACTGGATTTCCCACTAACCTTGTTATTCAGGATAAGAACTTCTAAATCAGAGGAGCATTTGATAAACTCGATAACTAGCTTCTTCCAGCAAAAATCAACACCAATACCCAATGCAAGCGTCGTCAGATTGAAAAACGTAGGCAGATTTAAATCATGGACCGCACATAGCAACTATCAAAAAGAAAAGAATAATGTTTTAGTATCATAATAATGACAGACCACCTAATTACAATTAGTAGCATGATTACCATTAGTACTTGTGTGTGTGTCTGAGTGTATAATATTATTGGAATGTATCAAAATAAGGTGATGTACCTGAACAAGATCATTAGAGAGTATAAGAAGCTTGGTGTTGGCTAGACCTTTGAAGAGATTACAGACACGTTGATGGCAAAGACTGTAGTTATCAGCAGGTACAGCAGTATGGCGGAGATCCAGATGCGCATTAATCAAAGTTTCCAAATTCTTTACCACAAACTCATCTGATATACGACCTTTCACATGGAAGTACTCAAGATTTGGTGCATTTATGACAAATTTGTAGGGGCAATCTACCGATATATCGGTCACAAATTTATAACTAAAAGAGAAATATTTTAATGTATGTATAGAAATATCTATCACTCTCGGCTTCTCTCTTGTGGTTTCTTCTATAACCAATTCTTCAAGAACTTGACAACCCAAAAGCAAGTTTTGAGTACACTTGTCATCTAGATACATCACCCTCCTAATTTCAAGTATCTTAAGCATAGGGAAGCAAACAAAAGAAGGGACAGTAAGAGGCATGCGAGATAGTTTTAAGACAACAAGTGTGTTGGACATGAAGAACTTCCTAGGGAACCTGATAAATTCCTTTTGAACAGACAAAAAGAAATCAAGTTCAAGCTCCAAAATATCACGGGAAATGGCTACATGCAACCATGTACGAATAGGAGCAGGACTATTATGACACTCATAAATTAGACGGAACTTTTGGATATGTGGGATGTCATTAAGAAGCATTACTCTATTCACAAAATTCTGGAAGGCGATCTCTGATCCCTGATTTGCATTTATGTTAATGAGAGGATAGAACTCTCGATGAAGCCTAGCATCAAAGTCGAGAATGGCAACAGAAGTCCAGAGGTATTTCCATCTAGCTGACAGAATACTGGTCGCTACAGCATATTTAGTTGGGAGAAATGATAGGATATGACAAATGATGTGGTCAGGCAAACCACTGATCCTATCTTCACCTTCTTCAGAACCAAAATCCATTAGATCTGCTTCTCTCACTTCTATGGCAACAAAAAGAAAAAAAAGGAGATATATTAAAGCAACAATTTAGTTTCAAGGAAGTTTTATCATTCAAGTGAAATTTATAGACAACTGATAGTATTTGATAGGGGAGAGAGGTAATAAGTGCTTACGTAGAACGGAAAAATCAGATATCTCGAAGCTTAAAACATATCTGTAATTTATGATTTTACGGATCCGTTTGGCGGGATTAGTCATCCGTTTTCATGCAGAAAAGAAAAAAGTTGACCTTTTGCTAGACGACATTTTTATTTAATCAGAGCTCTACTTTTTCTCTACGTTACATTGGTGAATTTGAAAGTAAAACAAGGCCTCGCTCAACAATAAATGTTTCTGAAAAAACCAGACTTGTAGAGTACGCACGTTATTCATTTTCTTCACTAAACCCCATTTCCTACCCCTTTCCAATCTCTCCAAAAATAATATAGAAAAATAAAGAACAAGAAAACCTACTCCACTGCCTTCAGATCTTAAAAATAAAATGCAATCACACCAAAAATGTAGAAAGAATCAAAGGTACTATTCACAGAAATCATCATCTAGCAAGCAACAAAATTTCACTCCCCTTTTTATCCACTAAATGGTGCAACCCTTATAGATCTAAACACCAAATAAAAAGATAATAAATATAGTCTCTGAAGATTGGTATGAGAGCATAGAAATACCTATATGTACCTTCAGCGTTGCAGGAACTACAAGTTTTAAGCAACACTAGCTCCTTCCATTTTTCATTTGTATAACAAACTGATTATATGTTTCTCCTTGTATCCCTGGTCATACATTGTGACTGGATCTATAATTTACACTTTTGCTGGGCAATTTAGGTAGTGGCCCAAAAATAAATTAATCTCCTAGTATTGATGGATAAGATTTTTATCCAAATAAGTTCAAAAAGTTTCCATTAAAGCTCAGATTTCTTGACTTCCCAGTACACCTTTTAGAATATTTTTAAAAAAAATAAAAAATAAAAGAACGAAGTACTTTTATTAAATGTAATGCCACTATATTGAAAGAACATGAAAAAGAAATAAGAAAGACATTCATGTAATTTTAAAATCCCACAATATTTACAGGATTTTAGAGAAGAAAAACATCTATTTTCTTGTTGACTGGCCTATCACATATTTCCTATTTTCCTTTCTTGTCGCTTTTATTCTTAAAAGCATAAAAACACTGGGAAAAAAATTGCAATCTCTCCATCTCATATAGTTTGCCACTTTGGGATTTGTGTATTTGGCACACAGACTGCAAGGCACAAATTCAAAAGATGGCACACCAATTGGCATGGAGAAAATAGCTCAAATAAAAAACTAGCAGTACAAAGAATCCTAAATGACCAAGTTCTCAACTGTAGATATTGTTTATCCAAGGAGTGAACCCTAAGGAAAACAATCAAATTGGACAACGGAGTATCCAGCATGATCCCCAGTCAACATCAGGTTTCACAGTATCCAAACGAAATCATGATATAGTGTGTATATGAAAATTCAGGATTTCTTTTCAAGCCACTACAAATTAAAAAGAACTGTTCCTGGCATCTAGATTGTTGCAATTTTGTACAACAGAAGGGATAAAGGAGGAAAATGCATCCACTTTTTTCTATCTAATCATGTTCAAGTTGATTGAGCTGATGCCATAGGTAAATCAACAATAATTGAGCTACAAAGTACTCCCTCCGTCCCATAATACAAGTCTGTTTTTACACGGGAATTAAGGTAAGTGGAATCTAGTTGTATTTGAATAGATTCATTTTTATTGGGAAACACTTACATTGTTATTTCTTTTAACAAAAAATAAAAACTGAACATTTAATGTTGCACAGTTTAATGTGTAGAGAAGTTCAATTGGATAAAAGATCCCATTTTTTCATTAATACTGGATCAAAGAGTGCATTGGGAGCTGAAATTATGAGGACATTTTAAAAATTAAATTATTTTCATGAGGGTATTTTGGGCTTAATTGTTGATTGAAAATAGAAATAGGACTTATATTTTGGGACACTTTATTAGGAAACAGGACTTATATTATGGGACGGAGGGAGTACAAGATAAAATCGTTCATTGCCTAGGTAAGCAAGCCAGTGCTTCATGCAAAACACCATCTCCAGAAGTCAGATCCCTATAAAACTGTTCTATAAAAAACACAGAGCCAAACCAAATTCAAGATCTCTGACCCATTAAAGGCAACATTAATGACTGAAAGATATGAAAAGCCAAAATCCAACTAACGGATAGAAAAATATGAAAAGCCAATAATCCAAATAACGAATAGAAAAATTCAACAGGCAAATTGACATACAATAGCAGAGCACAGATATCCAAGCCATCAAAATAGATGCAGAATAACACCACTAAATTCAAGGATCTTTTAACCATATATGAGGGAATTTATGAGTCCTAAGATGATAAGTTGGACCTGAACAAGAACATGACTTACTGAATTTTTTCTCCAGAAACGTTAGTCTCTAGT
The DNA here is from genome assembly GCA_947648045.1 of Beta corolliflora. Lineage (NCBI taxonomy): Eukaryota > Viridiplantae > Streptophyta > Magnoliopsida > Caryophyllales > Amaranthaceae > Beta > Beta corolliflora. The sequence continues at coordinate 5,478,773 of CANSZD010002913.1, forward strand.
ATACCACCATTCGAGTTTATCAACCAGAAGCATAGCCATTTGCAAAATCTTGATAGTTCTCCAGAGGTTGAAGACATCACAACAAGACAAAAACTTTGGCGCATAGGATATCTTTGAGAGTTACCCATGAATGTTGCCTCCTTTCCTTGGATTAGATCATGAAGAGAAGCCCACCGCCCCAGTCTCACTATCACACCACTGGAGGAACAAATTATTACGACTTCTATTAGCATTTAGCAGAGAGCAATGTTTTACACATGGAGATCAGCTGTTATGCAAGGTTACCTGCAGTATTGCAGATAAAAGAGTAACAATGAACATCAAAAAGCAAATCCAGTTTACGAGAACACAAATAGAATATAAGTGGTCGGACTCCCAACTTTGATCATAGAAAAAATGCAACTTATATAGTATATAGACTTTCAACATTTCATGTTAATACAATCATGTAACAGGACCCAGCTTCACCACTCTCCACTCCAGAGTAACCAAATATATACTTCTAGAAGAGAACTAGAAATCACAATGTAAGTTATACTTAGGAAGCAAAAATTTGATCTTTGACACAGTTAAAAGCATAATGGTCGGCATATAATTTATATACAAAGTTCTACAAAAGTAAAGCTAGAGCTGCATCTCAAGGCATTACAGATTAAGGGGGAGCCATTATTTAAAACAGCCAGTTCCTCTTTAGAATTTGGCATATTTTCCAAACTGAATGCCTAATATCAATAACCTTATAGATCAATGTGTGAACTGGACATAACAAGCTACCACTAAGAAACAGAATACCGAGCATAGCCTCATCAAAGACGGGTATGACAAGTTAGGAAACTACATATTAAACTGAACAAAAGACTCAAAAGACTAGACATAGATAAGTCCATGTTAAAATATTGTTAGTGCAAAACTCTATACAACCTGAAAAACTAAGCAATGCAGAATAGAGACATAAATGGCCATCTATTTTGGTACCGTCTTTCCATCTCCTTACGCAGAAAAATTATGGAGAAAGCAAGCAGTAAAGTCAAGCATATGAGGACATATACAAGCAGATGCTCAGAAAGGTTCCCGGTAAAGTAGGTATGTCCACTCTGCAGAATATACAAGCAGATGCTCAAAAAAGCATATGAGGACAAACTGATACCATTGGAATTAATGATCTAATCAGCAAAGATAATTCTGACAGTCTTTTGGTCCACCCACAACAGTTCAAGAAGCAATATCCAGTACTTGCAAATCATCTCATTAGACTTAACAAATCACTAATTCAATAAGAAAAGTTTCACTAATCTAATAAGAATAGTTACTGACTTTTAATGGAGTAGCCTAAAATGAGACCAAAAAATCATATGATGAAGATTAGCCGACAACTAGGCAGCATTGGTAGTTTTACATAAATATAATTTTTTGCCTGTTCCTTACATTTAAGGACTAAATATTGAACCTCTTGATAAAAAAGCCACCATAATTTCCTTCTGAATCGATTAGACATATTTGATATAAGGAAAAAACGTAACAGAACAGCATGTTGGCAAGTCACTTAAAGGCTAAAGCCACAATGTCCAGGATTCCTTTGAGCAACCATCAGAGACATATTGAATATATCTAGAGGAGAAGTAGTGCCTGTAGAAAATATAGCTCTGCAATAAACAGAAGATGGATAACAATGTGGGCCAAAAAGATTAATGTGATGATGAAGCTGTGACGTGTTAGAAACACTGTCTTAGAAGCAAAAATCGCCCCGACTATGGTGCAATCGGAAGTGGCGTTGCCCCCCAAGATTTCACACAGCTATTCCCCTTAATGTGCACTCAAATAAGGGAAATTAGGAACTCATAATAATGCTCAGAACTAGAGAGAGAGGAAGAACATAATGTTTTCTGTGTATTTCTGAGGACAGCAAAACACTTGTTTTATATCCAAAAACAAACTGTAACTGAAGAGAGATTTTAGGAGAGAAATCTGCCAAATTAAATCTGTCAAATTAAACCAGAAAATAATCCACAAAAGCTCTCTGTATTTAAGGAAAGAAATCAGATTTGGGGGAGAAAAATCAGCAACTGTTACAGCACATTTAAAACAGAGTGGAATAGACTTTGTAACTGAAAAGCTTCATAAATCTGAACTCTCAGATACAACATGGCCCTTTTAGTCTATACCACAACTTCCATTTGCATTATATCCAACAGTGCCATCACTAGCTATGACAAGGAAAAAAATAGTTGTAGAGCAAGTATGCAATGTGTATATATGTATTATGATCAACACTCAAACCTCCACAAATAGAAAACATCATCAATTTAGGAAACAAACATACATTGCTAAAAGTAAAGTTGACGGGAAGCATACCAGAAAAGGCATTTAGATAGGAAACTAATTAAAGTGTCACTAGAACTCCGCCATATACAGAGAATAAAAGGCAAGATTAGCTTACATTTGAGAAGATTTAATCCAGAACTTCTTTTGTTAATTTCAGAAAAGCTCAAGTCTGGCCCTGGGAAAATTGATTCAACCAGCTATCAGATACAACTGGACAAATGAAAGACCAAGAAATTAAAAAGCCTTCCAGGAGAGCTTCCACCAAATATTGTTCAAAATGCATAAAATGTCCATCATATGGTTTAACCTCTTTAAGAATAAAGATCCATAATTTTATATACATGCTACAAAACTCACAAGTGTAACACGCAATAGCTGTAACTCAAGAAGTTGGTCACCTGTAAGACGAAATTCCTATCCTTATGAAGATGAAGCACCTTCATATCTAATTATGAATCATTGGAAGTAGCCAGCGTGTAAAAGCCATGCACTTCTGATATCTAAAAATAACTCACTGAGAAAGCCCTAGCCCAAAGTGCTGTAGTACAGATTGATTTGGACATATAATTACTAAAAGATTAAGCAAAGTTCATGCATGGACATTGACCAAAATCAATCACGCGCAGACAACAAAATCAGAAGTTTTTAAACATGAAAAAAATATTGAAAAGGAAGACCCTACATATATATATATGGAATTTTAATCAACTTTATTTAATATTTTTAAGCTGGAAAAATATTTGCATAAATATTTAATAAACTGCAACACAATTTTTAAAGAAAAAAGCTGATTTCAAGCAATACATTGCTTCCTCCACTGACTTCAAAATAGACACACCGACTAGTTGCATAAGCATATTCAGCAATAATTGCAGCAGATATTGGATGTAACAGACTGAAAACTACTTTTAGCAGTAGGCTTACCATAACTGCCCTTAGTACCAAGCTCTGGTGTCCTTGGGTTCCTTTCCTTGAGTTCACCGTAACCACCTTCAAGGGAGAAAGCAGAAACTAATTAATATACAACAAAATGCAAAACCATAAGCTATATTTTATTTCATTATATAAAAGCAGAAGTAAGCTGCATAACTATCTTACTTTATTACTAGCATTTCTGTTTTTCCATTACCATATCTTCCCTAGGTGCTTCACATACTACTATATCATGGAACCTCTCTTCCTGAAATCAACTTAAGAATGTTAACCATCTCTCTCTTAACCCTTTTCTATTTTTAAAAACAGTTAGTAGAAGATGAGTTGGTATACCTTTAATAGAAAGAAATATGATCTTCACCTAGCTTAACCAATCGTTTCTCATCTCTAATTATTTATCCCAGCTAATTGTATGTTGTAGCATCCCACCTTTTCTTTATCCAAATGGAATAATCCTCCAACTTCTACTCTCATTCTCGACTTTCATGCTAGGCTCAAGAATTACATCATATCATCAAACATATATGCAATCAAGAATCAGAGATCACCTTCCAGAATTTTGTGGACAAAGTGACCCTCCTTATTGTCATGCCTCATGTTCAAGAATTCCGCCTCATTTAGGAGTGTTACTATAGTGCTACTTCTATTCATAAATGGTAACATGTGGCCATTTCCCATACAATCCAAAAGCTCAAACTTGACTTCCATTTATTTGTTCCAAAGAAATTTATAAACTCATCTAGGATCTTTTCATAGTCAAGACCCTCATTGCATTCGAAGTATCACATGTTCCTCTTTCTACCCCTTCTTTCCTTTGGTTCTTAAGGCTTAAGATTCTTCAGCTTTAGCAGGATAATGTACCTAGAAGAGAAGCGAACTAATTACTTGCTTTCGGGTTGTCATGTTCTTGAAGAGTTACCCGTAGCAGAATCCACAAGGGAGCAGCCAAGGGTGATATCCATATATAGAGTGAAAAGTTTCTCTTTTGATTATAGATTTGTGATCGATATAATGGTTCCTTGCTTCCAACATTCTCTCATCCCTTAAATCTTAAACAATTCCATGTCAAAGGTCATACGTCGGGTGACTGTCATAAAGAGGTTGCCAACTTTGATTAATGTGCATCTGGAATTCCACTAAACAACTTCTCTTGCTGATAACTACAGTCTACCATCAACTGCTATACATCAGATAGTTTTGCCACGAAGAGTTTAGCAACCTTATCAGTAAGCATGTGGATTGCTGTCAAACACTTGCTCATGCTGAAATGTATAGTATTGCCACCATCAAGCACTGAACGCCAAGTCGTTAGGCAGTCAATCACACAAGAAGCTGTGGAGATATTCATGCATACACTTGATTAAAGATTGGGTCCCTACCGATTTGGAGCCATATGAGCATGCTTCTTCAAGCCCCTGATCGAACAAGAAAATTACACAATGATGAATGATAAATAACAAAAACTCAAAATAAAAAACCAACTGTTTTTCTTGACTCGTACTTTTCTTCTCATTAATGAATGTACAAGATAAACTACAAGGCTTGACATGAAAGTGCAGTATAGTAAATTCTGTTACACCAAACTGAGTTTCAAAACAATTCTATGACTGCAACCTTTAGATTGTGTGATGACATCAAGTTATTTAAAAACATTCATCACTCCCTTTGTCCAAGAAAATGATAAATTTCTGATTTATATTTTAACACTAGATGTTAAGTCTTGGAACCTCAGTCCGAAAATCAAAGCGGAAAAATCGTGGAACTGTACATAAACAAGATATACATGAGTATTGAGTGTATATGATACAAGTACATTAATATTGTTCCCAACTTTCCTTATTTTTCTCCAACTGCCAAAGTGCAGTAAACATTTTTGAAAAAAAAAATGAGATAGAATTTAAAAAACGAAGAAAAAGGTTTAGATGCAAACTTTTTTCAACAGAAAAATAGAGTAACTGATATATTAAAGCATTGTAGTTTGTAAATAAATCATGGTCAAAAGCAAATCAAATTCAATGAGTACATGACAATTTAAAAGTCTAACAAAACAACCACTTCCATAAAGGATCATAAATTCGGCACAAAGTCTAGAAATCACACTACCTAAACAATTTGAAACTAATCACAAACAAGATCCAATAGCACCAATGCACCATCAAGAAAAGTAAAATATCACAAATTCAGGAGTCCAAATAATTCTATTACTTCCTCAAACAAAATTTTCCACGAATTCAGAACTATAATGTTCATCATTCTGATTAGAATTTAAGAGCTGCTACTCTCAGGAATATCTAGTTCCCACCAGATAGTCCTCTTCAAGGTGACCTCTCCGAGCTGCCGAGATTCGACCCGTGTTTTCTTTCAATAAGGTTGTCTAACCTCTACTATTGTGAGAAAATTTAGGGCTCAATTTAGCAACTTCAAATTTCTCAATCAAGAACAATGTATTATCATCAATTCATACTGTATATGTAGTGTACATTACCACATTTCTACTAAAGCAAAATGGATAAGGTTTAAATTAAGGTTTCCCAAGTGAAATCCAACATTAAATTGTAAAACCCAGTAAAGTAATCACTGATCAATGATCATTGATGCAAAGAAAAATTAACCTAACACAAAAGATTCTAAATTTGGCACAGAAACGAAAGTAAAATTTGGTACAATCAAGGGTTTAATCATAAAGAGAACCAAAAAGATGAAGATCAATTAAGAAGAAGAAGGTACCTGAGTAACTGAAAAAGATGAAGGAACCAATTGTTATTTTCATCTCGCAATTGTTTTCAGGATTTAACCGATGAATTGTTCTTATGAACTTTGAATCAAAATTGGGGTTCATCTCTCTCTAACTTTGGGAATTTCTCCTCTTTGCTAATAAATATTATGTATCGTATAGGGATTTAGATTGCCAATTTAGAAGTAACGAAAAAGGGCAGTTGTTGAAGAAACTGACAATTGGAGTTGTAGATTTTCTTTTCACCCATTAATCTGTATGTTACGTTACGTTACGTACTTACGTGCATTGTGGGCGTACTGGCGTATAGCCTGTCAGTTTGGTTGAAAACCGATGGTTAAACTGCAAACTGTTGACCAACTGTACTGAATAAACTGAATTGACCCATAACTGAAAAGTTAAAAATCGATAAGTCAATCAGATTAAAGTAAACTGCAATTAACTGAACTGAAACTCAACCGAAACAAACTAAATTGAAAATTAACTGCATGGAGAACCGATTTAAACTGAACTGAACTAAACTGAAAGTGAACTGAATTTAACTGAAAACTGTTTCAAATTGTTTTTAACAGAACTAAATCAAACTGAACAAAACTGTTTTTAACTGAACTGAATAAAACTGTTTTTAACTGAACTGTATAAAACTGAATAAAACTGTTTTAAATTGAACCGAATCAAACTGAATAAAACAATATCAAACTGTATAGAATAAAATTGTCTCAAACTAAACTGTTTCAAAATGTAACACCTAATTTCGTCATTTTTTTAATTTATCTAAATTTTTTGCTTATAATTAGACAAAGATAAGAACACATGATTTCAATTTTCAACCACTATTTGTATTAAAAAGTTGAATTCTCAATGGTTAAAATTCAATACACAAGACCTTTGTGTATTTTAAAAAAGAAAAATACATAGTTGTATGGACTATGGAGTTATGATTATTCAAAAATTCATCTAACTAATTTCAATAAATCAAAAACATCATTTGTTGCAAGAAATGTTATGATTCTTCAAATATAATTCATGGAATCCATCCTTATTAATAAATGTTAATATTTCTGCCATTACACACCCCACTTTAATTGCTAGTTTATTTGTTCTTAGTTACTTCCCCTCAGTGTTGCTTTTACTATTTTAATTATTTGCAAGGCCATTTAATAATTTCAGAATGTTTAATGAACTATTATAATAAACAATATAGAACCAAAGAAAAAAAAATAGTACCCAAATATCATGGATCAAATGTAAAATACCAAATACAAATTTTACTTTATATCACAATGTAATTTACAAATTATAACTAACCAACAAATATAAGAACAAAAAACCTACTAAAAATTTCACTTCACTTTACAACATATTAAAATCCTAAAGACCTAAACCTCACATATGCCGCTCTTTCCGCCCTACAAGACAAAAAAAAACAAAGTTAAAATGAATAACAAATGAAAAAAAAGATGAAACAATTTAAGTAATAAGTAACTTACTAAAATACCAACCATACCAAATGTTATATTTTGAAAAAAATAAGAAGTTCAAATTTGGGCTCTCAGAGTATTTTCATCATTGAGCACATGGCTCCAAAACATTTACCCAGATTGTCAAATACAATTACTTGAATCCATCAAGAAACTAAGGACATCACCTCACTATAGTAATCCAAAATGAGACAACGTGTACTACAGTGAGAGTTCCCAACATAGTAACTTGGGTTTCAATTATTATAATCAACAAAATGAGACATATGTTCTGAAACCTTATTCCGAAAAGGGACAATTATTAAGCTCAACAGAAACCAACAACAAAACAAGCTCAACAAAATCCAACCATAACGATGTTATGGTCGAAAAAGTAGATCATTAAGATTAACTTTCGGAATATTTTCGTCATCGAACACTTGACCTCAAAACATTTAACAAAATGGCTGAATACTATAACTCAAATCCAACAAGGAACTATTGGCATCACCTCACTATAGTTTACCAAAAAGAGGGACAAACGTAGACTATAGTGAGAGTTCCCAACATAGTTACTTGGGTTAAAGTCATTATATTCAACAACATAGTTAAATGATTTGAAGCCTTATTCCAAAAACGGGCAAATATCAAGCTCAACAATCCAACCAGCAACAATACAAGCTCAACAGCACCTCAAAAGCACAACCCAAGCTTAAGAGATCCAACCAGCACCAAAAAAGGCTCAAACCAAGCCCAAGAGATCCAACAACCATCAAAACAGAATCATACCGAGGTCAAAAAGCCAACAAAATAGCACCATACCAAGCTCAACTAGTCTCGTAAGAGGAGACCATATCCAACAAATGAATACCAAAATCAACAGTTTTAAGCCCATCAAAAAAATTACAAACTCAATGTATCAAACTTGCCACCAGCTAGAAAATAAATACAGCAACCAATGGTTGCAAAACCAGCTCAAAACTGGAAATCTCACTGAACAGCAACAAAAACCCGATGTTCAGCGACAACGGGGTACAGCAGGCAGTAGCAACACAAGGTGGTTATTCCACCTAAAAAATACTTAAATTAGCAATTTGATTTAAAATAAATAATAAAATTGTTAAACTATCACACTAAACACACAACCTACCGCAGGAAGCGAGAGAACATCAATATCATCATCCACACAATCTGTCTCATCCATTGCGCTTAAACAACTCTCTAATTCTTCTTCTTTAAGATACCCAAACAACCAATTTTGCGTAGTGACAAAAGCCTCTACATTCTTAGGTAGTAAAGATGACCTATATTTGGTCAAAACCCGCCCACCCATGCTGAATGAAGATTCGGAAACAACTAAAGTGATTGGAATAGCCAAAATGTCCTTGGCCATTCTAGAAATAATGGGATATGCAGAACATTGAGACTGCCAATACTTGAGCACGTCAAAATCAGAACTACGTTGAATAAGGGGAGAATTAAGATAAGCATCAACATCAGACTGTGCTCCCCCAACAGATGAATTACCGGCCTCAAATTTCTATGACAAGAATCAAAATAAAATACTAATTAATAACACAAAAGTATTTAATTATAAGTAAGCTAGAATAAAGACAAGTAGAAATAACAACCTCAAACATGTCCAACAACGAAAACTGGGTTGATGAAGAAGAAGATGAAGCACGATGGGTAGAAGAAGCTAGAGAAAAAGTAGAATCGGAAGTGGAAGACGTGCTGTAAAATGCATAAAGCTCAACAAAAGCATCATATACGCTTTGCACCTTTTCCTCCACCTCACTAGGAACATAGAGTAAGTTGTACAAGTTCCTCACAAACCGAAGTTTGTAACGAGGATCAAGAACAACAGCAATAGAGAGAATAGCAGAGTGATCCGACCAATACTTCTCATACTTACCCATCATGTCCTTACACATAGTACGAATACTATAAACAGAATGATTATGAGCTACAACCATCAACTTCTCAATTGCAACAATGTTAGCAAAATACAAATTTGCAGTGGGATAATCAGAACCAGAAAACATATTGGTAACCTCATTAAAAGGTTCAAGAAATTTGCAAACAAACTCAATAATTTCCCACTCAGATGGAGTAAGCCCATACTCAAAATCAATCTCCCTAGTTGAGAACAGATCTAAAGCATGTCTAGCCGTCAATGCACGTCTCATCATATTATAGGTGGAATTCCACCTTGTACACATGTCATATTTCAGCTTACCAACAAAATTAGACCTTGCATCATTCACACATTGTTCATATTTACATTTCCTAAGATCAGAACCTTCAATGTAATTTACTGCTTCACGCAACTTAACCACACTCACATCAATAGTTTTCATGCCACATTGAACAATAAGATTCAAAATATGCGCACAACAACGAATATGAAAGAATCTACCCATACATGGCAAAAGACAAGATGAATTCAAATCAGATTTTAAACGAGCAACCATAACATCCATAGCACCATCATTATCAACAGTCATAGACAACACTTTACCCTCCAAACGCCATTCTTTAATCAACCCCAAAACGAATGCATATATATCAGAACCTCTATGGGGTGGGGGGGAAATACCTAAAGTTCAAAATGTGAGACTTCAACACCCAATCATTATCAATATAATGTGCAGTAAGAGTCAAGTATCCACGATTAGTCATGGCAGACCAACAATCGCAAGTAAAACAAATACGACTACTAATTCCAGCAAGTTTATCACGCAATTTCAACTTAAGTTTCTCATTCTCCAAAGTACAATACCTAAGTATTGTATTCCTAGATATGTGTCTTACTTTAGGATTAAGATATGAATGTAATTTTCGCATTTTTTCATGCTCAACAATGCGTAGAGGATATGCATGACACAACACAGCTTCAGCAAACAATTGACAATAGACCTTCTGATCAAAGGCAGAACCACATTCCGGAATTTCAGAAAGAAACAACTTGTATGCAACACAAGACTTAATGTGATTAGTAGCATTAGACGTACCAAAACTAGGGTCTGCTTTATACTTAGCTTTTTCACAATACCTACATGTGGCAAATGTCTCCACCTTACCTTCCATTTCATCCTTACCATTCACATATGAGAACACATAATGATCCCAAATGGGGGCCCTTCTTCTGCCTTCAGGAGGTCCGACTCGCTTTGTCTTCTTTGAAGGCAGAGAAAGTGCATTCGAACCAGTAGTGTACTGATCAGAAGCTTGAGAAAAAAACCCGGTTAGTATAACTAAGTTAAATAAAAGAAAAAAAAGAAGTAGAAAGAGAGAGAGAATTACATGTATGGGAGGTAGGAGGAGTTCGAAGGCCTTCAAATTGATGTTCATACCGATCATCCATATTTAGAAATACAAAAAAAAAGAGCTAAGAATAATTGACAAAAGAAGACAAGGTACTAACAACCATACATGGAAAATTGGTGGTCAATGTGGTGGTCAACGTGGTGGTCAACGGTGGTGGTCAAAGGTGGTCTTAGGTGGTGGTCAACGATGGTCATAGGTGGTGGTCAACGGTGGTGGTCATTGGTGGTCAACGGTGGTGGTCATTGGTGGTGGTCGGGGTGGTGGTCAACGGTGGTGGTCAACGGTGGTGGTCGGGGGTGGTTGTCAACGGTGGTGGTCAGGGGTGGTGGCTAACGGTGGTGGTCAGGGGTGGTGGCCAGTGGTGGCCAATGGTGGTTAGTAGTGGTTAGTAGTGGCCAGTGGTGGCCAATGGTGGTTAGTGGTGGCCAATGGTGGTTAGTGGTGACCAGGGAAGGTGGTGGTGGTCAATGGTGATGGTCAACGGTAGTAATAGGTGGTGGTCAACGGTGGTCAATGATGGTGCTCAATGGTGGCAATGGTGATGGTCAACGGTAGTAATAGGTGGTGGTCAACGGTGGTCAATGATGGTGCTCAATGGTGGCAATGGTGGTGGTCAATGGTGCTCAATAGTGGTCAATGGTGGTCATCAGGGGGTGGTGGTCAATGGTGCTCAATAGTGGTCAATGGTCGTCAGGGGGTGGTGGTCAATGGTGGTGGTCAACGGTGGTGGTTAGCGATGGCCAATGGTGGTCAGGGGTGGTGGTTAGTGGTGGCCAATGGTGGCTAGTGGTGGTCAGGGAAGGTGGTGGTGGTGGTGGTCGGGGAGGTGGTGGTGGTGGTCGGGCGTGGGGGCTGGGCCTGGGTCAGGGGGTGGTCCTGGACCTGGGTCAGGGGTGGGCCTAGGCCTGGGTCAGAGGGTGGGCCTAGGCCTGGGTTATCTGGGCATGGATCAGGAGTGGGCCTGGGTTCTTGGGCATGGATCGAGAGTGGGCCTGAGCATGGGTCAGGGGGTGGACCTGGGAATGGGTCAGGGGGTGGGTCTGGGAATGGGTCAGGGGGTGGGCCTGGACGGGGTGGGTGTATTGAATCCGGGTCAAGGGTGGGTGGTGGATCTGGGTCAGTTTCCTAGGGTTTCTAAGGTTAGGGTTTTGAAATTGGAGGGCCGTCATATATTCTTAATAAAAAAAAAGCAGAAAATTCATTAAAAAAAGCAGAAAATTCATAAAAAAAAGCAGAAAATTCATACTAAATTTCATAAAAAAAGACCTACTTAATTGTATTTTTATTAATTTCTAAGGTGAAAAATTTTAAACGATCTACAAATAATTCAACAAATAAAAAAGCAGAAAATTCATACTAAATCACTAATTATTTAGCTGTTAAAATTTCATAAATAAAAACCTACTAAATTGCATTTTTATTAATTAGTAAGGTGAAAATTTTAAAAGATCTACAAATAATTCAACAAAAAAAGCAAAAAATTCATACTAAATTACTAATTATTTAGCCGTTAAAAATTCATAAAAAGAATCCTACTGAATTGCATTTTTATTAATTACTAAGGTGAAAATTTTAAACGATCTACAAATAATTCAACAAATATATAATCATAATTATATTTTATTAATTATTTAGCCGTTAAAAAATCATAAAAAAAAGAAAAATTAAACAAATGAATGAAGATAATATACGAAATCCAACTTCCAATCCAAAAAAAAATCAACAAATATATAAATTCGAACTCCTAAAAACATCAGAACATCAAAATTCCGTGATTCAAAAGAAAAAACAAAAAAAAATTTGAAATTTGAGTTCTTAACCTGGATAGGGTTTTCTTCGAACGTGAACGATGATATGTGTTTCGACTCGTCAAACTTCAAGAATCTCCTCTTCGTGTCTTCAATCTGCAATCTTCACCAATTTTCATTCTTCTCTTCGTGTGACAAAGAGTTTTTCTAAAGATTTTGAGTTTTGAGATCAGAAATGGTGAAGAATCGAAAGTTAAGAGGCGAAGAAATCAGAAATGGTGCGAGTGTGTGAGTGTGTGAGAGAGAAAGACGTCGTTTCTCAGAATGATCTAGATTCTAGGGTTTTTTTGTTTGTGTTGTGATTGTGTGGTTAGGTAAAGGTTAGAGTATATATATGGAGTCAAGAATAGGTTTTTAGAACTCTATTTTGGGCCAGCCCAACTTCCCAAATGCCCAACAAACCACACGCATAGAAATTAGTTAGATAGAATTATTATTATTATTGTTATTATATTATTATTGTTATTATATTATTATTATTATTATTATTATTATTATTATTATTATTATTATTATTATTATTATTATCATCTTAAGCATCATTTATATATTTTTTAATGTTGATTAATTTCTTGATTTTTATGATTTGGTGTTGATTTTAGATAACTATGCGTGTGTTGATGTACATATATCATAATGAATAGGAAAATTAGTTTATAAATACTCACATGTGTAGAAAGTTAAGAGAATACATCAAAGATTATTATTATATTTATATGATATAAGTGTATAGTTATAAGTCTTTCATTGTTTTTATTGGATAACAAATTGTTTCGATTCAATTAGATGTTTTGAGTTTGAAAGTGAATATAGCTTAATGACGCTTAACTGCAATGGAGTATTGTTATCCTTAACAAACTTATCGACTTACATTGACACATATTAATCTAATTCAATAACATGTTTACAGTTTTGAAATTGATTTACCTTAAATATTATTAACTTGAATGCAGGAATGATACTTTATATGATTCTATCAACTTATCATAAGTCACTGATTGATGGTACATTAATATATCTCATCCCATGACAACTTGCATCAATTGAATTAGAAGTTTTAGTTATGAAATGAATTGAACTTAAAGACTATTAAACTTAAATAAATTATCGTTATCTTGAATTAGTTTATCGACTTACATTGGTCTGTTCATTAATCTCATTCGACAGCAGCTTATTCTAATAATTCGATTAGATATTTTTAGTTTAAAAATTAGTTGAAATTAAATATATATGACTAAGTTAAATAGAATATAGTTATGTTGAATCAACTTAATGACTTATAATGATACATCCATCTAACCCAATAACTGCATATTAGTTCAATCATATGTTTTATGTTTCAAAATGCATTTCACATAAAGACGATTAACTCAAATATTGTATTGTTATTTTGAATTAGCTTAGCGGCTACCATTGGCACATTCATTATGTACAATAATAAATACTTGGATTATGTAAGTAGATGTTTTTTGTTTCAAATTCCATTATACACTAGAAGACAATTAGCCTAACGATTAACCACTTACATTAACTGATTTATAAACTAATTCATCATTATCAATTATCATCTTAATCTTTGACCACAATCAACCACCAATTCATCATTGATAGTTACACATTGGAAAACTATAGAATAATGAAGAATTTGAAATTGAGTTTCTCAATATCAGCCAAATGTTGAACCTTTAATAAAATAATTTTACAGAAAATATAGCAACTTCAAAATGCACTTTTGTAGACAAATATAGATATGTCTCTTGGTGTTATCGTTGTTTTCGACAAGTCTAACCGATATGACAAAAGTCCAACCGAGTTGAAATTGCCTGCAATGAATAAGATCTTCCTATTTTGAAGCGTACATAAGTAGAACACCAAATACCAATGAAGCCATAGTTTTATACGGAGTCAATAGTTCCAACTTCCAACTTCCACATAAGTCTTATTTTACTAGTTCTTAATCATTTCAATATACAATGGCACACGCACAGTTGCACATTGTGGATGCTGAATATCTGAAACAAATTGAAAGGGCTCGTAAAGAGCTTCACAATCTGCTACAGAACAACAAGCAATTCGCTCCCATCGTGCTTCGCTTAGCGTAATCTTTCTATTTCTTTTTCTCCTCTCCCTAAAAGTTTCTGTGTTTATTCTTTTGATCCGAAGCGAGACCCGAAGGGAAAAGCTGTACGTGGCATAACCGATATCAAGTTTCACCCGAACCGTTGCGGGTTTCCTTAAGAAATCGAAATTAACTGTTTAACTGATAGTAATAGGAAAATAGTCAACTGTTTAAACTGAAACTGTATGGGTAATTAAAACCAAAAGACAACTGTAAACTGAACTGAATTAAACTGAAAATTGAATTAACTGAATGGATTGAAACTGAAACCGAAAAAGTTTAAACTAAATCAATTAAGATGGGAAAAAATTAACTGAATTAACTGAACTGAAGTCAACTGAACTGTTTGGTTTGAACCAGAACTGAACTGGTTAACTGAATTGACACCACTACTGGCGTAGCATAGTGCATAGTGTTACACTGTTATTGTGTTTTAAGAGGTGATCATTTGCGGGCTTGAGTCGGATGCAGGCTGGGCGAACTATTTAATTTTCTCTACGACGGGATCAAAGAATCAATTCCCGACCCTTTTTGCTGGCTAATATATGTTGTTCGCACCCGTCCTTTTAAATAGGGCGCTCCAGCTTGTAGACTAACATGCTTGAAGCTTTTTTTTAATAAAGTGCATATCCTAGTAAAATTAATTTGATGATATAAAAACAAAGCACAATAAATAAAAAAAAGGAACGATTTTTTCCTAATAATACCATTCTAGCAATTCTAAGAATACGGAAACATTAGCTATTTCTTTTAAACAAAATGCATACTGAAGATGGTTCAATTTAAGAAATCAATCAATGGCGGAAAAAAAAGCATAAATTAACAACTTAAAAAAAAGAATACACATAATACAAGCCTTTGTGTCGGTTTAGTCAAAATGAAAATGATGTTGTAGACTTTTGTTCAACTGCAATTCTGCCAAACTGATAGAGTTAAGTGACTATGAAGTACAAACACGCCTCCAACCTAGCGTTTCGTGTTTCAAACACCAGAAATGACACGACACGAGTCAAACACACGTCAGACACGTTTTAGAAAAATGAGGAAACATTTCTTGAGTTGAAAGTTTATGGGAAATGTGAAATAAAGGGAAAATGATGTTTCCCTAGCATTTCCCTTTTGTTTACCTTTTTTGTGAAATTAGAACATGATGTTTCTTGTTTCCGTGTCGTGTCTGTATCCGTTTCTCGTTTCCGTTCTCGTGCATCATAACTTAAGAGTAAAGAGGAAGAGAGAAAAAGTCGGAGTTGTGGTTGCGTGGGAGTAAAGACCTTGAGAGGAAAAGACTATATATTTTAGGGTTTTCTAACATTAATAACTTGACTTTTCTTTTTTATGTTTAGTATATGTTTTTAATTTTTTTTAATCCCAATCTAGATAGAACACTAGTCGGCTCTAGACGGTTCTAGTATTCTAAGTTTCTAATAATTTTATGCCTTATTTATTTAACTTTCTCAAGAAAAATATATAAAAGAATATAAATAAATTTTATTTAATGGGTTGGGTGGCTCAGCTCGATTATATAATTTTGACTGGCTGTAGTCGTCCATTAAATTTTAGCGGGCGGGCTTGGCCCTCCTATCAATTAATTCATTTTTAAAAACGTTGTCGGAGCCTACTTTACTAACGGGTGTAGTGGATTTTCCCGTCCATAATCAATTGAGTTCTATGAAATAACACCCGACTAGGGAGTAGGGAAGCAAAAGCTAACACAACATGATAACCCAACGGTTGATAGTATACAAGCGGGTTAACCCTACCGGCGCTCTTGCTTGTTTTTAGAATCCAAAACCTTCAACCATATCTTCCCCTCAAAAAGAAAAAATTTGTAGTAGTGCAAGTAAACATTGCGATGGAAGTAATTGAATCAAGGGATGAAGGTAGAGAAGAAGAAGAAGAAGAAGTTAGTCTTAGTAAGGTTATTTGTAGTAAGGGTGAGTTTATAGCGGAAGCAACGAAGCAAATATGGTTGGCAGGACCATTGATTGGCGTGAGCATATTACAATATTGCATTCAAATTATATCTGTTATGTTTGTTGGTCATCTTGATGAGTTGTCTCTCTCAAGTGCTTCTCTCGCCAATTCCTTCGCTTCTGTTACCGGCTTTTATGTCTTGGTCAGTTGCTTTAATCTTTTGTTTCATGGAGACACTTTGAACTTTTTTTTGGCTTTACGTGTTATAATAATAACATAAATATTGATGATGGTTATTTTTATTGGATGTTTAGTTCCGAATTGGGATGGTAATGTAAATCGTTTCCTAGGATAACATAATGTGTTACCATAAAATCGAGGAGGGTTAGGAATTGGTATGGTAATTGTTAACTCATTTATCATGCCAATCAAATCGACATGTGACCAAAATTGTTTCTTGCTTTTGTTTTTTTGTACTAGTTTCACTGTAGTTGTTTTTACTAATACATAAAAACAAATATAGTAGTTCAAATGATGGATCGATTTCAATGTTTATTTTCAAAATATGTACTTTTTAATTTTTATACTTCCTCCGTTCCAAAATAAGTGAAACACTTCTCTCATTTATGTGAGAGCTTTTTGAGACAAGTGTTTCACTTATTTTGGAACGGAGGAAGTATATACTTTTCCTAATAGTTGATTAAGATGTCAATAGTAAAAAATGTGGATTGACAAGCGTCAAATCTCATATGATGCAATAGAAAAAGGAGGAATTATTAGTGAATTGAAGGTGAATGTAGTCATGTAGATAGATTGATTTTATTTATCTATTTGTTTGGAAGCGAATGTAGAGGGATCCGGACATCCGGCTGCTGTTGTAGCCATGAACTTGTTAATAGGTTAGTCTTTATATTGATGTGCTGTAAAGATAAACTTGTCAATTGTCCCTCTTACAAGAGGGTATGGAATCATTGGCCAATACCTTGTCTTGTTAATTTTATATTCTGATCCACATATTAGTGCAAGTAAAACTTGTCTTTCACATTGTTGGGTTTCAAGGAACTATATTCAAATTGTAGATAAAGCACTTTTAACTTGCCGAAAGAACAAAAATTGATGGGCTTTACCAGGTGTTTGGAGCGCTACTATTTAGGTGAAGTTTGGGTGCTCTGTTTTTTATTGCCTGTGAACTGGTGGAAGCTATTTTAGTGAGACTCTTGAATTCGCCTCAAGTATTTGTGTTAGATCATCTGCACTCCTAGATAGGTTGGACACTTCAACATTCCATTTTATGATAAGTTTTCATAAAGTTATATAGCCATGTCGGACACTTGGAAAGAACCCGTGTCCACATGAGTACTCAAGTCCGAGCAACATAGGGTTGAAGTGTCTAGCTTCTTAGGTTTAAGTCATTGTTTGATCAATGGATAAAGAAGAGATAGAGTGGAAAATTAGGAGAGTGCTAGAGTTGGATGTTTTAGATCTTATTCCACAATCCAAAATTTTGTTGTAGATGATAAATGTAGTGAACTTGATAAAACTTTTGGCACAAAAAATGGAGTTTGTAGGCTAAGTTGCTTACTATACGAATATCATTAGATTTGGGATGCTAGCTCTTTGTAGAAACAATCACCACAACGTTTTCCAACTCAAAAATTCATATAAAAGAAGAGAACCAAGTTTGCTCTTCTTGTTTATAATAGATGAGAAAGTATGGGATAAAGCTTGAGAATTCTGTATATATGAGTAATCAAGCTAAGATTGATGTGTAACTAGTTTCTCATATCATTTTACTAATTCAGTCATTATGCATAAAGAATACACTCCACTGTATTTTGCTCAAATACAAGCGATAATTTTTTCTTCCAGATGAAGCTTTAAATAACAGATAGAATTATGCCAATTGAGCTAGTTGCATCTTTCACGAGTTTTAATTAGTCTTATGTTGCATTAGTTCAAGTCCTATTTTAGTATATAGATGGATTCTCAGTGATGCATTATAAAATAACAAGAGGGACACGCATGTTGGCTTCTCCTATGTTCTTAATCCTTGCATTCCCATGTACACATCTATGAACTTCATTCTATATGTTCATTGTTAAAAGAGTCTTTTGTTTTTACACTATAGTATATTGATTTAAGACTTAACTCTTTGTAGTTAGGGATGAGTACTGCACTGGAGACTCTCTGTGGGAAATCTTATGGAGCTAAAAAATATCGGATGCTAGGCATTCACACACAAAGAGCAATGATAATCCTCCTAATCTTTAGCATTCCTCTTTCAGTTATTTGGTATTTTACTACTGATATTCTTATCCTCTGTCACCAAGACCATGACATAGCAAAGGGAGTTGGAGTTTTCAACCGTTGGATGATCCCTGGCCTCTTTGCCTATGGACTACTTCAATGTCTCAACAAATTTTTGCAGGCTCAGAGTATTGTCCTCCCAATGATGATTACTTCTGGTGTAGCAGCTCTTCTCCATGTTCCAATCTGCTGGACTCTTATATTTAAACTCGGACTTGGGATCAAAGGAGCTGCTTTAGCAAATGTTATATCGTATTGGATCAATTTCTTTTTGCTAGCAATTTATGTAAAGTTCTCCCCTGCTTGGATGAAGACATGGGTTGGGTTTTCGAAAAGAGCATTTCGTGATAGTTGGACTTTTCTTAAGCTTGCGATTCCTTCAGTGATCATGATTTGGTATATAGATTGACATTCACTTGATGTTATTTTTGATATCATATGTTGGATTTACTTTTGTCTCATGTTTTGTGTTGTTGCAGCCTTGAGTATTGGTCATTTGAAGCGGTTGTACTACTCGCAGGTCTTCTGCCAAAGCCGAAGCTTGAGACATCAGTGTTATCAATAAGGTTTGCGGTCTTATCCTTTAATATAAACCCCATCTTTTATGAGAATTGTTGTATTAAATTTAGATAAGAACGTGTGTACTTTGTTATTTGCAGTCTTAACACATGTTGGATGGTCTATATGTTGGCCTTGGTGGTGCCACTAGGTAAACTTATTTGTGAACAAGCAACAATATATATGCCTTTATCCTTTAAAAAAAGGATTACACACTTCAATTATTGACATGTTGTGATGAATTATAATTACAGCACAAGAGTATCGAATGAACTAGGAGCTTGGCGTCCTAGAGCTGCTCGCTTAGCCTTATTTGTCATGGTGATTATATCTATTATAGAGGGCATAGTGTTGGTCGCAATTACGATTCTAGTACGCCATGTTTGGGGAAGACTATACAGCAATGAAGAGGAAGTAGTCAAATATGTTGCAAAAATGATGCTTCTACTTGCAGCCTCTTATTTTTTAGATGGATTTCAATGTGTTCTTTCAGGTATTTCAATTATTTTAACTTTATTTTCACTATTTTTGTGCCGTAATATTGGTGGAATTTAATTAATATAGGAGGTGCAAGAGGCTGTGGATAGCAAAAAATGTGCTCTTTTATAAATCTTGGAGCTTATTATATTGTGGCACTTCCCTGTGCTGTGCTGTTTGCATTTGTTTTGCATATGCGAGGCATGGTAAATCTCTGTCTTTTGTTCTACCTTGCTCAATAATTCCCTCATTCTTTCCTTTCCATACAACACAAAACACAAACAAAATAAGTAAACTTATTTTTCTGTTGTTTCTTTTTTCTAAAACATGGTTAGTATAAATGTCACTAGTTTTAAGTTCATTATACAACCTATATCGTGTCTTACAGAATCTTGAAACCAACAACATAAAACTGGGAGTGATACCTAACGGATCCTAAGTTGTTCATTTTAATGTTTTTGTGAGAATACAGGGACTTTGGATTGGAATTATATGTGGGTTATCGGTCGAAGTTATAGTGCTCGTGACTGTAGTTTTATGCACAAATAATTGGGAAAAGGAGGTACGATATTTATGATCTATGACAAGTCTTGCCACATTGAAGTCTGTAATAACTAGTTTAATTGGTGTTTCGTTTCCAGGGTTGGAAAGTTTTAGCAAGATTTGACAATAGTCCTGGTTACACAGGTGACCATGACCTCGAGATTTTAGCAATTGGGCATATTATCATCATCAGGAGCTTGACAAAGAGACGAGACGAGTAACCATTTTAAACCACACAACTCAATACACTGGCGGATCCCGGATTTTAAATGAGGGGTAGAGTAATATTGCATTATTATGAATAAAAAAAAACTTTAAACTATGAAACTCAGAAAGTAATAAAAATCCAAATACAACCTAATATTACTTTTATAGCTTAATTTATTACAATAGTTGACACTGAAATCTTATAGTTCATAACTGATTTACAACTTATTAATAATTTTTCTCAAGATGTCGTTAAAAATATAGATTTTATCTAATTAGAGTCTAATTTATAATCACGAATCAGCACGGGCAAATATAGCAACCTCTAATAAGGTGGGAAGATTATTATTTTTCTAAAAAACTTTTTTAAATTCAATCTATAAAAAAAAACTCTTTTAGATCATTCATAATCAAATATATTGAGACACATTGAATAATTAACACCCCACTTATAAATCATCTAATATGAATAGGTTCTATTTTTTTCACCTTATTATCACATAAAATAAGAAAAGTTCAGAAAAAAATAAGAAAAATTCAAAAAACATAAGAAAAGCTCAGACAAGCTCAGAAAAAATTCATAAAAAAATAAGATAAAATAAAATAAGTACGTTAACAAAAAAATAAAATGAAGAGAACAACCCTTAATCTTGGAAAAAATTTAACATATAAAAGAAAACTTTTACTTTTTAAGAGCAAAAGGATTAAAAAAAACTGTAATATTTCTTCTTTTTAAACCGTGCATCACACATATTAAAGCTAATTATTAATAAAAACTATAATCAAAATAATAGGTGGACAACAATGAATTATAAACTACTCTATAATTCAATTTGACTTTGTAAATTAAAATGCTAATAGCCCAAATATAAGTATAGTCCTTGTGTAAGCAAAATGCTTAAAAATATTTGTATTCTTTAACTAGTGAGCTCATGAGTTTGGCTGTTTGAGTATTATTTTATTTATTTTGACTTTGTAATCAAAAGGCACTACAATCATGCATTAAATAGTACAGCTGAGCACCCTCGAACATAGGATCTTCAACATTAAGTATGAACTTTCCAAACTTCCAAGACACCAATGCGCTACTCTATTCATTTGAACTTTCCAGGATGCTACTCCTTGTTACTAAGTGGCTCCACCACTGACTCTATATTCTAGCCTAGCTAGCATTGGACTCACTCCCATATATAGCCAACAAGGAAGACTTTTAACTTCCATGACAAAGAAAAGTCCCACATTCCAACTCTCCGGCCCTGCCATGGACATACTTTTTGACAATTAAATCTAATTGTCTAATTATATATAACTAGTTTTTAAACCTGTGCAAAATGCATGGAAATTTTACCATTTTTTTGTCAATCAAACATCTCACTAATTTCTCAACCCTAGAAATTATTTCTACGTTTTATGTTTCCTTATACCAACCAAACAAGTGAAAAACCACTTCTAGTTATGAGTTGTGAGACATACCCTTGTAAAAACATCAAATATACATCAATTTTTCAATAAATGCATCATTTTGACTTTCTAAACTATTTATGTAGTACTAACTTTGGTCATGCTTAATTATAAATATTGCAAAGATTAATGTCATTATTTTAATTGATGTTAGGTTCATCTCAATGTATATTTTCCAAATATCATTATATATATATATATATATATATATATATATATATATATATATATATATATATATATATATATATATATATATATAAAATAGGATCACGTGAAAACCACTTCTTATGCTGAAAACTGAAAACTGCAACATAAAATGAGCAAAAAGTTTCTGAAAATGAGCAAAAAGATAAAATGAGCAAAAGTTCTTAAAATGAGCAAAAAGTTCTTAAAATGAGCAAAAATATAAAATGGGCAAAAAACATAAAATGAGCAAAAATTTGCAAAATGAGCAAAAGTTTCTTAAAATGAGCGAAAACATAAAATGAGCAAAAAAAATAAAATGAGCAAAAACTTCGTAAAATGAGCGAAAATTTGCTAAAATGAGCAAAAGTTTCTTAAAATGAGCAAACACATAAAATGAGCAAAAAACATAAAATGAGCAAAAATCTGTAAAATGAGCAAAAAGACCGGTTTTCAGTTTTCAACTTAAGGTTAATTTTCAGTGGATCCTACCTCTATATATATATATATATATATATATATATATATATATATATATATATATATATATAAATATAATTTTAGTTAATAATATAATTAAAGATTTTAACATGTTAAATCGTCCACTGACAAGTGTGTAGACAAAATAATGCATCTATTGAGAGATAGAGGATGTACATCTCTAATCCCCGTACGAGTTTGAGTATTAGACACGTGACTACGAATGTGGGAGATATATTGTTCTACACTTCTACTACAGTGACAGATCCATAATTTAAAAATAGGGCATGCACATAAATATAAATATAATTTTTTTTGCACATAGATATATTGTTCCTAAATGCCAAGGGCTGCTAGTCCAATGGCTGCAGTCAAAAAACGCAGCCCTTGGGCCCCTTTTGACCGCAACCCTTGGGCTTTTTTCCTCTAGTTAAATCACAATGTAGATGATTTCCATCTAAATTATTACTAACTCCATCTTCAATCTCATATCATTTATGTTGTTTTCAATTATAAGATCTTAATTAGAGGTGGAAAATGGGTTGTTTGGATCGATACTAGTCTTGTCAAATTGGATTTATCTCGTTTTTGTGTTGAGTAAGACCCATTCGAGTTTGATAATATGGTTGCGGTCTACAATTAGCATTTTAATAATCGAGACGGGTCAACTTGTGGGTGGGAACTGTTTTGGGTCAAGTTAGTGTTTGGATTTATGAGGTTCCAATGTGAATTTCAATTGTTTTAGTTAAATTGGAAATAGGCATTAATAATTATATACATTAATAAATAAATAAAAAAGGTCTAAAAAGTTCCATATTTTTAATGATTTAGTCAATTATGTTCATGTCAATTTTCAAGTCTGGTTGACTTTTGGTTTGGAACTTTTGGTTAGGTTCATTTCAGGTTTCAGGTGAAGTTCGGGTTACCACTTTTGAGACCATTTCTAATCTCGAGTTGGATCAATCGGGTAGCCATGTCTAATATTAATCATCATCAAATAACTAAATACCAACTTCCTTGGTCTAAAATCTTTACTCTACTTTCCTTTCTTATCATTTCTGAAGTGTTTCCTCCATTTACATTCTAAATTGTGGCCAAAATAAATTAAAAAGAAATAATCTAGTATGTTTCTGTTAAGTTTAATGATTTGCCTTCGGTTCTCATTCATCTCAAAAGCCAATATATAATACAAGTGTTATAATTCTAAAGAAGTTATAAAGATAACAAGAGTACAAGATATAAGGAACTCTATAAATCTAAATATTATATCAATTTTGCCAACATTATAAATACCGCTTAATAATAATTTATAGAATATCTATACTATTATTAAAACGTGTGAGCAAGTATTGTAGCTTCCCATATGTCGACTCAAGTCACCATAATATATCTCTCTACAATCCCTGTAAATCCTACATGGTACAACCAAATTCTTCTCAACTAATTAAAATATTATAAAGTTATTTTTATTTTTCATCAATCCCAAAACCCCCTATTTTCTCCAAGATTACAAGAGTGTCGAACACGTGACATGTTGACATGGTGCCATTGGGCATTGTGTTCAAATTTGGAAAACATTGAGAAGTTGGACTTGATGCGGTCAAGCAAATTCTAACTTGGGTAATTTACTAATTTTACTACCTCTTTCTCTTCTTTCCTTCCTCGGCGACTCATCTTCAACCGGAAGAACCTTTGAATTCTGGAAAAAAGAAGAAATTCTTCTCGTTCATCAACATTCAGCGAAGAAATCTCCTTATTTATTTCCACCTATTTGATTGCAGCAAAAGAAGTACAGAAATGGTAGATAGTGACAAAAACTGGGATTTCTATCTCCGAACACTCTCAGCAAGCGCCAGAGACTCTGCTCCTCCTGCTTCCGATCCTTCTCTTCTTCAATCCGTCAGTTTTTTTTCTCTCTCCTAGGGTTTTTTTCCCCCTTTTTGTGCCGATAATTCATTCAATGTCAAATGTTGAAGAATTGTGCTTAATTGTTGTTTTTTTGAAACAGGTGAAGAAGCTTTGTGAGCTTTGTAAAGCAGAGAATTCCGATGATTTAGTTACTCGAATTTATCCTTCCATTAATCGACTGTTTCAACGCTCTGTTGCTTCGATTCCGCAGTCTCGCTCTTCTCATGGCCTTCTCTTACTGGTCTGTTTATATTTCCAATGATATCAATTTTATTTTTTGGAATGTCATTTGTTTTTGCTGAAAATTAGAATTATTTTGAGTTCAGCATTGATTATAATTATTATTTTCAATAGCTTGCTATATATTTATGGAAATTGGATATGTAATCGATTTAAGCAGTATTAAATCCAGAAAAAAAGTGTCTATTGTGTACTCATTGACAAACTATTATTGGTTAGGTTTAATCACCTTTTTTTGGTCGTGTAGAACTCGCTAGTTGCTGTCTTTAGTCAAGCCAAATCCAGGATGAATATTAAGACTAAAGGTCACTTGGAACTAGTTAAAACATGAGAATTTTGGTAGTGAGGCCAGTAACTAGGACGGGATCCTATAATGTCTAAGGTGGAAAGTTATGTTCAAATTAGGTTTCGAATCAAAGCCTGGCAGATCTGCTGCTCGTAAGGTTTATGAGTTTGTGATGTACGGAGCCTTTCCCTTTGCGAGCAGAGAGTTGTTTTATGATAACCTTAATGTTTCTTATGTTTTTGGGGGTAGCGAGGTGAAAATATCTGAATTCTTGGGGAACTTTAGTACCCTTGGTAGAATTGATGGTGGTTAGTTGGTTACTATAGTAATAGTGACATAAAGAGTTAAAAATTAGAATACAATATGTAAATAAGTAATAAAGATCGATAACTTTGGTAGTCCGGCTTCAAAACAGTGTTTCAACAATTAATTCAAAGGATAAAGATGCTTAGATCTTGAGTGAAAGGCCATTGATAGTTGAATTCTTAGAGCATATATTGTCTTTTTATGTAAGAATGTACTTATTGGAAGTTTGGTACTGCTTGTGAAGACATTACTGATTCCTTGTGATGGTTTCCTTCTCAACAGGCTATTCTCCAATTTTTCTTGGACTTTGGAGAGTCTGTTCTTCATGATGCTGATCCGAGTCTCAGGACATTCTTTCGTTCTTGCTTGAGCCGGTGAAACTATTATCTCTTACATATAAACTTATCTTAGCTATTTCAGGAGCATTAATGTTGAATGATCCTTTTTTAAATTTTTTTTTGTATACGCCGTATTAAAACTCTGCCTGTGAGTGTCTGTGTGACATTCACTGCCGGTCTCAAGCCCGGATAAAGGAGGAGAGTTGCGGTAGGTTTGGGGCGGCCAGCGTAAAACATAGCCCCATATCATGACATGCTTCATGTTAGCCGACCCCAAATCATTTTGGGAATAAGGCTTAGAAGAAGAAGAAGAAGAAGAATACGCCGTATTAAAACTTTCAAGCTATCTTTGGTCTTCGTAATTTCTGAGATATCCACACTTAAACTGCAAAATAAAGAAATTGGAGGAGCATTATTATGATTATCGTTATTTGAATTAACTTTTATTATTTGGAAAATGAACAAACAAGCTGATCAGAAGAAAAAGTATGTAAATTTGAATCTTTATTTAATTATTATGATACATATTGGGAATTTCTTTTTTTTTTATCCAACTTTTACATTTACCAGGATAATTTTTTTCGGGATGTTTATGTACAATTGGGTAAATCAGGCTGGAGTAGGTAATTTTCTGGTCGAAATTATGAACCCTAGTCTAGTCCATCTAATGAAAACGATTTTCATGTCATTCCATTAGATTACTTGGGCTGAAAACCTAAACCCAAACCATTATATTGGATTTAGGTTTGGTTCTAGTCGTTGTGTTCACGTGTTGGGCAGCTTGGGCTAATTCTAGAAATTAGGTGTCATTATGAAATTAGTTTTAAACTTTTTTTTATGTTTGAGAAACCTCATCAAAGGGCTCCATAGGCCTATTTTTAGTATTTGAGGAATCATGGGACATGGAAATGTGGTGCTAGAATCTAAACATCTAGCGTTTGTGAGCATGAATTAGGTGAAGGAAGCGAGAGATTTTTTTACAATTTCATTTACTTATCATCTTTGATTTATGAGGTCTGGAAGACATTATCACCAGGGGTGTTATTGAGGCTAGTCCCCTGGTCTGCTGATGAGCTACTCGATCTTTGAGTTAAAGCTTAGTTAGAGACTTTAAGCAGCTAGACACAATTGGCAAAGCTTTGCTTAAAAAAGTTTGTGAGTACACTCGAATGTAGTATAGATTAAATGAAGTAGAGGAATTAGTTATGATGTATGAGTAGTAATATGAATTGGCAAAAGAAATATAAAGCATCATATTTTCGTGCTTGGAGGTCGTCACTCAAGAGCTACCTGATCTCTACTCCAGCTTGTATTGTCTTACGAGTCAAGATGATCCCAAAATTTTTGAGCTTGACAAGCTTGGGCTCCGCATGTTGTCACCTCTAATCACCATCATTACAACATCCAAGCATTATGGTTCTTGTGTGTGTAAATGTATATGCATTCTATGTTAAAGAGTTAATAAAGTTAATCTTTGGAAAATAGTAGAGCTTGGTATATCCCATGTTTGCTCTGTACATAGGTGCAGACTAATTTTGATGTTATTACATACGCTTGTTGGACTTGGGTACTCGTGTCGAACACAAGTACTTGTAGTTGTGTTGGACACACACACAAGTACTTGTCCAAGTGTCCGATGCAGCTATGTAATAAAAAGATTGCATGCATTTAGCCTAAAATGAAGTGTCGAAGTGTCCGTACTCATGTCGGAATGTCGAGGATTTCGATAAGGGCACGTGAGGTATAATAAAGAGTCTGAGTCACCTAGTTTATTAGTTATTGCTGTTAATATGATATTAAATTTCATATATAGCACCCAATCCTATATATATGTTCCCTATCAACGAGCGAGCTTGAGTGGTATTTGCTCTTCAGTCTTCAACAAAGATCTTCAATTTCTGTCCAGTTTTGTAGAACTTCTTCACGTTAACTTTTAATTTGGAATGATTTGATCTAATCAACTGCATGGTTAAAGATCTGAGATCTGGGCTGGATGCATATGGTTTGTATTGGAATAGGATTAGTCGACCAAACTGATCATTCACTTTTTGTATTTGCTGCGTGAATCTGGAGAACAATTACATACAGCCCATCAATGTCGAGTAGCTTTAGGAATTAGGGATGAAATGCTTAGAATGAGATGAAACAATCAGAATGCAATGTCTAGGATATCATTAAGGCTCAATTCCTTGAAAGACCAACACAAATGAGATTAAAATAGCTCAAAGGCAGTTTCCAGGATTCTTTGAGGGATATTGAAAGGTGAAGGCATCGCCGAAGGTGGTGGTATGCATATCAGACAACTTATTTTGGTCATGTGAATTTGTTTGCTGTAGTTTTATACCCTCTCAACCCGTTAAAAGGTGGCTTTGTAGTTGAATCAAAGCTGGCTGGCTGTAAAAGAATAATGCCTTAATGGTATGTAGTCTTATGTAAAAATCAGATCTCTTCAAAGATATTTGGAGAACTAGAGGCTCTGGTGTGGGGGTTGCTATTGCCAACTTTTGCAGAATAGAATGCTAAGCCATTGGAAAGCATTAAAAAAAAGCTAGTAACGAGTTGGACATTTTTAAGATTAGTGAATCAAAAATTAGTAATCATTGCATCTGTAGTATGCTGGGGGAAGGTGCTCTTAAGCCATTTTTTTTGAAAATTGGCCACAGGACAATTTATTCTCATCTGATGTTGGATATGAAGTTTGAAGGAAAGCAGTCGAGGAAGTGTAGGAGTGAAACTGGTGGACTTACACGAGCAGAATATGGATCTTCAATTTTGCTTAATGATGATTTTATTTTTTGTGTTGTTTGAGAAAAGGTGAAACAACTATACATTAATCTGCCTCTATCAAGAAACAAACTCCACCACCATCACCATTAACAAGAAATTTATTATGAATTTAGCCATAGCTGATATCTAAAGTCTTAGATAGACAACCTTACTGTAATATGTTGAGGTCGGTAAAGCAGTTGTTGAGTAGAGATGTGCAGAGCAAAGGGAAGTCATAAAGGTATGCTAATACCAATGTAGTCAAAAGATGAGACAGTTTTGGACTTTTGGGGAGGGGGTTTGGAAGGAGAAGTACTGAAAATAATAGGGGCTAAAGAATTGTGAAATGTGCTACTCTTTAAAAGTGCTCTCTTTTTTAAAAACTTAGTTTAAATTTTCTTTGGAAAATGTGGTTGTATGATCCATGTAGAGCCATAGAATATCTACAGCTGCTCAAATACACAAGTGTACTAGATGGAACGATTTTCTTCCAAAGCCAATCTCGGACTGTCACAGACTCACAGTCAGGGGGAAGAGTGGTGGGCAATGATCTGTATATTGAGAATATCAGATCCACTTTATTCTTTTAAATCGTGTCTCTCCCACCCTAAAGTTACCTTAAATTAATCGTCAATATCTTGATGTGAATTGCAGTGATTTTGCTGATCCTGTCATTGCAGAGGCGACAATTGAATTTCTTACTCTGAATAAGAAGAAGCTTCAAACTTCATTTCCTACTGTGCTACCTCAGGTATGTTCTGGATTTGCAATGCTTTCAGGTATTAGTAAAAGTGGACAGTTTAGATTTTATGTAGGTATTGCTGATGTCTGATATGGACATATGTTAGAATTGCTTCTTTAAAAGCTTAATTTTCTTTTCTCCACATATGAACAGCTATAAGGAAGCTGGAGTGTATCTCTAGTAACAATGTTACACTAGGAAGAGAACTTGAATACTCAAGGTCTTTATTCTTAAATCTAAATGCATTCTTTTGAATACGGCTATCCCAAGTGTTTGTGTGAGTTACTTTTTCCTAATAGTGCGTTCTGAGGTGTACTTAACAGTCAGATTGGGATTTCTAGTATTTGTATTCATTTATTGACTGAATGACCCACTCCCATGTGAATCAATTATTTGGTGTGCGTTGTTTTTTTATTGAAGCTTATTTTTTTATTTAATTCATTTTCATGGAAAAATAGGCTCAAGCTTGAGTTGACATACATTCATGTGATTGTTCTGTGGAGTGTTTTTCTTTGTCGCTGTACATTGAATATCAATTACGCTTCACTCAGGTGGTGGTGTCATGCACTTCCATGCATCTGAGTGCTACTGAAGCACGGTCAATCTCTGAATATTAAAAAGAAAAATAGTGAAGAAAAGATTCAGAATACTTCCTCCGTTTTTTATTAGTTGCAACACTTTCTAAAAACGGAAATATCAAATTAGTTGCAACACTTTATTTTCTTTCTTCTTTTAGTAAGTTTTGAGGTGTGAAATGACCAAAACACCCTTACTAATGTTTTTAATAAAAACTTAAACCACCCTAATAATTCCCATTATAACTTAATGTAATCAACATTAGAGTTAATGATTCCCACCAAAAATCTAACACCTCCCCAACTGCCACATTCATTTCATCTCTCTTCAATGAAACCCCCAACCCCTCAACTGACTTTATATCATCTTCTCACTCTTCATCTTCATCCTCTCGTCTCTCACATAAACCCTAGATCTAGAATTTTCCTCTTCCTCTCACTCATCATTTTACTTCCCTGAATTTTCTTCTTCTGTTCCCTCCTGTCTTCATCTACTGTTCTCTTAGAAAAACCCTAAATTACACCCACGAAAAATCCCCAGAAAAATTGAGTCCCACATCTTTTACATTCAACCATGCATGTCCCAGATCTATCTCCTTTGACTTACGCATTTTTTGAAACTGATGATCCTGCTGAGTCCGACTTCATTATCCATATGATTGAGTCCTTCCAGCATCAATCGCCATGGCTGAAGCGGTTCTTGAAAAGTGGGGAAGCTGCGACGATTCTAAAACCCTACGCTTTGAAGGCTTTGCAAAAAGTTGTTGACGATTGTGATGATTTTGATGATACGGAACGCCATATGTTTCGTCAGGCTTTGCAATTTCATGATGTTCAAGAAGCTGTGGATTTGGATTCTCCTGTTCAGGAAGTTGATGTTGATTCTCCTGACATTGCTTTTGTTGATTTGGTAAGTGAATCTGGGGATGGTGTTGCTGGGTTTGAAAGGGAAGGGGATGTTGAGGTGGTTCAGGAGGTTAAGGAA
Source organism: Beta corolliflora (assembly GCA_947648045.1). NCBI lineage: Eukaryota > Viridiplantae > Streptophyta > Magnoliopsida > Caryophyllales > Amaranthaceae > Beta > Beta corolliflora. The sequence continues at coordinate 5,509,758 of CANSZD010002913.1, forward strand.
GCGGTTCGGGAGCCAATGACGAGAAGTGGAAAGAAAAGGGTCGTGCCTGCTGGACCTAGGGTTCCTGATCTTGGAACAAGAAGAGTTATTGTGTGTGCCTTGAGGTGTCCTGAACCACATTCTGAAAGGAAGAAGAAAGGGAAGGAGAAAGTAGGCACCAAAAAGGGGAAGGAGAAAGTTGTGGAGGGGATTGCTGCTCCTAAAACACCTTATGTTGGTGTCACTATTGGGAAGGAGAAAGAGCATGATATTTTTGTTGAGGATGACTCCAACAACTTGAGGAGGTTCAAAGTTATGGAGGATTATGTTGAGAATATGGATCTTGGACCAGACATACCACTGAGTCCCTGTGTCTCTGATGAGTGGGATCCTCAATTTCATACTTTCCTCCTCCTTCGCAAAGGAAATCCTCCTTCGCACTGAAGTTTTGTATCTTTCACTATGCCTTATTTTTATGCATGATTTTGATATGTGTTGATGGCCCTGTTTTATTTGTTTTGTTGTCATGCTTGTGTGTTTTGGATTATGACCCTGATGATACTTGGATTTAGCTTACGATGATAGTTGGATTATGATGATTGTTGGTGTTGATTATGTTGATTGTTGGTGTTGATTAAGCCCCATGTTTTATTGGTTTCTTCTGGCCTGTTCATTATATGCTTTGAATTGTGCTTATGATGACTGTTGGATTTGTGCAGTGTATAATTGTTGGTGTTGATTGAGGCCCCTGTTTTATTGGTTTCTTGTGGCCTATGCATTATATGCTGTGAATTGTGCTTATGATGACAGTTGGATTTGTGAAGTTTATAATTGTTGGTGTTGATTAAGGCCCCTGTTTTATTGGTTTCTTGTGGGCTGAGAATTATATGTTATGGATTGTGCTTATGATGACAGTTGGATTGTCATTTTTATGATTGTTAGTGTTGATTAATGGCCCTGTTTTGTTTTGTTGGTCATTGAGGAATATGTTCATTATATGGTGTGGATTTTGATGTGGGCTATTGATTGTCAATTTCACCCTTTGTCATCACCATATTGGCAATTGAGTCCCATGTCCCATGAGTATGCAGAGGGTAGGCTTATGATGTTAACCACTATATGGATTATGATGATTTGTGATTATGTTCCTCCCCTCCATTGTTACTAAGGAGTCCCCTTAAAATTTTGTCACCCAAACAACCAAATGATGAAGGGACTCATAACTCCTTGAAATCATAAACTGTTGCTCCATACTTTACAAGTATGTTGAGGTGTTAATGTTTTTGTAATTATATATGAGTTAGACTAAAATCCTTGATGGATGTAATGAAGTTAAATGATGAGCATGTTAGAGAAACAGATGACAATGCATGTTTGCTTATGTTGCCATTCATAGAGTCCCCACAATGATTTGTCACCCAAACATCCAAATGATGAAGGGACTTATAACTCTTTGAAATCTGAAATAATTGCTCCATACTTTACTAGTATGTTGAGGTGTCAATGTTTCTTTGATGATTTCTTTATGAGTTACACTCAAATCCCTGATGGATGTTGCCCTTCATAACTGATATGCCACAAAGCTCAATTTTAAACAAAAAAGCTGGAAATTCACCATTGCATTAACAATAAACATTAACTACACTGCTATTACAAAACATACTCTTTAACAAAAGTATAATGCACTAACTGCATTAACAGTTAGTATACTATACCTCCTGAATGTATACCCAAAATGTATTGATGCCCATATTAACTTCTTAACCCAAAAAACTATACCTCCTATATATATACCAAAAGTATACTAACAAATGTTGACCACCTCTGTTGTCCATCTTAAATACTGTCTTCATGAAGGTACTCAAAAGCTTCACCCACATTTATGAAATTGTCATTTAAATATTTCACTGCTTCATCAATGACTTGTTGATCAACTGTAACATTTTTAGGTAAAAGCCCTTGCCTTTCAAGTTTCCTTTTTCCATGATGAGGGTTCTTGAAGTTTTTCCCTCCTTTCACTGTAAGCACTTCCACCATCACATATTGAAGTTGCAACCATGTGTACTTTAACACCTCAGGGTCAAAAAAATCATAAGCATCTTGCACCTTTAAAATGAGATCATCTAGGTTTTTAGGGAATGATTGGTATTGCAATGCTTGAATGGCTTTAAAAAAACCCAAATCTAAAACATTAAGATCAGGACTTCTGGTTGGCATATTAGTTTGATGTTGAACCCATTTTGGGTAGCAGCTGCAACAAATGCAGGGTCATCTGGTTGTAGATGGGGTCTTGCATTATCTTGTTGGATGTATATTTCCTTTGATACCCCTTCTGGCCAAGTCCTCATGATACATGGGATGACTTCATTAAGGAGCATGTTTCTGATGACTTCTTTGGTTATGCTTTCAATTGCCTTTGTTTCTAGTGTGCCTGCTGGTCTCTTTGAAGTGTTGTACTTGGCTGCAACTCTCTTAACAATAGGGAAGATCCCAAATTTTCCATCATGGATCATTTTCCCTTCATTGTCAAAAATTGGCCTAGAAGTCACTGCCATGAACATTGCTTTTATCTTGTATCTCTTTGACTGGCAACACCTATATGGATCATCCTCCTTTGGTAGGAGGTAGAACCTCCTCATGTCTAGATTTAAGTAGAACCACTTCTCATCCATGTGTATCACATTCTCCATGGGCTAAAAAGTTGGTGGTTGGTCAGTTGATGCAGGCATTATGTGTTTTAAGACCCATTTCATTCTCTCAATCTTGTGATTTGGTGTAAGTGTTGGGTGGTTGCTGCTTGTGTGACTTCTGAGTTTCCCTTTTTTGAGCAACCTGTACACAGTGGAGGGAGGAACTTTAAGTGCTCCTGCAAAAGACCTCACAGTTGTCCTTTGATGCAGAGGGACTGACTGAAGCCAATCCTCTGCATACTCAATTACTTTCCTTCCACATTTTCCTAATTTTTTGGATCTAACGTCAATAACTCCCCCCAATGATATCTGTGCTTTAACATCTTTCCATATTCTGTGTACTGTTGATCTGTTAATAGCAAATCTAAGTGCCATTTTTTTCATTGTTCCCCAAGGTAACTTCCCTTCATGTTCTAATGTGAGAAGTTCATCAACTAAATGTCTTTTGCTATCTACACTCAATTTAATTTTTCTGCTTAAATTACCTTGTGTATTTGGTTGCTGACCATCTTCATGTTCTTGCTCCTGGGTTTGCTGTGAATCACTGTGCATATTGTTATTGTTGTCAACTGTTGCTGCATCATTGCCATCTTCATCCTCCATTGTCATTGTCTGAAGAACTATGACAGGTTGAGTCCCATTTGATACAGCTGCGCAAGTCATCCTCCAACCCCTCAATTTCAAGCAACTGTTCAATAGAAAAGAAGCCAACATCTCGACTGGCGAAGATCATCAACCGAAGGCATATCCAAGAGCGGCTGTAGTGTCTTTGTTCATTTTGTTCGTCTTGGTTGAGAATCAACAAATTCAAGGGTTTTTGTTTTTTGTGGGAAAATACGGTTGGGTTTGATAATTACTTGTCTTGTGTGTGCAAGTGCATTGATTAAATTTTTTTGTGTAATTACTCGATGAAGTTCATCTTCATGTTTATATTTTGTGCAACATTAAATGATCATTCTCTCTCCACATTGTTGTTTATATAGAGGAGAGAGGAGAGATGTAAAAAAACAGAAATATGAATTTGAAATTTGGGGGGAAAATTTAAATTTGGTGCATACAATGCCTCTATTGAATTGTCCGAAATTGGTGGGAAATTCCCTCTACGTGGTTGGGCCAAATATGATTTAAGAGGTGGTCCCTCCTTTCTCTCTCCTACTTTTCACTTAAATTACCACATGCAAATGTCCCCACTTTAGCTAATTATATACCCTTCAACTCACCTAATACTCTTAACAAAAAAATGCATTGGGAACCACAAAAAAAAAGTGTTGCAACTAAAAAAAAACGGAGGAAGTATAAGATTGTGTTTTGAAGAGTCCTCAAGTTTATATGTCTATACTTATAACCTCATTCCTTTGCAAATTGTTGCATACAAGTGATGCTTAAAATCACAGTGTGCAACTTATTGTTGCTTGTGTTTCTATTTCAGCAATTAAGTTGACATATTCTATTAGTGAATTGTACTGATTGTCCACGTTGTAGCTTAGGTTCGAAATGGATTTGTTATATCTATCTCATAATACTGATGAGGCTATCGTGTTTGTATTGACACTTAAATGATGTTATGAACAATATGGAAAGCCAATTTGAAGTCTAAAATTGTTTTTTGCACTTGCAGTTCTTCCCCTTGCTATTGAAGCTAATTGCATGGAATGGAGAGAAGTAAGTGCAGCTGTTTTTGTTCCATATGTGTGCTATTAAATGAAGGGAAAGCTTCACTATGTCTGGAACCGTAATGCTTGGTGCTTATGGTGGTGCTCTTTTTTTTTGTACAGCTGATAGTAGGTAGTCTAGTGCTAGGGTAAAAAAATTATCAAGTGACTTTTATTCATTATCTCTCCCCTTCACCCTCTCTCTGTGCTGTTCTTCTGCTGTTTCCTGAAACCTGATAGTTTCAAAGAATGTAGATTTGCAGTGCATCAATATTTTGGTTTCACTGCCCTATAATTGTCCCTACTTCCCCAGTTTATCCCTAGTATTGGTGGGTTTAGAAAATGCAGGGTGTTATCTTTTGAGCTAAGTAATTTGTCAGTTTGCCTGATTCTAAGTAATGGTTTTATTGTTTAGACTCTGCAGCATTTGTTTCGTGTGAAGAGATACATGATGAGCATTTCAGTTCCTGCTGTCATTTAATCTTTCAAACCATCAGCTTAACCAATATTTTGTACCTCATTAATTATAATCTTTGTTGCGGGCGCTCTTCGTTCCAACCAAATTACGTGTGTAAACTTGCAAACATCTTATCTTTCACACTTCAAATTAAACCGAAATACAAGAAAGCCTCACATGTTGGTAGATGAACGCTTGGATTGATGCATTCTTTTGTCCTTAATCCCAAGAGCAAAATTGTTGGCGTAGAATTGTAAATTAGACTCTGGTGAAACCAATATTCTCCAAACAAGGCTATGAAACTTTGGGGTCATATCTAAGTTAGTATTAGTGAATATAAAGAGCTAGAGATATGTTTAGAAAAAGCCCTTTAGTGTTCGTGGGGCAATATCTAGATCATTCTTTGGTGGCTAATAATTAATATCTTCTCCTTTTCCGTTCGACATCTATTCTCGTATGCTTAAAGCCATGCATACAGCATGCCTAATAATTTATATCAAAGTGCAATTGATCTTATGCTTTTGTGTGCTCTCAATTGAATGAAAGACCTAAGACAGTGTCTCTCATTATTTGTTTTAAGAGCAGGGCATTGAATTCTAAGTTTGAGTCCTCATAATAGTTGTTCATCTAATCAGCACTCCTAGTTGTATTAAGTATGTTTACTAGTGAAGGTCACTGGTTTGTTCCACTGTCAACCTCAGAAAGTATTAGCTTCACATTCAGAGACTTATATAAATTATTTGACTGGAAAATACCATCCCAGGATAGATGACTGTCTATAGAGCTGATCAGCTTTCGGATGTCATTGTTAATGCTGCCTTTTTCCATGGTTACCTGATATCTAATTAAGACATAATGATAGATTTGAATAATCGACACTATAAATTGTTGTAGATGAAAATGGGGATCTGTATGGGGCACACGTAATAGTAACTGTAGACACTGTGATTATCATTTTATATTTGAGGCAGTTAACAGTTTAGGTTTGTATACTTTGAGTTTGACCAAACTGACAAATCAGCTGAGCAATAACCTCACTATTGCAGGCTTTTGAAATCATTTCTGAAGATATACCCTGCTCTAGTAGCTCCTGGCTCATTTTTGCCAATATTTCCAGCTACAGCAGACTTGCCCGGTGAGTGTTTACGCAGAAGTCCAGAAATAATATAAGTGTTGTCATTTTTCAATTACTGTCTCCATCAAATCATGTGAAATGGTATAGTATTTATTTGGTTTGGGAGCTCCAGAATGTTGTCTGTGGAAATGTACCTTTTGAAGCCAGAGATGATTTTCATTGAAAAATTGAACCAACTTTTTTGCACTTAATTCTTATATAGCAATCCTGTATTGCATACTTGAATCTTTATGCTTCAACTTTATTAGTAGTGTAAAAGTAGACCTGGAAGGCTTGAACTGCCTCCCCCCCTCCCTGTTTAGCAGTGACTTATTTTATAATGATCATTCTGGCCTTTTAATTGTCTTTTATCTCCTTTTCTTCTCTCTCCCACCAAAACCCTTGTCCTATAGTAATAAGTGGAATGGTTTTCTTAATGAGGCACAATGATCGGTAATGTGACATAATTGGTAATAAATGGTGGGAAGTTATCATCTAACCAAGTGTCTATTCGAGTTTTGCGGTTAGTCATTATCATCATATATTGGAAGTCTTGTAAAGTGCATTATTTTTTAAACAATAACTAGTCTAGCAAGAAAGGAAGCATCCGATAGACTAATATTTGCTGATAAGTTGTCTATATGAGAGACCAATCTTGCTGGCATTATTATGTGACTTCTAGGCCCTGTTATTTTGGACTTATTTTCAGCTATGTTACTCCGACACCTTCATTTACCTCAAAAACAGGGTGTCGTGTCGTGTCGTGTCCGACACGACACTTCACTTGGATACTTCATTTTAAACTAAAAACTTGACTTTTTTCTATAAAATAGCCGAGTCGGACACTTAGACACCCGTATCCGAGTAGACACTCAATCCGTGTCTGAGTAACATAGATTTTCAGCAAAAAAAAGTAAAAATAAGTTCAGTTCAGTTCAGCAAAAATAAGTAAAAATAAGTAAAAATAAGTTCAGTTCAGCAAAAATAAGTAAAAATAAGTTCAGTTCAGCAAAAATAAGTTCAATTCAGCAAAAATAAGTTCAGTCTTGTCTAATGTTGTAATTATTATTTTTGTTTTCAATATTACTATTAATATTGTTATTATTATTAATATTATAATTATAATAACGATGAATTTGTATTTTTTATTTTTTTTTATTTATTTATTATTATTATTATTATTATTATTATTTATTATTATTATTTATTATTTATTATTTATTATTATTATTATTATTATTATTATTTATTATTTATTATTTATTATTTATTTATTATTATTATTATTATTATTATTATTTTTTATTTATTATTTATTATTATAAATTAATAAAATAATAATAAGTATTGATAATATTATGTTAATATTTATTGATTATTATAATAATAAGTATTGATAATATTATGTTAATACAGTTTAGTTCAGCAAAAATAAGTTCAGTTCAGCAAAAATAAGTTCAGTTCAGCCAAAATAAGTTCAGTTCAGCAAAAATAAGTAAAAATAAGTTCAGTTCAGCAAAAATAAGTAATAATAAGTTCAGTTCAACAAAAATAAGTTCAGTTCAGCAAAAATAAAATAAGTTCAGTTCAGTTCAGCCAAAATAAGTTCAAAAGAACAGGGCCCTAGTTTTCTTTTCTTTTTCTTAGACAATCTAAGTGGAAAAAGACTTTCCATCTAATGTTAAAAAAATTCAATTTCTTGTTATATAATATTTCTGATTATCCTTTGGCTGTGCTAGTCCTGGTTGTTGCTCTGGAAACGGTGGAAAAAAGTTCTGGATCACTGGTTGGTAACAGCATTGCTGCGATCAAGAGTAGTACAGCGCCTGAGGTAAATTGGATGTAGATAGATTTCTTCAGTGATCATATTCCACATATTCTGTTTGAAAAATTTTGAAAAGCAAAAAATGCTGCTGGATGCAGATGCTACTTGCCCTAATGGATGAGGCATACACTGGCTCAACCATAGCAGCTGGAGAAGGTGACTCTGAATCAGAGGATAGCAATCCCATTGATGTTGCTGATCCTGCTTTTCTTGATCTTCTGAAAGATGAGAATGACGGTATCACTGTATGGCTGTTGCTATTATAATTATGTTTTTGTGGATAGAGTATCTGACAAATTAATATAATAGTATAAATGTATAATAGGGAACTTGATATTGGTAATTTATGGATTCCACCACTCTTTGATGAAAAGATGATGTTGAAAAGGTTTGTACCTGAAATATTAGTGTCGATTATATCTATTAGGATAATGATGAGGGGGTTGGGGGAAAGGGGTTTGTGTAAAGGAAACTTAAAGCATGTTGAATTGGGCATTGACTAGGTCTAGATCCTGCAGTTTGATTTGTAATTTACTTTTTTTTTTACTCCCACACCTTCTGGCCTAATGTCACTAAGGAAGCAATATGGGAAATCTTTTAAATCCAATGGAAGAAGAATTTTCTTATGATAGTTTAAATTCCTGTTAGATTTTGCTTCTATCTATCATCTTGTGTTTTAGCCATATACTTGGCAACTACCATACTCAACTGTCAGATTGGTGGTGATTAAAAGTTTTGACTGGATCTAGCAGCATTATACTTGCCAGTGGCAATTTTATATTTTCTTACCATTTATTGTTGTGAGATTGAAGGTTGACATAAGAACTGATGTTATGTTACAGGAACGTCATTGGACATCACCTGCAATTGCTGCAGCATTACAGGCTGCTACAAGTGGGCCTCAGTCTGATCGGTTAAAACAATCATTGAAGATTGCTCCTCGACTTCTCGATGTCTATTTTTCTATAGCATTGCGTGATGTCAATGATTGTATGGGATCTCCTCATTCATCATCTCACCTACTTACTACTATCAAGACTTGTTGCCTGGTTCATTGAGCTATCTGTTTTATATCCACTGTAACAGACTATGATGCTGTAATACATTATATTCAAAAGCATCATTGTCTTTTCATTTTTGGCAGCCCTGGTCTGTGCACTGATCCCAATGCTTATGTTGAGAAATGCTGCTATATTTCCCGACGAAATCTACACTTATGAGGTAATGTGCATTTGAATTGTTGGGAAGGTAAATTTTATTGACAAACTTATTGTTTACTTTGCACTTTTAATTTCTGTGGATCTCTTATTTACCTTCCTAGAGATCAACAACATTAGGCATTAGGCAAGTTCAAATAGATTTATCCTATTTCACAGACATTTTACTTGTAAGCTGTAACCTAGTCTTTCATCTTCATTACAATTGACAAGGACTTCTCTTAATTTGTTTGGCACACAATTACAAGTTTTTCATTCAATGAGATCTTGAATGTGAGCCTGCACATATATATTTTTTTTTGATAATTTGTGAGCCTGCATATATTATGAGCTGTCCTTTTGGGTTCTTGTTGAATATGTATGAATTATGAAGCAAAAATTGATGAATTAGCCCAAGATATTTTGAGAGGAAAAAAATGAATGTTCCAGTTCCAAATTTCATGAATTTGACTAGTTTATAGTTCCTATGTACTCTGAGGAACTTTGTCTCTTGATTAATGCATTAGCTCGCCCCCCCTCCCCTCCAAAAAAAAAACTTGCTGGAGGGATAAATCAAATATTGAGTACTGTACATTATCTGCAGGTCAGAAAAAGACTGTTGGAATTCATGCTTGCTTCATTCCAGCGATCGCCGGATTTTATCGCACTTTTGAAGGTACTATATGTCTATACTAGCTTTATGTTTGTGTCATATTCCATGATTGTGCTCTGCTTGAATTCTTTCAAAGGTTATACCGCTATATCTTATATGGCTTCAATCAATTAAATCGTCTTCCAATTTAGAACACTAAATTATGTTTCTTATGAATATGATGGTCCTTTGATACTTTGCAGAAGCCCATTGTGGACAGACTTGGAGAAGCTTATGACAGCCAAGAGAAGGTTGATCCAACAAGTTTTAGTCATCGCATGTGAATAAATTACCTAATTAGTATATTGTTTATGAGAATTATGTATCTTTTCCTTGGTAGACAGAGTTGGCTTTACAACTTTGTTGGGCTATTGGTGAGCATGGCGGGGGTGGTGAATCTCATAAAGATGCTGCTCGTGAACTTTTTGAAAGTTTGGAGTTACTTCTATACGAGAATCTCTCATCTAGGTAAGCTCTACACTGCTCTATCCCTTTCCTAAGAAGAATAGATTTCGGTAGTGCTTGCTGACTTTCTTTTTCTTTCTTTTGGAAGCCGTCTTGGTCTAAGACAAGAAAATCGTCTGAGCTTCAATCGCACTTCCAGTCCGGGCACCACTAGCGCGAGTTCGGAGAGGGCATCGCAGTCTAGACTTTTGTGCTTTGTTGTAACAGCTATTGCGAAGCTTGCTACCTATCACCGTGAATTACTACCTAGGGCACGTGTATCTTTAGCAAAGGTCTTTATTGCTACCTGAATGTTCTAAATTTTGTTCATTTTCTGATCCGACCGATGCTTCTCATGACCGTTTCTGGTTTCTTGAGATCTTGCCATTACATGTGAGGTTTGGGGAGTGAGGGAGTTATATTACGCATTCAAAATTGAAGAGAACAGGGAGAGATTCTGAACGCATATGTCGTCACTGTACAATGTTTCGTGAAATATTTGCCTGTAGCGTTCTATGGTCTAGTCTACTTTAAAGTCCCAACTAATTGAATATTATCATCTCAGGTAGTTCGGTCTCAATTAGCTGATGCAAGGGTTTGGACAAGGGCTCGTGATTTCTTGGGTTTACTGAATGAGCCTGGAATTTGTATGTCTGTATTGGGGTCTACACGACATCCCAAGGGAGAGAAGTATCCAGGAACTGTGAACTGGGGTGATGGTCGGACTAAAATGATTGCTCATGTCCCGTTCTATATCTTGGCCGGACAAGCAGGTGTGTGAAGTTTTGAAAGCTGCTAGTCATGTTTTGTATCTTGCTGTTTTTGATTAGCATTACTCTAGGATCAAAACCAATTCAAACAAATTCTGTAAAAATTACTTTTTTTTTCCTGCTTATTTGTTGGTGTGGATCTGTGTGATTAAATGCTGGTTCCTACCTATTCATCCGCCCCCATTATCCAAATCTTTTTTGCAACAATATTTCTGAACTGACTTTCTCAGAATATTCACATAGACGACTTACTCGGAGTTATGTGGCTAACTCAAATTGATGTTATCCTGGCAGGCCCCCCATTTCATGATTTTGCATTCTCAGACATCCTTCCAAACAGATGACAGATGCCAGATCTGCAGCAAGAGATGAAAATTGTGTATGTTTGTACTCTTTTTCTCTATTGCGTGCAATTCGAATGAACGTCATAACTCTCTATCATGATTGGCTGTTAATTCATTGCATGTTTTCATGGCAGAACAATGTGCCTCATCATCCAGCATTATGAGACTTATTTCTGTTTCTTGTATCGTTTTCGTCAACCTTGTAAAGATTATAGTTGCCTCTCATGATCTCATCCTTGTGTTATGCCAACCCACTCCTTTTGAATAGCACTTCTTGCTGGACTTCTTCATTCTGATCTAAAGCATGAAACTTAGGAGCTCTTGATTAAGACTTGAGAGGTCAATTCGAAGAATCAAGCAAGTTGCTTCTACCCTTCTACCATGTCCGGGTGCTAGATTCAACAAGACTCCAAACAAACAAGGAAGCTCATGATGTTGTTCTCCACTGCGGAATTTATTAGTGCATCTTACTATAGTCTTTTGCTTTACCTTCTTGATGTTGTTAGAATCCAATTTCAGGAATTAATTTCGATACCTGTTTGTATTTCGGTGGGTGCGTCAAAACACACCCTCTTAAGAAGGAATATGGATGACCTTCAACAATGTTTTGCTCAATATACATAATAATTTGTCAATAATGTAGTATGGTTCGAAGTAAAGTATACATTTTGTGATGTTAATGAAATTGAAAGTATAAATTTCAAGAATTACATTTGATTCTGGCCCCATAGGCAGAAATGTTATCAATGACTAATATTCATTGTAGAATCAAATAAGTTCTAGGTAATGTATGCAAAATCTTGTACTCATTATCATGGTAATAAAATTTCATCCTTTTGGGCTATTACAACAGAAGCAAAAGCTTGCCTCCTAGCTTTACTTTGGGCTAAAGGAACAAATCTCTCACGCCTCCTTCTCTATACGGATTCGCACAATATGGTTCAGCAATTAAGTACTAAGAGAATGACGGATATCTCCCTTCAACATACTGTAACCGACATTCGAATGATCGCTCGTAGTTTCCAGTAGTGTCAGGTTATGAAGGTAAGCAGACATGAAGTTGCCTCGGCTCATGAGTTGGCAACTCTTAGTCGTAGAACTAGAATTCCTATTTCCAACTACTAGTTTGTACGTTTTCTAGCTGTCAAAAAAAAAAAAAAATTTCATCCTTAATGTTATTTGCTTTACAATGTTTCGTTTTCATTCAGTAGAATCAGTACCCATGAAGTTAAACGATTGTAATTCTCATAGTAATGATTATAATTACAATAATAATTACCACTACAGACTATACTCACTGATAGGTGTATGTCCACCAATCATCACCCTCAATCTCTCTCATGAAGCCACCTCTGAATCAAAGGATCTTCCAAGAGTCTTGTAGTAGAAGATTGAGAAAAAGGAAGATGGAAAGCTAAGAGCCCGTGCATGCAATGGCGAAACGAAACATGGAAGATCAACAACACGACCGTGCTGCCTTGTTTTACTTAAATGTCTATCTCTTCCTTTGATCTACCTGACTACCTCCCCTTCCATCTATATATACTCACCTGTATCATACATTAGGGTGTATAATATCTCTGAAATATGGGTTTTTCTAACCTATCATATGTTGATAACCTATGCACCAATGCGCATAGGTTTAGCTATATGTTTTTACATTTGTTCAACAAAACTGATATATTTGGAGACCATATATGGAATTAGGCTAGATTTGACTTATCTAAGATAGTAAGATGTAAACGAGAAAATGTGCAGAATATGAGAGTTCAAAATGATTAGATATATCCTTATATATACCATGAACGAGGTATATCCAAGAGTATAAAGATTGCATTGCGATAAATTTATGGAACGAGTATATATCAACTGTTTGCTCATTGATTTGATATGAAAAACTCCTTTTAGGAGGTCCTCAATGTGATGGTTGCTAATAACTATTAGCCGCCCCTCTTTTTTTTTCTCTCTCTCAAACCCTAGCCTCTCCTACCCATTCTTCATTAATTAGGGGCTGCCATGGATGATTTCATCCATGGTAAGCCCCTTTTCCCCTTTTATTTTCAGTTTTTAGTTTATTTTCTTGTTTTGTTTAATAAATTAGTCTCTCTTTATGAGATTTTCTCAAACCCTGTTATGGGGTCTTTAGTTTCTGTTTTGGAAATCTCCTTCTCCCCTATGGGAGTTGTGAGTATGGTTCTTTTGTTTTTAGGTATGAGAAATTATTCTCATTGGTTGAAGTTCGAGACTCAACATGAAGGTATTGGAATCTCGGATGCGGTCAACCTGACTCGATCAAGAATGTTCTTCCCAAACTATATCAGAATGATAGACTTCCTCATCAATAGCTGCTGGATTCAGCAAATACAAGGGGGATGCGCTGTATTGCTCGATCTGGTTCATTGTAGTTTCTTCGAAGACGAATTTGATTTAGTCTTGTTTAATTGTATCTTGTTTTTCTTTAATACCTATTGTAGATGCCGTTTGGCCTTCAATTAATGAAATTTCTCTTTCAAAAAAAAAAAAAACTCCTTTTAGGGTACAACTCGATCTTTAACAAAAACATAATCCTCAACATAGTAGATATATAACATTTTTTTAAAGATAAATAGATACCTGACATATAATATTTCTTAAAAGCAATGATATTGTTAGAAAAATATTTAAAATATAAAAAAAATTTATCAGAAACAATCTTTTAAATTTTTTTTGTCAAGAGAAACCTTAAACCTGAACAACTTTGTCAGAAGAAACCTGATGACGTCATTCCAGCGTTGACCAATATTTTCCGACATTGACTAATTAAAAATTCGCCAGAAACAACCTTTTATAATGGCTTTTTTTTGTCAAAAATAACCTTTTATAATCTTTTTTGCAAGTTAAAACCAAAACAACTTTGTTAGAATAAACTGATGGTGTCATTCCGGCGTTGACCAATATTTTTCGACATTGACTCAGTTAAAAATTTGCCAGTTTCAACCTTTTATGATGGTTTTTTTGTGAGAAACAACCTTTTATAATATTTTTTTGCAAGTTAAAACCTAAAAAACTTTGTCAGAAGAAACCTGATGACATCATTCCGGCATTGATTAATATTTTTCGGCATTGACTTAGTTAAAAATTTGCCAGAAACAACCTTTTATAATGCCTTTTTTGTCAGAAGAATCTTTTATAATCTTTTTTGCAAGTTAAAACCTAAAAAACTTTGTCAGAAGAAACATGATGACATCATTCCGGCGTTGACCAATATTTTTCAGCATTTGACTCAATTAAAAATTTGCCAGAAACAACCTTTTATAATGGCTTTTTTTGTGAGAAATTACCTTTATAATCTTTTTTTCAAGTCAAAACCTTAAATTTTTTTTGCGAGATGAAATCTTACCTAATTTTCCGGTGCTGACTAAACCATTTTTGATGTTAACTCGCGATTCTATATATATATATATCACATAACTAGTATTTTTTTCTATCTCCACCCTTCTTCCCCCCTTTTCCTCCACAATATAACTGAGAACAACAAAAAAATTAAAGAACATAAAAATAAAATAAAACTCTACAACCCCCTCCCCTCCTTCCTTTCGTGCTCTTCTTCACAGCCCCTACAAAACCTTCCATTTTATACTGCCATAATTTCCTGGAGTATTTTTTCATCACGATTATTGATCATTTGCAATTTGCTGCATAATAGTCAAAACATGGTAGATATGATTCAATTAAAAAATTTGAGGGAAAAACCCTAGCTAATTTTTATTAATGCATAAATTGGAAAAAATTAAGAGAAATTATAGAAGGAAACATATATTACCTTGGTCGAATTGGGTTAAATTGACATGGGTAGTATTTGAATTGCAAAACCCAAAAAATTTCGGAGGATTTGGATAAGAGAAGCTACAAAAAGGGATATCACAAAGAGAGAGCAAAGCAGGATAGTCTGACTAGGGAAAGGGGTGGAAATAATAAAAAAAGGGGTCAAGTGCCACTCTCATCGATCAACGTCGGAAGGCAAAATTTATCTCCCAAAAATTTTTTAATGTATGATTTTTATTTGCAAATAAATTTATAAAAGGTTGTTCATTGCTAGATCATCTCTTCCCTAAATCATCATGTTCGATCATTTCAGCAACGAATATAATTCATCATTTCTTCTACTTCATGGATCATGCTGAATAAATTTTGTACAACCAACTTGTTATTAAAATTACATAAAAAAAAGACAAACTACTTTACTTAAATTCATGTTGTTTCTCCTAGAAAATATTTGTTCTTTGAAGGCTAGCATACAATTTGCTGTCATTAGACATTAGCTAGCTAGCTACAAAAACGTATGCATGCACGTGGTAGAATGTTACGAGTTTTCTCATGAAGAAGTGATGTCACACATTGAACAAGTACACTTTGGTGTTAGGGTCGGAGTACTTTCCTTGGATGAAAAGTAAAGTATAAACAAGACAGCACGTAGCAGAGTATACTGAGTTTTAAGAGCAGTTTCTGTGTTGGATTGGAAGACCACGAATTAAGTAGCTGCTTTATTTCACTTCTCCATGTCGTGGATCATTGAGAAGCATAAACACAACACTAATTAAGTGTCATTTGCTGATTTGTCAGCTCCTCGAACATGCTAAGGTATTCTCTAATGAGTAGAGAATGTCCACATATTTCTAAGGCGGCAAGAGCGTCTCTTATCATCCCTTACGTATTAATTAATAAATATCCGAGCTAGCAATTCATGTAAATGGGTCGTGTTTATGTGTTGACCGTTGATTCGGTTAGATGACAAATTATATTAGCAAACTCGTTCTATTTTCTTATATGCAATAGTTTGACATTTACATTATTTATAAACTCTATTTTGATTATTATCTATGGTTATTTATGCTTAACAAAAAAACTATAATCATGCTGGTTATTGTTAGAAATTTATTAATATTTATCTTTTTAAGATATGAACTTTTTAAATTCTTTTTACTTATAATATTAAAAATATTAATGATCCAAATGTTGTACTGGCGTCAAACATGATATTCAAAGTGTTGCAAATGGTGAAAGTATATACAAAATGTATAGTAGTTGCAAATGATTTGTTCCAGTTGTATTACTAACTTCATGATCTGAATAACCGACATACTTTTCCCTTTTATGTGAGAGCTTTTTGTGATAAATGTGTCATTAGTTCAGATGCAGAGGAATTCTATATAACGTATCGATTATTTTAGTTTAGGTTGTAATATCGTTTTGTGTTAGAGATCGTCGACTCTAATTAACTAGTATTAAATTACTTTCATTTATATATATTCTAGCTAATAGAAATATAGAATAATGGTGAGATTCTTTAAAAGCTTTTTTTGGAAGAGTGGCGCAGCATGGATCAGGTGGTATCCTATTTCCGGTCAAACACAGACATTTAAAAATAAATGTCTAGCAACAAGGAGCAGGCTTATGACATGTAGGGGAGTAAGGAAAGAAAAACTAAAATAACGGAACGCAATCTTTTACGAACGTAAATAGCATGATTCTTCTGTTTGGAATCTTTCCTCAAAAGGATATATGTGAATGTTACAAGGGAATTAATTAGTCAAGTAATATGTGAAAATTCGGAGAAGAGTAAAATTGATTGCTTAATTTTCCTGGATTTGACGCATAATCCAAGTATCCAACTTTTGCGTGTAAGAACAAAGCACTGAATTTATGAGTTAGCGCAATGGATGTATGAGTTGGGTCTTATTTAATGGATGATCTTGTATAAGGCTTTTAACGGACATAATCATATTTATTGTACATGGTCAATAAAATGTCAAATGGTCCTATTTGTAAAAATAGAAAAAGCGATTTTTCTATCCTATGCACCTAGTGCAAAGGATATAAAGTCTATCTTTTAAGCAAATTAATTAACTAAAATAGAAGATTCTCCCTAATTTTTCTAAATATTACTAATTTTTTAGCATAAGCTTAGGGTCCAGTCAAAAAAAAAAAAAAGCATAAGCTTAGGGAAAATCAAATATTTAGCATAATTTTAGAAAGAATCTTCAATTATAGTTAATTAATTGGCTTAAAAGATAGGTCTTATCCTTTGCATTAGGTGCATAGGATAGAAAAACCGATAAAAAATATATAGTATGAGGAATTTAGATATTATTATCTAGGAAAATTTGTCAGAAACAACCTTTTAAATACAAGTTTTTGCGAGAAACAACCTTTTTTAAAAAATATGGCAAAATAAAACCTTACAAATATTTTTTTTTGCGAGGAACAAACTTGACCCATTTTTTGGGCATTGACCAAGTATTTCGCGGCTTCGATTCACTAACACCAAACATGCATGGCAAGGCACATAATCCACTTTTCTCATGTTTCAACCCCATTCCCTTCATATAATGATGAATTCAATGTCGGAAAATATTTGGTCAATGTCGAAAAATAGAGAAAAACAGAGTTGAAACATAAGAGATGTAGTTCACGTACCCTCCACATGTTTGGTTTTAACGAGTCAACATTGAAAAATGCTTGGTCAATGCCGGAAAATGGGTCGAGGTTATTTCTCGCAAAATATTTTCTTCTTAAGGTCTTATTTTGCCAGAATTTTTTTAAAAGGTTGTTTCTCGCAAAAACTTGTATTGAAAAGGTTGTTTCTGACAAATTTTCCTATTATCTATCTCTTTTTGTTATCCTCTATCTCCTTACTTTTCTATTGGCCCCTCCCGATATTATCCCCTATTGAAGAATGAACCTCAACTTGCATGACTTAGCTCAATTTGACCCGTCAACAAGGTGACTCGGCCCACCAATGACTCAACCTTAATGATCTGCCTTGACTCTCCACCCACCCTCCCAGCAATAACCAAATATACACTGAAGGTTTTGTCAATAACGTAACCATATCTTTTACTCCAACTCAATGGACTGGTGCTGCATATAGAACTATGTACTAGGGCAGTAAACAAGTCGAGTCTAGTCAAATTTTTACTTGTTCAAGTCAAGCTTCATATAGGAACTGATAGTGTTCAATTATGGCTCAAACTCAAATGAGGTATAAGATTTACAGTTGCTCTTGTAAGAGACCGCCTACTTTTAATTTAAAATTAGACAATGGCCCAAGCCCAATATTAAGAAGAGAACGGACCACTTTTTTTTTAAAAAAAATGATGACTAGTTTAATCTATTTAGTGACCAGTTTAATTCATTCAGTAATTACATTCTTTAATCCATTTAGTGACTAGTTTAATTCTTTAATTAAGTGATTAGTTTAATCCACCATTCGGTAAGACTGTTGAGTTATTTTTTAAAATTGTCTGTTGTAGTTCGAGATTCGAAGGAAGGAGAAGAGAAGGGACGACTAGGTTGATGCGAGATATCTACGAATTGTGTTGAGTTAGAGTGAAATGGAATGAGATTGTTAGGAGAACATAGGCTTGGATTTGTCTAATTTATGTCAAAATTAGACAGTCTATTCTAATAATGTGTAAGATCTATTTTTCGTGCTTGGCTTACGCTCATTAAGCATTTGACTTATTCGAGGTAGGCTTGCAGGCTTGTTCATCTACATCTCAAGCTTAACCTCAGCTTTTGCAATAGCCAATTTATAAAACACGGATTTCTTCAAAGTTCTTATACATACTGAAGAATTTGATAGAACGCACAAATTCGGCTTACTTCATTGCCTGTGAAATATACAATATATACGATGTACATAGAAAACCTAGAATGAGATAAACTAGGCAAGAGATAATTTAAGATAATTACCAAAATATATATACACAAAATATATCCTAATACCCCCCCCTCAAGTTGGAGCATGGGGTTCAAAAATGCCTAACTTGGAAAGAAGTAAGTCAAATTGAGTCTTGCCAAGCGCCTTAGTAAATATATCCGCCAGTTGGGTGCTAGTGGAAACATACGAAGGAGAGATCAAACCATCATTGATAGCATCACGAACAAAATGACAATCAATCTCAATATGCTTGGTTCTTTCATGAAAAACCGGATTCCTGGCAATATGTAATGCGGATTGACTGTCACAAAATAACTGAACTTCTTTTGGATGTTGTACACCCAAACTCAACAACAATGCTTTAAGCCATTTCAACTCACAAGTCACCGAAGCCATTGCTCTATATTCGGCCTCTGCAGAAGACCGAGACACCGTATGTTGTTTCTTGGTTTTCCAAGAAATGGAGGATTTACCAAGAAACACAAGCCAACCTGTAAGAGAACGATGAGTGAGTGGACAGGTCGCCCGATCTGAGTCACACCAACCCTGCAAGGTTAAATCACAATCTGCACGCAACAAAATGCCTTGCCCTGGAGTGCCTTTCAAATACCGAACAACACGAAGAGCTGCGTCCCAATGCTCTACACGAGGCATTTGCATAAACTGGGACAAGATATGCACCGAATAAGCCAAATCAGGTCTCGTAACTGCAAGATATATCAGTCGCCCTACAAGGCGACGATAGGACTCCGGATCTGCAAGTAACTCGCCTTCAGCTAAACCAACTTTATGATTCTGCTCAATAGGAAATCCACTTGGCTTAGCCCCCAACAAACCTGATTCAGAAATAACATCCAGAGTATATTTTCTCTGACACAAAAACAATCCTGCAGAACTACGAGCCACCTCGATGCCCAAAAAATATTTCAAAGGACCCAAATCCTTCATCTTGAAACAATCACTAAGATATGCCTTGAAAGTACTAAGTGCAGCGGAATTATTACCAGATATAACAAGATCATCAACATATACTAAGACATTAATTTGAATGTTTGCCTTAGTAAATGTAAATAAAGAATAATCAGAGTAAGATTGAAGAAAACCATACTCTTTCAAGGCAGAAACAAGTTTTGCAAACCAACATCGAGGTGCCTGTTTGAGACCATACAATGACTTCCTTAACCTGCATACCAATGACGGATCAGAACTCTCAAAACCGGGAGGAAGCTTCATGTATACCTCCTCATCAAGATCACCATGTAAGAAAGCATTGTGCACATCCATCTGATGAAGCTCCCAATTCTTGGAAGCCGCAACTGCTAGAAATGCCCGAACCGTGGTCATTTTTTGCAACTGGAGCAAAAGTTTCGTTGTAATCAATGCCTTCCTGTTGATGATTACCCAACACGACCAAGCGAGATTTCAATCTCTCCACATCACCATTGGACAAGTACTTGGTCCGATAAACCCATTGACTACCGAGAGCACGCTTACCCGGTGGAAGAGGAACTAGAGCCCATGTGCCGTTGTCCTCCAAAGCTTTGATCTCTTCTTTCATAGACTTTTGCCAACCATCTGATTTCATAGCCTCTTTGAAGGACTTTGGATCATCACCTTTAACAATAGCTGCAATAAACTTTCGATAATTCACAGAAAAATTGTCACATTTAATATAGTGTGCTAAAGGATATGGGGTACCTGAAGTGTGATCGGAAGAAGAACTAGAGAGAGATGGATTATTAGCAAACACATTATGAGCAACAAAGTCACGATGCTTGACATTCAGAATTTTTTCACGCAAACCACGACCTAAGGCAGCCTCAACAGGCTGCGGAACCGTGCTGGCTGCAGACCCGGGCTGGGAATCGGACCCAGCAGGCGCTGGATTTCCAGCGGACTGTGCAGGAGCCAGCCTCATTGGCTGCGGTTCCGGCCGGCGCCGCCGCCCTTTTCGGCCGGGCAGGTGCCATCCGGCGCGGGAATCGCGGTGGAGGCAGCGAGCGGGGCCGAATCCTGCGCATCACGATGCACGCCCAAATCACCTTCCTGTAACTCATTTCCCTCATACAACTCGGAGTCGTCCTCATACACAATATCGCTCACACTTACATCCGCAAAATCAACATGCACATCTTCTTGATTATTATAAATATTTTGATCAATGTTCACATCTTCCGGGCAACTAAAAGGAAAAATATCCTCCAAAAACTTCACATCCCGAGAAACAAAAAAAACCTTAGCATCAAGATCATACACTCTCCACCCCTTTTGGCCAAAAGGATACCCCACAAACACACATTTACGGGTCTTACTAGCAAATTTATCCCCATGGGTTTTTTGATTGTGAGCAAAACACAAACATCCAAAAGTACGAATTGCATCAAACAAAGGAGGTTTGTTAAAAAGAATTTCGAAAGGAGTTTTATTTTGTAATAGAGGAGTAGGTGTATGGTTAATGAGATGAGCCGCGGCAAGAACACACTCCCCCCAAAAATAAATTGGTAATTTGGCTTGAAACCGTAAAGCCCTCCCAACACTCAAAATATGCTTGTGTTTTCTCTCAACTCTCCCATTTTGTTGTGGGGTGCCAACACAAGAAGATTGAAACAAAATACCCGTGGCCAAAAAATAATCAAACAAACAATTAAATTCTGTGCCATTATCACTTTGAACAATTTTAATTGTTTGAGAGAATTGTCTATCAACCATTGCAACAAAAGTCATAAACACACGGAACACTTCCGTTTTATCAAGCAACAAATAAATCCAAACAGCACGAGAGTAGTCATCAACAATAGTTAAAAAATAACGTGCACCACAAGATGAAACATGTCTATAAGGACCCCACAAATCACAATGTATTTTCTCAAAAATTCTAGAACTGTTATTCTCACTTAAATGAAACTTGTCTCTATGATGCTTAGCACGAAAACACACTTCACATCCTTTATTTAAACCACTTTTATTACTACGAACATGAGGAAGTAACTTAACCACTCTCTCGGAAGGATGACCCATACGCCTATGCCACAATTCAAGACTTGAAGAAGCTTCAACCGCAGACACCGAAGGCACCACTTCCGGTTTGCTAAAATAGAACAATCCATCTCTTCTAACTCCCATTCCAATCAGCTCCTTCGTTTGGTCCTGTATTGCACACATATAAGAATTAAATTGGACAATAGTTTGTAAATTATCATTAAGTTGTGAAACTGAAAGTAAATTGCAACTAAGATTTGGCACATAAAGAACATGACATAGAGTGATTTTGTCCGATAATCGAACCGAACCCTCTAAAGTGGCATTCACCGTTTCACCGTTAGGTAATCCCACGGGACAATCAATGTAACGTTCATCAAATAACCAAGTTTTATCTCCGGTGACGTGATGAGTAGCACCGGTATCAATAATCCATGAAGTAGCATCAAACGTACCATTCAAGCGATTATCTGGAATTGCATTATTACCAAATAATCCGGTGATGGCCTTCCACTGTGCGGTGGTAAAAACAGGAGCACTTGAGGAATGATTTGCAGCGGGAGCACCAGGAACCGTAGGGGCAGTGGCTGCTGCATTTGCACGAGGGGCACCTCTGCCATAACCCGAAGACCTAGCTGCTGCTTTGTCACGATCTGTCCAGCTATCCGGGAAGCCATGTAATTCATAGCACACACTTTGATCAATGACCCTTCTTCTTGCAATGGCCACATGGTTTGTCACTCCAACAACGAGAAGCATCGTGCCCTAGTTTATTGCACTTATCACACACAGGCACCGTAGAACCGTTGCCTCGACCACGACCTGCTGCTGTACGGACAGCAAAGCCGAGAGCAGATTGCGGCGGCTGGGCATCTTCTTTAGCACGAGCATCCTCTTTAACCCGAGCAATGCCACGAACACGCTCATCTTGAGCCACGGACTGAAAAGCTTTATTCAACGAAGGCAAGGGATCTTGAGAAAGTAAATTGGAACGTAAAGACGCATAATAATCAGAGTACAACCCAAGCAAAAATTGTTGGAGTCGGTCCGCATCCCTTCTAGTAGTGTGTGTTGTTTGCCAACATCACAGGTACATTTACCACATGAACAACTAATCAAAGGTTCATGTTTGTCCAATTCATCCCACAAAACAGAAAGTTTACTAAAATACACAGCAACATGCATCGTTTTCGATTGCTCACAACGATTAATTTCAGATTTAATTTGTTGAATACGTGGTCCATTAACAACGCAAAAACGTTCATTTAAATCATCCCATAACTTCTTTGCATTATCATAATTTGAAAGCATTGATGTTACCTCCGAATCGATGGTGTTCATGAGCCAAGAAACGAGCATACAATGAATTGTCACCCAATCGTCCTTCGTACATGGTGGCTCGAAAGTGCTGATAGTGCCGTCCAAAAAACCGAATTTTCGTCTAGAGCACAAAGCAATTCGAATGGCATGAGACCATTCGTTAAAATTATCAAGTTTAAGACGTAAATTTGTGATAAAATCCCCCGACCGATCTTGCGGTCCAAGGTAAAACGGAGAAGTAGGTTGAATTTTTGATGGTGGTGGTGATTCGCCCACCATGGTTGCACTGGTTAAAAAAAAAAAATTTAATTTGAAGGCTCCGATACCATGAAGAATTTGATAGAACGCACAAATTCGGCTTACTTCATTGCCTGTGAAATATACAATATATATGATGTACATAGAAAACCTAGAATGAGATAAACTAGGCAAGAGATAATTTAAGATAATTACCAAAATATATATACACAAAATATATCCTAATACATACACTTAACTAAATTCAAGTTGCCAATTCTCGAGGTTAAAAGAAAGTGATGTATTCTTTTTAATGCATGCATTTGCAATAACTCTTACTTTTTTTTTGACATCCCAAAAATAAACAAGAGCTAGAAATCTAGAATATAATAGGCATATGTCGACAGGTCGTTGCAAGATATCATGTGCTTGTTGTACATGTTCGCGAGACATAAGTCTTACCTTTTGAAATATACTTCTAAACTGTCGCTAACTTTTTCGAGCTCTGAATGAATTTTCTATATTGACTTATATATGAACATGGACAAGCAAACTTAAACGACATGTTGGCTGATATTAACGAGTCAAATGTTCAGTTGTTCGAATTTGACTTATTTACTAAACGAGTTTAAGAATTTTGGTAGTATATATACATGCATGTATGTGAAGTTGTAAACAGTATTGAAATTCGTATCGGTTTAGAAATGTTTCCTTAAACCTCTTTCCTACCTTTCCTGTAGCTCTAGGATTCTCCTTGTACATAGATTTTGTACAGATTAATGATAGAACTTGAAATTTTAGCCTACTATTTTCAGCTGGAGCTTTTAATTTACTGAGCAATTAAACACTTGCAGCCCTATATGGCTATATCTAACTCCCTTCTAAATGTGCATTCTCTGTTCGAAATTAATAGTCTGTTAGAGATATGAAATAATATCTTTATGAATATGATAAATAATATTGATATGATTTAGATATATTATATCTTTAATCTTATGTTAATATTGATATCTTTAATCATATCAATATTATTTATCAAATTCATAAAGATATTATTTCATATCTCTAACATAGTCACATATATTATTCTATGATGACCGTTCCCAATAATTATATAATCTATGCTACTGAATTGAGTGATATAAAGGTCTTTTTTTTTAATGGGAAACTACATAAAGGGCATTTAATAAGAAATTACATCATGTCCTCAATTAATAGAGGTTAAGACAGAGTAACAGTTACTCTCAAATGGAACTGGCTAGGGCAGTATTATATATGTGTGAAAACTTGTTAGGGTTTCATACATTACATAATATACTTTGAATAACTAGATTAAAAAATACAGATTGGGTATTTGTAATTTTGAAGTTTGAACAAAGGAAATTTAAGGTGTTTCCTTGCTGTTGCTTTGATGGCTCCATTCTGTTGCGTTTGTCTTTATCTATAGTCCAAGAGTCAGTCTCAGTCACAAAAGCAAATTGCCAACATGTTTGATAGTAGTTTATAAATTATAACATTCCAGTCTTTGATAAAAAGGAATTTATGAAGATTAGCCCGAGCCCAGATTAATAGACTATATTAAATAGAATTAATGTTAGATTTAGAATCTTTGTTAGAAAAATTAAGCAAAGAAATATATAATGAGTCAAATAAAGATCACCTAAAATAATTTTGGTCAATTTAACAAGTAAACTATTTTTTTTCCTTGCTGAACAAGTTCAAAATTATCTTCAAGTATTCCTTCTCTAAAATTTTGACATTTATGGATTTCCACGACTTATACGTGCTGAAAATCTTTATGATGACATTCTGAATGCTATAATATGCTCTTTAATTAGGTTGGTCAAAGTGGGATATTTGAAGTTTTGTAGAAGTTGATAAGCATATTACCTAAAGAAAGTTGAACTATTCTATTGAAGATATGGAGGATCTTATATAAAATGAAACAAACATATTATTAATCAAAGCGAAATAAGATTCATGGCCATCAATATACCAGATGTTGATATAATAATATATAGGAAAAATTGACGCTATGGGGCTCAACTATGAGCGGTTTTCTATAATAGGTCCCAATTATCAATAATCCAGTGGAGGTCCCAACTATAGGGGTCTATGTTTATTTTTGGGTCCAGCAGGTAACCCAACCTACTATTGCAGGTAAATGGGTCACGTGAGACCATTTAAAGTCACGTGAAACTAACTTGATCATCTTGTTTTGGATTTTTCCTAACTCACCAGCTACCACTCCTTCATTGTCCTCCCTCACTCTATGCAAGCCTGTGGGTAGAGAAAGCAACTCCAAAGCTTCCACAATAAAAATGTCACCGGAGAAAATGTCACCAAAGTTTCCACAAAAAAAGTGAAGTCTCGAATCCAAAAATTTCTCTGTCTCCTCTTCTTTAACAAATCCAAAGCTTCCACAATAAAAATGTCACCGGAGAAATTCTTTCTCGTTTCTATGTCTGAAACTTCATTGGCCTCCATCAAGAAACTCCAGTTTTACAAAGAAATGCGAAATGTTTCAGAAAAAGAGAAAAAAAATGTGAAATCGAGTATTTAAGATCCATCGTGCCATACCCGATACCCCGAATTTCGGATCTTTAAAAACAAGAGAAAAAAATTATTTTGCCATTTGTTGAAGATAACTTCAAACCCAGTTAAATTTCAACCATATTTTAATGAAATTCTGGTTTGACGGGGAAGAAGAGCTGAAATTTCTCTCTCTCTCATAAGACTGGATTTTTTATTTTAAATTATTTTGGCTTGGAGGGGGGTCTTTGGATTTCTGGGTGTCTCTTGTTTGCGACGTTGCGGGTTTGGTGGACTTTGTTTGGTTTCGTTGCTTGAGCAAGTATGTGTGACTCTTGATACCTGTGCCACATAATCGTTGAGGAAAATCCAAGCACTATTTTTTAACCAAATCTTGGGTACACCGGGTTACACCTATAGACTATATAGGTGGTGAATAAATTCGGGTTGAGGAGAGAGAAACGGATGGAGTGGGGAGTGGAGGGGAGAGAGGGAGGAGGTAAATTCGGTACGGGCAGTGGTTAAGTTTGGGGTGGAATTGGTAGATATTGCGGCGAGAGGGAGGTGGCACATGGGGGTACTCGAGGGTGGGAGTAGTGGTGGAAGGACGGAAACGGAGGGGGTGGGATGAGTTGAAACCCGGCTCCAAAACCAACCCAATTGAAAAAAATTACTCATTTTGTGTGGGGGAGAGAGAGAAAGAGCAGGAGGGAGGTGGGAGGTGGGAGGTGGGAGGTGGGAGGTGGGAGGTGGGTTTATATGGCGTGATAGAGGAGAGAGAAAGAGGTAGGGTTTAGAAGGATCAACAATGGAGGAAGGAAGAAACATGACTCCCAGGAAGACTAAAGGAAGAGGGAAAATAATTTTTTTAGAAAAAGAAATAAAACTTGTTTATTACCTTTTCAACCGGTGATAGGTCACATGGGTCCATTAAAAAACATTACTCCATGTAGTTGGGACCTATACAGAATAACCAATAGTTGGTACCTTTAAAAAATGTTCGGTCTTAGTTGGGACCCCTGACGTTAATTTTTCCTAATATATACTATCATTTATGCTTATCGTGAAACTTTTTTGATCAAATTTTACGGTTTATAGCTAACTACCTATTCAATGTTTTGTGTAGTTTGCACCTGCTGGAAGTTATCCTTTTCATATATGGAGTATATAAATGTCAGTGTCAAAACTGTTTTCTGTGGGTTACCAGCAGATTTAATGGTTTGACGTGTCTAATACGAGTAGTTGGTTTATGTCTTGCTGACTGCTGATGATGTGAAGAGAGGGACACTAAATTTAGCTCAGCATGACAAAGAATATCTGCTTAATGTTGATTGTTGATTATTAAGGAAAACGTACATTAGGGCCAGGGGTGGGGCCGGAAATAAGCTTGGTGAAGACTGGTTTGCGTCTAGTAGATGATTCAAACTTGAACCAAAGTCGTAAATTCGTTTAGTATAAATGAGTGGAACTCGAACAAAAGTTCTAAACTCGTTTAGTAAATAAGTCAAACGTGAACAATCTCATAATTGTTCATATTCATATACAATGAAGGTCCTAGTTCATGTTCATATACAATGGGTTGAAATGAGAGTGAGGGATAGCTCAGTTGGTTAGAGCTTCCCTCCCGGTTCCAGGTGATCCTGGGATCGATTCTCATCCGCCCTTGTGGCTCATTCGCACCAAAAAAAAAAGATATACAATGGGTTGAAATGCATGTCGGGAGTTGTGGAGATGGTTAGCAAAGGCATGGGGGATTGATGGTTGATGAAGGTTGATGCTTGGTTATTGCTTAGATGAAGAGGTGAAAGTTTAAGGAACTTGTGTTGAATATTGTAGCTCGTGAAGTGAAGAATGCATGAGCCGCGGGTAGCGGCTCGGACATATTATGTGTTATATATCTTCTCTTCTAGTTGATGGGTGCGGCTCTCCACTAGCTAATGCTTTTTAAGCTTGTTCAGCACTCCTTTGTTTCCTATTTCATAGCGATTCCTTCTAACCCTAGTATAAATATGTTTGAGGCCGTTTATTCATTGTACTTGAGAGAGAAATTCATCTACAAAGAGTGAATTATCTCTTTGTATCATCATCACATATTCAAAGTCCTTGTGTAGTTCGTGGTTTTCTCCCTGATTTAGGGTTTTCGCTTTAAATTTTGTGCGTTCTTTATTGCTTAATTTCTTTATTCCTGTCTGTTGATTTCTACATATTATACTTCAACTGCTCAATTTATTAGCGCCTACGATACTTATTTCCAAACAATGCAAATGTGCAAGCTCGCGAGTCGAGCTCGAACAAGTAAGTAAAATCCTTAACGAGCCAAGATTAGAAAAATAAATCTAGAAGTTCGTTCAAGTTCGGTCTTGCCATATTCGAATACTTCAAGAGCTTTTACCAAGCTTGAGTCAAACAAGCTAAAACAAGGATTGACTCGTGAGCAATTCCATTAGACGGTAGAAAGTAGAAAATTGGTATTGTAAGCTAACATCTTTTTGAACGAATAAATTAGTTTGTTTAAGATGATACTCTGTGCAAAATTAGTATCTGGATATCATACAACTTGTATGTGTTGGGAATTAGACTAAGCAAAGACTAATTACTTATAATTAACATTAATCAACAATTAATGAGAAACTTGAAGGAAACCAAATAACAAAGAAAGCATTAAGAAGAATTAACACACCATGTAGTCAAGGGTTTGCCAGCCCGAGCCCCGGACCGCCAAGTTCACTTCTTTGACTAATGGAATTTATGGATGACGAATTACAAGCATTAATGATGAGTTAATGCTATTTTCCCTCACCTCTGTCACTAAATCCTAAGAACTCACTTTTCGTGAACAACGCCTAAAATGAAAGGGGAGGGGGGGGACTTATATAGTCAAGGGTTTGCCAGCCCAACCCCCGGACCGCCCGCCCTGGTGCAAAAGTGTCCCAACTTATTGCCTAGAGTTGCAAAACTGGACTTCTACAAAGATCGGGCGCCCGCCTAGGTTCTAGTGCTGCCCGCCGAGGTGCCGCTGGCTCAACGCTTCTTCTTCTTCGCTCCGTTGCTTTGTGTTTGTTTGCTCAACTCCACAAAACTATTAGAGGCACTTTGGGAGATGAAGATTCCCCTTATTCCGAATAGGCGTTGCGTGTGTAAATGATTTGAGTTGACACATGAGAGGTTCCAGTCTAGTAAGACACTTCATCTTTACCAACCTAATACGGAAAAAAAAAATTAGGTTGAAGAATTCAAACGATTCTTTTTTAGCTTCAACACTTACTTTTGAATTAACCATATGCTAGCTTTGACTGTTTATTTTTTCTTACACGTATATTTTCTAAATATTAACATTTTATATATTTTAGTAATAGACAATTAATGAAACTTATGAGTTACGATTAAAAATGTATATTAGAGAGCGTGAAAATCAACATGTTCCACGTAATATGAAACCAGAAAGAGGCATGTATTTGTTTTTTATAAAATGTTTCTAAGGGTTAAGGTTTCTCAATCAGAATATGCTTCCCACGTGAGATATTGACTTGGTGATGGGGTGGATGTCATGATGTATTACCAAATCTTTGTGGATGACTTTTTCACATGACTAATTTTGTTTTAGTGGAAGGCAAGCTCTAGAAATGAAACGTGTAAAATCTAAAATTTAATCTAAAACTCATCGAACGTACACCTACGTGTTTCCTTCTTTGCCCTCTTCCTAACCTTCTATAAAAGACACTTTATCATCCTTCAAATTTTAGCCAAACTTCTAAACACCTCTTCTCTACTTTCTTATTTAACCAAACATAAAATAAAAACTTCTGAACTTGGTGATTCAATGGAGGATTCAATGAGCTGCACAAACAACAAGAACAAAACTCATTTTTCTGATGATGGACTTGAGTTTTCTTCTGAAGATAGTAGTTGGTCTTCCTATTTCGACGATTCCGTAATTAGCAGTAATGTGGAAGATAGTGTCATCTGTTCTGGTCCTGAAACTTCTTCAGTATTTTCTGGTGTTGTAAAGAAGATAAATGTCAATGATGATCATATTTCATCATCTAGGTCGGTTGCTAAACGAAGAAAAATACGAGCAGCTTTTATTGATCATGATTTGGAGGATACTGCAACCTCGCCTGTTTCTAATTCTGAGGTAAGGAGGAGTTCTCATGTTAATTAAATCCAATAATCTTTCTTACGAACATAACTACATCTACCCAGCTGGTAGATTACCCGCTCCTAATAAACTATTAAAATATAATTGCGGTGAATTAGATTCCATGATATATTGAATTCTTATTAGTAGTAGGTAAACTACCCTAAATTTTATTCCTTTCTTACCCCCTCGTCCCTCTAAGGATTGCCCATTTACTTTTCTTCGTGGTAGGACCATGTTTTTGCGCTAATTATTAAACAAAAATTATCATGTTGATATGTTATATGGAAAGTGCTCCTATGTTCTACTCATAATTACTAATATTGACCACTATTTTGCAATTTATATAGGTTCGACATTCGGAACAATTGCGTATAAAGTTGCAAGAGATAGCTGGCTGTGATTTGAAAATGTTGCCATCAATGCAACAAGGCAAGCACAATTATGGTAGCATTTTTCAGGTATAATTCAATTGCCTTAGAATAATTTCTCATTTCTTTGCCAGAACAAGTACGTAGTCATAATTTCTACGAATATATAATGATGTAATAATTCTAAGTGTTTCGTATATTATTTCACTTAACTAATGAAATCCTTTGTGGCATTGCTTCTTTTCAGGAAAAACAAAATACAGGCTACATTGCGAAAGATATCAACTATAAAGGACTAAGAGAAAAGGGACTCTGTGTGGTTCCAGTCTCTTTGTTATTTCAGGTTCGATGAATATTAATATACATATGGCCAGATGAGTGAACGACTCACTTCTTGATCTGACTCGTAATTGATATTCGGGCCTTTGCTAGTCTGCGGACACGAATTTTCGACGAATCGCCTCTCTAGGGGCCGCTAAGGCGATGTACATCTAGACCTCTCTAGATCCAGCTCGTCTACTATATTTTCGGGAATATAGTGTTCTCTTCACAGAAAAAGGTCATAGGCGGAGCACGTGGCCATATTTCTTTGACTAGGAACACGGCGTTCTTGGAAACACCTAAGAATTTGCACGCCAGATGCTGGCGGAGCATAGAAATTTGGGTTATGGATATATAGACAATATGATAGATGAGCCAACATGGATAAACGAATAGCTGTCTTTTTCCCTCCGTTTTGGCCTTTGGGATTTGGAGATTATTAAGTCCTATCGCCTGTTCTAGCTGAGTATCTGATTCTTGATGAACAACCTTACTCATTTTTTGCGTTTGGTACACCATTTCCGCCTAAAGATGGAGGTTTGTATGTAATTTGAAAATTAACTCAACAATTACTTGTCGAAGATCGGAACGCATGTACAGATCATTTCTTGATTTTGTATCAAATAGTGAATTTGTATAGATATAGTATAGGAGTATTGGTTTGTTAATTACAGTATATCTTGCAGAGATTGCTTAGTTTAGAAAAATGAATGTACCCGTTATTAAAAATGTTGCAAGGAACGTTTCTGGATAGTTAATGCAAAGATACCCTATTATTTGTGGCACAACCAACTGCCCATTTACCAATAAAATAATATTTGTATAACCGTTGTTCTATTGTGCTCATAGATTATGGTTATATCCTATTAGACGACTTGTTAGGTGGTTGTAAGGTTGGGGTCAAAGTCAACAAACATCTAGTAAGTCGCCTAATATGTATGAGGCGACTCGATAATTTACGAGTCGCACCTTATACGTACACAAGGGACTCTAAAAGTGTGACTTATACCCTAATTACACTTGTAGAATAATTGTTAATTGCGGCGGTTGAATTGCAGCGGTTTTACCCATAAGCAGCAATAAACCGCGTCAAAATAAAGAAAAATTCGAAAATCAATCTATTGCTGCGGTTTTGGGTGGAAACCACAACAATATACCTCAACGATAACATTTCAAACTGTGTTGACCAGGTCTGACAAAAATCCGCAGCAATAGACTTTTTTAATTAATAATAGAAGGCGCCCATGTAGGGTTTCCGTTCTCAACTTCTCCTTCGTTCTCTCTCAGTCACTCCTTCAAACCTCTCTTCGTTCATTAGTTCATCTCCTTCAGTCTATCTCCTCACTTCTTCAAGTCACTTCGTTATCTTTCCTCACTCCTTCCTTCTCTCTTATTTCTCGTTCTTCAGTCCTTCATTCTCTCTTATTTCTCGTTCCTCATTCCTTCGTTCTCTCTCCTCACTCCTTCGTTCTCTCTCAGTCCGTTCTCAATCCTTCGTACCAGCCGGCTTTCTCTCACTCATGCCCTCTATCTCATTGCGGAGTCGGAGAAAGCACACAGCCGCCGTCGGATTAAGCACAGCCGCCGTCGGAGTTCAAAGGTTGAAGAAAAATGAAGAAAAATCCAACAAAAAGTAGATCTAAAGTTTGAAGAAAAATCGAGCAAAAAATGAGTGCGATTTCAGGCACGTGTTCAACCCCTTTGTTGGAACACAAGGTGACACTCAAGAAGGGGGCGGGGGTTGAATTGAGTGGCTAAATCTAATCGATTTTCGCAAAAACACCCTTATGGCACAGTGCCGTGCACTGTGTTAATCACTCGTAAAATCTCCGATTGACGTTTTTGCTCAAACGAAACTTAACCAAACACTAAAACAATTATATCAAATAATAAAACACTGGAATTTAACGTGGTTCAATCTCACCTCTGAGATCTACGTCCACACAAACTACTCTTTTATTATTTGAATCGTAAAATATCAAACTCTCGATATAAATCGATTCCCCCACTACTAACCCTAGTAGTGCTCCCCAACACTTAACTCTAAGTGTTGCCACTCTCTATAATAATGAAATTACAGAAAGAAAATATCCTCAAAAGCGTGCTTCTTATTCAAGCAAATAGAGGACAATTACAAACGCTGTTTAGTTTCCTAATCTGACTAGAACTCTGTGATATACTCTGTGCCTTAGGAAATCGTTTTCAGCTCTCAAAAACTTTAAACTCTCTAATCTGAAAAACGTGAATTATAAAACTGAGTTGCAATCCCTTTTATGCTTATTGACTGAACGAAAACCCTAGAGAAAAAATATGTTTATTTTTTTACTCCTTAGATTAAGGGATAAATCTTTTTCCTTATTAAAAACAAATTTTATCTTTTAAAATCTGATTTCTCAAATCCTTATAGGATATGGATTTCTTCATATCTTATATTAACTAGATCAACTCTTTAAATCAGATTTCTTATCAAACAAACTTGATCACATCAGTTTTTATGATATATTTCAAAAACTCTTTTTCCAAAACTATATTCGAAAATCTAAATTTTATCACAAGCTTGTTTTACTCGGATTTTTAACAAAACACGTTTTTATCAAAACACGTTTTAACAATTCTTTTTCACAACTTGTTTTTTATTAAAACTTGTTTTTCGAAAATCTTTTTCCTTTTATATAAATATATAAAATTAACATAATTATTTATTTCCTTAACTCAAAGAAAATAATAATTATCCTAATTTAATATTTCTATACTTGGCACATAATATATCACCTAGTTCAAGTATATTACATTTTGCATATAGTAACTAAACTTAGGAATATAAACTTGACTTCAATCTTGATTCTTCCTTTCTTCAAAGTCTTCACTTAGTTACTCCTTTCTCAACCATCTGTAACAAACTTTCATACTACAACATATTATATTATTTTGCATCATCAAAACTTAACATACACATGCACAACAAATTCCCCCTTTTTGCATATAGTAACTAAACTTAGGAATATAAACTTGACTTCAATCTTGATTCTTCCTTTCTTCAAAGTCTTCACTTAGTTACTCCTTTCTCAACCATCTGTAACAAACTTTCATACTACAACATATTATATTATTTTGCATCATCAAAACTTAACATACACATGCACAATAAATTCCCCCTTTTTGATGATGACAAACACTCAATATAATATTATTAAGTAATCAGTTTTTAATCAATTTTTCCCCCTCAAAATATGCACCAATAATCCATCATTAGGAACATTAACATAACATCATAACAACACAGCATAACAGCATTCACATCATAATCCAATAGCCAAAGTTAACCAAAAGTTAAGATGAGATGTACTTTCCTTCCTAAAAGTTCGCATTATACCTATCTTCCCCCTTTTGACATTATCAAAAAGGAGAGTCTTAGCAAAAAGTCAGTAGCTCAAACAGGCAAGCTAGTGATGCTGGTGCTACAATGGCAACCAATTCACAATCTTCAAAAAACAAGAATCAACCACAAAGCATCACCAAAAAAAACAAGTCAAAAGTAGTTTAGGTAATCAAAACAGAACCCCTAGAATATCAGTAAACAGCCATGAAAAATCAGGGAGCAGGAGGGTTGAGGAGTAAGTTGAAGGTGGACATTATTTGACGATGCTGCTGGCCTACCAACCGGTCCCGAGCCCGATCACGAGCAAGAAGTTGTTGAAGATACTTTTCGACATTAGAAACCCGCTCTTGCATCTTAAGACACCCAGCACACGCTTCTTTGGGCTGAAAACCCAAGAAATCCTTTTTCAGTAACTCCCCACTTAGCACACACAATTCCATTTTGCTCAAAACACCATCACTCATAACATCCCGACTGCTCACACCTTTTGAAGTGGCTCCCAGAACATCATATGCCCGAAACAACTTGGTGAGCCACAACCCATATGGTAAAAAAGTAGGGGTAGAGGACAAATTTTTCATGTGATGGATCATAAGATGAGGAAGGCTAATAGGGTGACCTTGATTTAGCAACCACAGCAGAACTTGATCCATGATTAAACAGTCCCCACGATTCTCAACACGAGGAAGAAGGGTTTTAGTAACCATGCTACGGGCAAGCTTAAATTTAGCAGAGAGTAAAGAGGTAGGGAAGGTTTGAGCATGAGGGAAAGGTTGAGCAGAAAGAGTGCGGGAAATTGTGGCATTGTCAATCCCATCAATAAAGGGCCAAGTTTTGGTGTTGTAATCAGTGAACCCTGCATATGGAACCCCTAAGGCATGGGCGAGGGTATGAACAGTAACAGAGAACTCAACACCATTGACAGTAGAGTTGAAACCAAAATCATCATCAAAGACCAAATTCTTGTAAAATTCTTGCACTTCACATTCATAGATTGCATCATTATAATCCAAGAGGGAATGCCAGCCTTGAGTAGTAATCGAATCAGCTAAAAATTGAAATTCGGGGCGGCGCAACCAAGAAGCCGGAAAAATTCGGCCGTGAAGAATTTTCACCCCATGAGACGGGGCAGAAATTTTCGACCTCTTGGTGGTCTTGGAGGTAGAGGGACGAGATTTGACTTTACCTGAGGGGGAAGAAGCCGATTTGCGCTTCTTCGTGAGGGGCGACGATGTGGCAGGCGGACCAGACGGCGTTTCTTGCGAACCGACAGAGCGACGGGGGGAAGGAGACGCATCAGCAGGTGAGGATTGGGCGGGAGGGGTGGGAGGCTGAGTTTCGGTGGTGGGGTTGTTGAATGGGGGAGGAGAAGGGGGTTTTGCATGAGAGGGAGAAGGCGGTGGTGAAGAGGAAGGTGGGGAAGGGTTTTGTGATTTCTTGGCTGGGTTTTTTTTCGTTGCCGGTGTTTTAGGTTTCGCCGGTGGTGGTCGAGTGGGTTTCTTGACTGGTGGTTTGCGGGTGGTCTTCACTTTCACCATGGTTAGGAAGTCTTGAGAAAGTGAGTGAGGAAGAGGGTTGGAATTTGAAAAAATTTGAAGGAGAGAGAGAAAGTGGGAGAGGGGGAGGCAACGGGTATGGGGTAATAAGGGGCTGGGTTTGAGGAAAGGATGGGCTGTAGGGTTTAAAGAGTTGGGCTGGGCATTTAGTAGGAGAGGGTATGGGGCTGGTATGTATGGGAGTGAGGTTAGAAGAGGGAAGCTGCAGACTGACATTAGAAGGGACCTGAACGTTTTCTAAAATAATTTATGAAAAGCAATTTTTCGAAACATTTTTATTTAAAAGCAACTTCTATTTTTCCAAGAAAGCTGGTGATATATGTGGTTTGTTTTCAAGGAAATTAATGAAGCAACTTAGGTTGAAATTATCAGGACACCATCAACAGCTCTTGTGTGAGTCCTTATAATATCACATAGACTAGTTCTCCCCCTGTTTGACAAAACCATGTACTGGGACTCCAATTGACATATTTAAGGGGGACAACAGGCATAATACTCAATTAGGTTCCAGAAATTAATCCCAAAGCGACTCGAAGTTTTTCAAAACGTTCACGAGCAAGTGGTTTGGTG
Organism: Beta corolliflora; assembly: GCA_947648045.1. Lineage (NCBI taxonomy): Eukaryota > Viridiplantae > Streptophyta > Magnoliopsida > Caryophyllales > Amaranthaceae > Beta > Beta corolliflora. The sequence continues at coordinate 5,545,986 of CANSZD010002913.1, forward strand.
AAAATATCAGCTATTTGATCATCAGTGCAAATGAACTCAAGTGCAATATTACCTTTTTCTACATTATCACGCAAAAAATGATATCTTATTTCAATGTGTTTGGTGCGTGAGTGTTGAACAGGATTTTTTGAGATGTTAATTATTGCACTAGTATTATCACACATAATTGGCACATTATCAATCATAACTCCGAAATCTCGTAGTTGTTGTCTTACCCATAATACCTGTGCACAACATGAGGCGGCTGCAACATATTCAGCTTCGGCGGTGGAGAGAGCAACCGAATTTTGTTTCTTGGAGGCCCATGATATTAAGCATGGACCCAAGAAGGTGGCCGTTCCAGATGTGCTCTTTCTGTCTACTAAAAACCCGGCATAATCTGCATCAGAAAAACCAATCAAGTCAAAATTTCCTTCTTTAGGATACCATAAATACAGATTATTAGTCCCTTTTAGGTATCGAAGAATTCGTTTTACAGCCTTAAAATGAGATTCTTTTGGGCAGGACTGAAATCTAGCACAGAGGCACATACTGTGCAGAATATCCGGTCTACTAGAAGTTAGATAGAGAAGTGATCCAATCATACCTCTGTAGATCGTCTCATCTACTTTCTTACCGTTTTCATCAAGATCTAGCTTGGTAGCAGTAGGGATAGGGGTAGAATGAGTCTTGGAATCTTCCATACCATATTTTCTTAAGAGCTCCTTCACGTATTTCTGTTGATGTATCATTATTCCTGTCTCAAGTTGTTTGATTTGTAACCCTAGGAAGAAACTTAATTCTCCCATCATAGACATTTCAAATTCACTTTTCATTAGTTCAGCAAAATAATGACACAATAATTCAGTTGTTACCCCAAAAATAATATCGTCAACATAGATTTGGACAATCAACAATTCTTCCCCCTTAGTTTTTAGAAACAATGTCCTATCTACTGAGCCTCGTTTGAACCCGTTTTCCATTAAAAAGATAGATAGGCGTTCATACCAAGCTCTAGGAGCTTGTTTTAAACCATAAAAAGCCTTATCAAGTTTAAAAACATGGTTAGGAAAATCATGATCAACAAAGCCGGGGGGCTGCTCCACATATACAGTTTCTTTCAAATAGCCATTAAGAAATGCAGTCTTAACATCCATTTGATAAAGCTTAATATTTTTAAATGCAGCAAAAGCTATCAAAATTCTAATAGCTTCCAGTCGAGCCACAGGAGCAAAAGTTTCATCAAAGTCAATTCCCTCCTGCTGATTGAATCCTTGACATACAAGTCTAGCTTTATTTCGAACAATCATCCCACTATCATCTAATTTATTTCGAAAAACCCATTTTGTGCCAATAACTGATTGAGTAGTGGGACGAGGTTCCAAATGCCAAACTTCATTTCTTTTAAATTGATCAAGCTCATCTTGCATAGCAAGAATCCAATCAGGGTCAGTCAACGCAATTTTATAATTTGGAGGTTCAATTTCAGATATGAAAGCATTGAAAGCACAAAAGTTATGAAGTGATGAACGAGTTTGTACTCCCTTTGCAATATCAGTAAGAATCAGGTCAGTAGGGTGCGAACTCTGATGTTTCCACTTCTTTGGAGTGAAGGGTACGTTTTGTAGCACAGTGCCATGCTCTGAGCTGTTGCTATCATGTTCAATTCATGGAGTACGACAGTCAGCTGGGGATTCTTCTTGTGGTCTCTCTTCATCTTCCACTGCTATTTCTTCCAGTCTTTCACTAAGATCCCGTTCATTTGAATTTTCAATTTGTTCTTCGGACTGTGCCACAGACTGTGTTGCAGAAGGTGTTTCCAACCGTTTTTCAGCATAACGGTCTTCTAGTGCATCAGATGTTTCTCTAATCAGTCCAATAGAGAAGTCTTCATCATCGTCTACCTGCACTTCTTGAGAATTTTTGTCAGTTTCATCAAAAATAACATGGACACTCTCTTCCATACGCATTGTTCTTTTGTTATATACTTTGCTATGAGGAGAGTATCCTATGAACACCGCTTCGTCACTCCTTGGATCAAATTTACCCAAATTATCCTTACCATTATTATGAACATAACAAGTACATCCAAAGCATCTAAGGTGAGAAATATTTGGTTTTCTTCCTTTAACAAGTTCATAAGGAGTTTTATTCAAAATGGACCGTACTTTTGTTCTATTGTAAATGTAACATGCGGTACTTACGGCCTCGGCCCAAAAGTTTCTAGGTAGGCCACTATGTAAAAGCATAGTTCGTGACATGTCTTCCAAAGTACGGTTCATTCTTTCTACCACTCCATTTTGTTGAGGAGTTCTTGGAGCGGAGAAGTTATGATCAATTCCATTTTCATTGCAAAACATTTCAAAATCAGTGTTTTCAAACTCAGTGCCATGATCAGTTATGACAGACAACAATTTACAATTAGTTTGATTTTGGACTTTTCGAATATGGACTAGAAATACTTCAAAAGTTTCATCTTTTCCACCAATAAATAGAGTCCATACAAATCTGGAAAAATCATCAACAAGTACCAGTACATATTTGCTACCACCTCTACTCCTTACTCGCATAGGACCACAAAGGTCCATATGAATTAACTCCAAAGGCTTAGAGGTGCTAACAAATTTCTTTGACTTAAAGGAGGATCGAACATGTTTACATCTAGCACATGCTTTACAAATTGTTTCCCAATCAAAATTTATTGAAGGTAAACCATCAACTAAGTCCATTTTTCTCAATTTGTTAAGCAATCGTGAGCTTACATGTCCAAGTCTTTTATGCCAAAGTAAAGGATTATCTTGCAGCACGCTCATACATGAAATAGTATTGTTAGGTAAGTTGTTTAAACATGTTAAGTAGACATTATTTACCCTCTTCCCTTCCAATATCAATTCATGAGAGTCCTTGTTAATGATTTTGCAAATGTCAGCATGAAATTCAACAACATTACCTCGATCACACAATTGTGAGATACTTAACAAATTGTGTTTCAAACCATTTACCAGCATTACATTCTCTATGGAGTGTGTTAGGGATTTACCGACGTTTCCAATACCGATTATCTCTCCCTTTTTGTTGTCGCCAAATGTTACACATCCTCCATGGTGGGCTACTAGTGAGAGGAATTGAGATTTATCACCAGTCATATGTCTTGAGCGACCACTTGTCGAGATACCATAGGCTACTTCCTCTCACATTCGCCTGCAAAAAGATCACTTGTTAGTTTTAGGAACCCAAATTTGCTTGGGTCCCTTTTTCTTACGTTGAGCCTCTAATAGATCCTTTCTTACCCATATTTGATTTACATACTTAACATTTTTGGCAACACTCTTTTTCTTTATAATACAGTTATCCATAAGGTGTCCATTCTTTCCACAGAAGTTGCAAATCAAATACTCAGGTAAATCAACATATTTCCTTTTACGAAAGTCTCTTTCAAAGTTTTTGGCACTGTGCCTTACACTGTGCCTCTGGTCTGTATATCCTAAACCAATTCTATTTCGATTGCTAGTTGTACTGGAGATATAGTCTAGGGCTTTTTGACCATCTAACCATTTTTCATACATTTTCCGAGCAATAGTCAATTGTGATTCTAAGAATTCAACAGAAGTGTTTAGATCGCAATTTCTTTTTCTTGAAATTTCCAAATCTCTTTTAGCTTTATCAAGTTCATCACTTAGATTAGCATCATGAGGCAGCATGAGAGGAACAATTCTGGTTCTCTGTCTAGAGTCTTTCAACTCAATTAATTCAAGTTTTAAGGATTCAATTTGTTTCTCAAGATTCGAATTTTTTGCTTCTAGCTCATCAGTGTACGGCACAGTGTTATCAATGACTTCGTTTGTGAGATACTTTTCGTACCTTAAGGCACTTAACTCAACATTCATCTCTTTGACAGTTTTTTCCAGTTCATCATTCTTTTTCATCAGTTCTTTACAGTCCTTTAATAAATCCTTATATTCCAACTCCAACCCAATTTTTTGCTTAGTCAAAATTTTTACTTCTTTTTTCATGTTTGAAAAATTATCATTCATCTCTTGACAATCATCAATGACATTACTGAGCAAAGTAGCAAGTTTGTTTTTCGAAAGAAGATGAATTGAAGGTTTTAGGGAAATAAGACTTACTTCACTGTCTTCCGTTTCATCTTGGGAATTCGTGCTTTTCGCCATTAAACACAAGTGTGAATCGTCCTGGCACTGTGCCCTTTTCTGTGTTGTCTGTACAGCATTCAGACATAGTTTTGCTTCATGGCACTGTGCCTCTGACTGTTCTTCATCAGAGTCCGAATCTCCCCAAACGGCAGCTATCATGGCCTTTTTGAACTCTTTCTTGGATTGTTCCCTTCTTTCTTTGGGCTTTTCATCATCCCATAAGGGACATTCTTTAATCCTGTGATTAAAATCTCCACACTTGAAACAACCGGAGTTAGTAGCACTTTTCCTAGAGTTGGAGGTAGTGCTCTTACCTTTGAAATTTCCACTTTTCCTAGGATTGTTAAATTTGTTCTTTTTGAGAAAATTTTGAAATCTCCTAGTGAGAAGTGCAACATCGTCATCACTATCACTATCTTCAGTTTCCAATTCAGTTCTCAAGGCTAGACCTTTATTTTTTGGTTCATTGGTTTTAGAATCTAAAATAAGTTCATGAGTCATTAATGATCCAATTAGTTGTTCTAGTGAGAGTTTAGTTAAATCTTTGGCTTCTTGAATGGCGGTTATTTTTGGTAGCCATCGATTTGTTAAACTTCTTAATACCTTTCTCACTAAATCTTATGAAGTATAAGTTTTGCCTAGAGAACGTAATTCATTAGTGATTAGTGTAAATCTAGTGAACATCTCCTTAATAAATTCGTCCTTATTCATAGTAAACAATTCATATTGTTGGACAAGCAAATCTATTCTAGATTGTTTTACCTCATTCGTACCTTCGTGGGCCAACTCCAGCGTGTCCCATATCTCTTTTGCTGTAGTGCAAGCGGAAATCCTTGAATATTCATCAGGTCCAATTCCATATTGGAGAATACTCATTGCTTTGTAGTTCTTTTCGGCTTTTGCATAGTCGACCGAATCGAAGTCATCTTCATCCTTGTCGACCATCTTTCCTTCAGCGTTTTTTTCTTGAATAAGGATTGGTCCTTTTCTAATGACTTTCCAGCATTCATAATCAGATCCTTGGATGTAGATTCTCATCCTAGCTTTCCACCATCCATAGTCCTTTCCGTTGAAAATCGGGCACTTGGTGTGTCTATCTCGAGAGTCATCTTGCATATTCATGACTTCTATTCTCTAGGGATGAGCCTTTCGAGAATAGGCTGCTCTGATACCACTTGTTGGAACACAAGGTGACACTCAAGAAGGGGGGGTTGAATTGAGTGGCTAAATCTAATCGATTTTTGCAAAAACACCCTTATGGCACAGTGCCGTGCACTGTGTTAATCACTTGTAAAATCTCCGATTGACGTTTTTGCTCAAACGAAACTTAACCAAACACTAAAACAATTATATCAAATAATAAAACACTGGAATTTAACGTGGTTCAATCTCACCTCTGAGATCTACGTCCACACAAACTACTCTTTTATTATTTGAATCGTAAAATATCAAACTCTCGATATAAATCGATTCCCCCACTACTAACCCTAGTAGTGCTCCCCAACACTTAACTCTAAGTGTTGCCACTCTCTATAATAATGAAATTACAGAAAGAAAATATCCTCAAAAGCGTGCTTCTTATTCAAGCAAATAGAGGACAATTACAAACGCTGTTTAGTTTCCTAATCTGACTAGAACTCTGTGATATACTCTGTGCCTTAGGAAATCGTTTTCAGCTCTCAAAAACTTTAAACTCTCTAATCTGAAAAACGTGAATTATAAAACTGAGTTGCAATCCCTTTTATGCTTATTGACTGAACGAAAACCCTAGAGAAAAAATATGTTTATTTTTTTACTCCTTAGATTAAGGGATAAATCTTTTTCCTTATTAAAAACAAATTTTATCTTTTAAAATCTGATTTCTCAAATCCTTATAGGATATGGATTTCTTCATATCTTATATTAACTAGATCAACTCTTTAAATCAGATTTCTTATCAAACAAACTTGATCACATCAGTTTTTATGATATATTTCAAAAACTCTTTTTCCAAAACTGTATTCGAAAATCTAAATTTTATCACAAGCTTGTTTTACTCGGATTTTTAACAAAACACGTTTTTATCAAAAACACGTTTTAACAATTCTTTTTCACAACTTGTTTTTTATTAAAACTTGTTTTTCGAAAATCTTTTTCCTTTTATATAAATATATAAAATTAACATAATTATTTATTTCCTTAACTCAAAGAAAATAATAATTATCCTAATTTAATATTTCTATACTTGGCACATAATATATCACCTAGTTCAAGTATGTTACATTTTGCATATAGTAACTAAACTTAGGAATATAAACTTGACTTCAATCTTGATTCTTCCTTTCTTCAAAGTCTTCACTTAGTTACTCCTTTCTCAACCATCTGTAACAAACTTTCATACTACAACATATTATATTATTTTGCATCATCAAAACTTAACATACACATGCACAACACCCTTCTTGTCCTTCTCGTTGCTAGCGCAATGCCGCGCCGCAGACCAAGTGGGTCACATATTGTTGGGCTCAACGCCGCTTCAGTTTGTTGTTGAAGGGTTGTGGTGGTGGTAGTTTAAGGGTTTGTTAAGGCTGTGGTGGTGGCTCCAACAACCTCTCTCTTCCTCTGTTTTTGTTCCTTAGTTTTTGTTTCTTAGTTTTTTCCGAGTTTGTTAGTTTTTTCCGACTTTGTTACTTAGTTTCTTAGTTTTTTAGTTTGTTTTTCTTTGATTTACTTTCTTTTTTCGTTTGTTTTTATTAATTTTATGTATGTTTTGTAATTAGTGGTTGTAAGTTGTAACATGCAGTAAATTATTGTATTATAATTGTACTATAACTACAAAAAGATTTACGCTTTGAGAAATGAATTCTTTTTTCTGTGCTCTGCATCTATTGCTGCGGTTTTGGGAAGAAACCGCAGCAATGGACCTGAATTTTTAATATTAAAAAAAATATTATGCGGTTTTGGGAAGAAAGCGCAACAATAGATCTAAATTTTTAATATTAAAAAATATATGTTGCTGCGGTTTTGGGAAGAAACCGCAATAATAGGTTAACATATTGCGACGGTTAAAAACCGCATCAATAGATTTACTTATTGCTGCGCCTTTATTTGCGGCGCGGTGAAATCCGCAGCAATAAACAGCAGCAATATTATAATATTCTACTAGTGTTAAACCATAAAATAAGTCGCACTTCTAGAGTCGCGTGTGTATAACGTGCGACTCGTAAACCTACCGAATTGTCTCATACATATTAGGCCACTTAATAGGTGGTGGTTAGGTATGTTAAATTTGGGCTCATAGTAAACAAAATACCTACTAAGTCGCCTGATATGTACGAGGCGACTCAATAGGTTTACCAAGTCGCACCTTATACACAGTCACATAGGCGACTCTAAAAGTCCGACTTATTAGGGGGGTTTTGTAGTAGTGAATATTTTTGTTATAATATTGTATTCAATTATTTGATCATCTAAACTTTTGAAATTAAATTTATTTTTTATTCGACCGAACGTTCATATGCTTTATTATTTTTATCAAATATATATTCAAGTATAGAGTATGAGGACTGATAAATATAGAGTACAAAAGAAATATTTCCTTAATTTACACTTAATATTTGTCTCGTATAAATTTTATGATCAAATTTATAAAACTTGATCTTATTGATTTTGCACCATCATAAACATCGAATCTTATGATCTAAACTCATACTATCTATTTGAAGTTAAGCCCAATTTAACTTGATCAGTTGAGTTTTTTTCACTAGTATAGATTCATCTTAATGTATAATTTCAATACTTCCTCTGTTCTGAAATAAATGAAACGTTTCACTCAAAAAGCTCCTACATAAATAAGAGAAGCGTTTCATATATTTCAGAACGGATGAAGTATAACAAATTTTCATAAATTCTTAAACTCATACTTAGTAATATTAATAGGCAAAGTGTTGCATTGGAGAATATGAAAATCAAACATGGCAATTATTTAAGGACAAAAAGAGTATAAAGAACATTACACTGAGTTGAAAATTAAATTAAAAACTGAGATAGATATGACACTGAGTTCATATGAGAACGCATACTTACATGAGAAATGAGAATGAATTTTACGCGCTATAACTCTAATAAACAACTTATGTAACTCTAATGAAAAAGTGATATAACTTCAAAAAGAAAATATTAGAAGAAAAAAAATTCGAAAAGAATAATTTTTTTTTCGGCTCGAAGTATTTTAGGGGGTGTAACTCTAATGAACAAGTGTTGTAACTCTAATCCAATCGTGTGGTTGAGATTCATTCTCATTTCTCATGTAAGGAGACATTCTCATGTGATCCTATATATATATACATATATATATGTATATATATATGTATGTATATACATATATATGTATGTACATACATACATATATATACATACATATATATATATACATACATATATATATATATATATATATATATACATACATATATATATATATATATACATACATATATATATATATATATAGATACATATATATATATATATATCTGTGGATTAAACTCCAAATATCTTCTTATCTATTTGAAGTACTTGGTACCTCATGAATTTAATGGATCGTTTTTCAAACATATCTTTATCTTTTACTCTTAATTTTTGTTTTGCTAGCTTATGGGATGAGTGTGGTAAACTAATCGTTTCTCTTTTTCATGAATTTTATTATTATTACTCTCTCCGGTCCAAAAAGATAACTATTTTCCTAAATAAATACTGAACAATATAACAATAATTGCATCTAAACTAGCACTACATTAAGCCCAAGGGTCAATGCGTACAAAATACCTAACAAACACACCTAAAGGGCCTTGAAAATAAGACAATAAACTTAGAAATTAAAGAAAAGCAAGTAGTACTTAGTCTACTGAAAAGGTTTGTACCTCGTGGGATTAAACCGCACTAGAGGCACTATGGGGGAGGGATTCCCTTACCTTTTCCCCTCATAAATATGTAACTGGGCCTGCACACACATGAAGAGAGAATAACCACGCACCACACACAAGTTCAGATGAGGCTCCATCCTACAACCTATTGGTGATAGGATGAGTAGCCCATCAAGCTTAGCTTATATGTTAGTCATTCTCTCTCTTGCTTTAATGTGGGACAAGCTTAAACAATTTTTCAACTTGGATCCTTCACTCTGATACCATGATAAATACGTAATGGACTGCACACACAGGCCCACGCGCCCACGCTGGAGGAGAAAGTGACCGCACACAAGCTCTGATGAGGTTCTATTGATTTTAGGATGTAACCCTGCCAACCTTGTATGTGGTCAAACTCTCCTCCAGCGTGGGCTTGTATTAGGCCCAATGAAGTTTATCATGATATTGATAATAGGAGAAATAACCTATCAAGTTTATATGTTAGTCATTCTCTCTCTCTTGTTTCAATGTGGGACAAGCTCACATGTGGGCCACGATGCGGGTTATCACCTTAACATCCCCACTTCCAAAGGATCTTACATAATAACCTACCTAACTTGGTCGGTCAGATTAACCTGTGTGAGGTTACGATCCAGTAGAACACTTTTCCTTACTAATTATAAAAGAACAAAGGTAAGTATAAAAAACATTAGGAAATGTATGACAAGAAAACAAAGGTTGAATCCTAACACCTAGAAAATCTTGGTGTACCGTCTGGATCCTTCTGGAGGCACAATACAGTCTCGGACTCGGTCTACAATTGATAGACTTTTTGTTGAGCACTTTTTCTATATAAAAGACTAGCCTTGTATCCTACATCTGAATTTTTTTATAGCTTGGTTTCCATCCAAGTAAAATAAAGCAACTAGATGAAGCACAAGTGGAGAATTTTTGTTCTTTTTAATTCAAGCTCCGTGAGTTTTCATGCCACCTTAGCTTCTTTCTTTTTTTGATGTATATACTAGACAATCTGAATTCTTTATGCTACACGGTGCTTATTGCTTAACCTCATTTTGCCAGCTGCTTTATCAATGTCTTACTTATAGTCAGCAGGGGCAATTTTTGTTTTTGAATGAATATAGCTGTCGATTCTGTTGCAATTTTTGTTTTCATATTTGTGGGGTTGCTTACTTTTTTATTATTATTTGAGTCCTAATTAATTAATGAGTTATTTCCTTAGCTTTAATTTGTTCGATGACGTTCATTATGCTCCTTTAGATAAAACAAGTGGCATATTACATATCAAGTGGTTTGACTTTTAATTATCATGGAAATGAGGATAATGTTTGAAACTTTTAACTTTCATAGGGAAAATATCGTATATAACTTAATACTATATGCTTGCTTTATTTCATGAAGAATTTCACTCGGCCCTAGTTATTGTTCATGTGGTTAAACTGTGAAAATTTTATATTATTTTGTTAAATATAAGGAAAAACATAATTATATGTGATCATGATAGTTATATTTCAATGTATCTTTTCCTAATATCAGTTTTTCATAATCATACAAATACATAGAAAAGAACTAAATATAAACAATGTACTGTCATAACGACCGCCATAAAGCAATAAAGAATTAAAGAACAATCGATAGAAGGATTTAACGTGGTTCACTAACAATGTGTTAGGTACGTCCACATAGCGGGGATAACTGATTTTTAATAGGTTTAGGAGAAAGAGTATAAATTACAGAATCATAGAGGCAGAAGTTAATTATAGGGTTTATATAATACCTTTCTAATTAACCTAAACAAAATGGGCCTAAAACCGAACGCAAAACAGAAACAAAAATTCAAGGCTGATCCTAGCGCTAGATAATTCAAGGCATAGCTCAACAATCACATATGCATAAGTGTAAATTATGAAAAACTTAAGTTGGTGTAGCGTTGTTGCGTGAATACTTGTGTCTTTTATTTTTCCTGTTTTATTTAAGAAAGATTCAAAGGGTATGCATAGAATTTTTTTTATCCTAAGTATGATAAATATATGTACGTTGAAGGAAGACTATATATTGGAATGCAACTAAAATAAATCCAATTTGAAAACTTGAGCAACAACGACTAGTATCATGGAGTGACTTGGATGCTAAATTAGGTTAAGTGGTGAAGTCTTAACGTGACATTAAATTGAATTTACATCATTATTTAATGTGATTTTGTATTATATTTTTTTTTCACAGGAATTCTCTTTATTATAAAAGTCACGAAACCTTGCATAATGAACAATTTTAAGTTATGGGGGAGTAGGGTTTATTCCACTGTGACACTTAGATCAACAATTGTAAAAAGATATGGAAAATGTTACTTATACGGGGATTTTTTTTTCCGGTTAAGCAACAAGGAGGTTTTTCCTTACTTCAATGTTGCCCTAAAAAGTTAACATAAATAGGGCAATCTAAATTCTAAGGTTTTTGTTCAAAATTCTACATACCAATGATTGCTATGCAGAGGGATATGAATGGTCAATTAATAATCCTCCCATTTATGCTCCACCATACTTTTTTAGAGTGCATTTTCTTCACCTTAAAAAAATTAAGTTTTAGGTTCTATTAATTAAGTTCAATCATATTAATTTTATTAGGTTTAGATAGGCTTAATTGCGTTTAAATAAATTTTAACATCTTAGAAAATAAATCTCAAGCAGCTCCAATAATTTTTTTGGGGTCCCTGTGCAGTTGCTCACCCTGAATATCGCCTTAGCCGCCCCTGAAAAGTGTGTAAGTGCGACATTTTCGATTATCTAACATGGCACATGCGTGCGGTGTTTGAAGCGACTCTAAGAACCTATAGAGCGAACAACAGAACAGAACATTGATGAGGTGTTATGTTCATAACTCATAAGTTGGTATGTTTTTAGAATCATAAATAAAGTAGGGTGGTACAAGATTGGTACTTAATTCATCATACCGGACACTTGTTTGGTAAATTCAGCTCAGAATATGAACTTATTAACCCCCTTACCAAATGTTTGCTTTCACTTTTTGGAATCATGAATCAACCCGAATTTTTTTATTTTTTTATTTTTTTTTTGACAATGAGAAAATTTGCATTAATTAAAAATTGGAGTACAACCTAATGCTAATACAATCAGACATAAACAACCAACACTAACAAGAACTACATTAACTAGTACATACTTTATAAAGAAAAAACTAACTATTATGTGTCCAGTCCAAAAGAAGTTTGTCTTGAGCGATGGTGGGTGAGGTCTGGGTTATATATCTTGATGAAAGGACCTGATATGAGAGGAAACCTGTTGAGATACAAAGCCCTGACGATCTTCATAGAGAGATTGCTGTACAATAGCTAGTAGACCCCAATGTTCACTAGACGCGAATTCCCAAGGTCATTGAAAAGAAACATCCTCCTGGGATTCTACTGATTCAACTAACAATAATGAAGTCACTCCTTTAGTGACTTCTAACCCTGCTGCAAGGGTATCCGAAGTTTAGTTACACTAGACTGAAACTCGAAATACGTGAAGGTCTTGACGTGCCCCAAATCTATTTGGAGTGCCTTCCACAAGATGCGTTTTTTAGGTGTGATGACACCTAAAGCCATCACGAGAATTTGGGGCGAGTTAGATAGATTGATGAACTTCGCCGCCCCACTGACGGATCCGGAGATCCAATATCACAATCCCAAACCTCTAAAAACCAAGCACAACAGATCTTAAGTGAGAACCTCTTTTCATCTTAACCAACACTCGAATTCTTAAAGTGGCAGAAACCCCATGCCCAACTCCAGGATCATTGGCTCTACATACCAGGTTGCCTAGATCTTTCTTTATCATAGGAAACCAAGAACCTTGAACTGCCCACCGATCACCACTAACGAACACCCCAGCACAACCATTCACAAAAAGACAAGGGTTATCAGATCTGGAAGAAACAAACATTAAACAAACGAAAACAACCATCACTAGATTCGTAACACCACACCCTAAACTAGGAATTAAACTCGACCAAACGCGGGGAGGGGAAGGGGAAGACACAAACACTAAGAACCACCATCTGACCGACTAATGTAACTGGGGTGGAGGACGGGAAGCCCGACGAACGTAACAGGGGAGGGGGAAGGGAAGCCGACGCACGAAACACGGGGAGGGGGGGAGGGAAGCCCGACGAACGTAATAGGGGAGGGGGAAGGGAAGCCTGACAAACGCGATAGGAGAGGGAGAAGGGAGGAACTTGCAGCCAACGAAGCCACTTCACGTGCACCTGCACGACGGCGGCAGACTCTCGCCAACTAACGGACTCGAACTAGGGGGAACCTAAGACTCCTCTCGCCAACGAACACGAATAGGGGACCTCTCTAGGAGTCAATGAACTTTCAGACTTACTGGACTCGCAAGGGAGGGGGAAGGGGAAAGGGGAATTGGATGACGAGGGACACAACGGGAAAGAACCAGGGAAGGGAAAAAACTAGGGGGAAGGGACGACGGGAAAAACAGGGCTGGGGAGATCCAGGGAGGAGACGAACGCTAAACTGAAACAAAGAACGAAGAGGAGCACCAGATGCAGGCTCGCCGGCGACCCTGCGGCCACCGGTGACCCTGCGACCACCGGCGACCCTGCTGGGGTGGCGACGGATTTTAGGGTTTTCAAGGGTATGTTTGGGGGAGGGGTGTAGAGAGAAGTCATAGTGTAACACCCCGACAATTCTCTGTTTTCCAAAATACATTTTTAATGTAAAACTTAGAGAATCATCAAAGCATTATCGCCCGTGTGATAACGTATCGGCTTACTCAGAATTTTACAGCGGAAAATAATAAACAACTTTGAAAATAATAAACTTAGTCAACCATAAGTCAACTCCAAAAACCAAAGTCAACAGTCAACCAAACCAAAGTCAAAGTAACATAAAGTCAAACTCAAACCATAACTAAAAATCAACTAATAATAATATTAATAAAGTCAACACAAGCTCTCCACGAAAATCCCGAACCCATGATGCATCATCTTCAAACCTGAAATGGACAATGCACTATTGATCCCGAGAGATTACTCACCAAATGGGTCATCACAAGATCAATAAGGCATAGCCATGATCGACATACACAACAAAAGCATGTAATCAGCAAAACTGAGTACTACATAATAAATAAATATAAAACCTAACATGATACTAATAAACATTAAGGCAAAGATAAATAATGATATAATAATATACTCCCTCTGCTTTTTTTTATTTGCTACATTTGTTGTGTACGGTTTTCAAAGCATTATTTAACTCTTAATATCTCTTATTTCGCTTAAGTAAAAATTATAAAAATTTGATATTATGAATCTACACGTCGAAACGAATCTAACAAGATCACATATGACTATATTTTTACTTATAAAATAATCAAAATAATCGGTCAAAGTAGTGGCTTCATTCCCAAGGAAACAAATGTAGCAAATAAAAAAAAAGCGGAGGGAGTAGCAGACTAGCTACTTTACTGAACTTGACTCTAAAACTGAAATTAATTATAACTTAGATTGAATAGGCAATGGAAAGAGTTGTCCAAACCAAACCACTCTTCAATTTAGAAGAGAAAGTACGGGCGCGACTCCGTACTCCCCTGACCAACGATTTCGAGGAACCTTTTAAATAAAATAGGACACGGTGATCAATCCGGTCCCAAGAAAAGCCATGGGCTACCACCATGTACTCCAACTTATACTAGTCCAACACTTCAAACATGCACAAATCTAAAGCTTATTGCTATTCACTTTCCACTTTAAGTGATTAATAAATTATTTATTTGTTATGACTCACAAAGGTAAGACAAACAATATAATCATCAAGGATACATAAACTTCAATTTTTATCTTAGGATTAGATAAGGTGATCAACAACTTAACCATCCAAGAATAATTCCAATATTAATTCCATAACCATTATTTATTTGTTGATCCAAGTCAACAATCAACCAACCTTTCATAGGTGAATAACCAACTTACCAAATAAGGCCCTCGGTCCTCATAAAGTAATTAAATAATCCAAAGGGAACAACATGATCCAATAACAACATAATTATTAATCCTTCATGTGAATTAATAAAATAAAGTTCCCAATCCTATATGCTTGCATCAAACATCCATACAGACATAATATAATCATCAATAATCAACATGCTTCACACAACGGCATAAAACATGCAATTTCACTTGGATATAAATCACATATGAACTATAAATAATTCCCTATACATGAAACTACATAAATCCCATCCTTAGGATATGATACTAATCCAACCCACACATAGGTATTTACGTACCTTGTGTAGACAAAATGTGAGGCCACTTTAACAAGCTTAAAAGTCGCCTAAAGAGAATTATCCGCCTATTAAATATCAACATAACCACAAATCAATACTCTAATAAATTTCCAGCAACTTTAAAATTCATTAAACCCTCTTTAAAAGTGTTTAAAAATCCTTTTTAACCATTAAAACTTCACTACTAGCGTCTCCTAGTATAGTACCACTATACTAGTCATTAAGATCCTCAAAACTTCATCATAACTATGCTAATAAAAATTCCAGCAACTTATAATGTTGTCAAAACCCTTTAAAACATGTTTAATCAAAATCATAAAAATAAGAGTACCCAATATCATAAACTATAATATCATACTATGATTTTGCAACTCATAAAACCCTAAAAATCCATACTTTGATACTTAAAACCCTAGTTTAAACATAACTAATAAATCTGAAATTTTAATTACTTCACTATATAATTTACATAATCTAAAATTATATTTAAATCATCAAACTATAACTTTAAACATGAAAACATTAAATCAATCCTTAAAAATATAAACTTTAATATTAAATAAAAATAGAGGAGGAAGAAATAACCAAAGAGAGGAAGGAGGGAGAAACACGGCACAAAGGGGAGGAAGGGCGGCGGCCCGGTTGCCGCTGCCGTCGGCGGTGGCGCCGGTGCTGCTGCCGGTTGACGGAGAGGAGGAGCCGAGAGAAACGAGAGAGAGAAAGAAGGAGGAGGGAGGCCGAAAGAAAAGAGGAGAAGGAAGAGAGAGAAAATAAGTGTGGGGAAAATTTGGGATTTTGGGGTTTATATATTTAACCCTTTTTGGGCTTAGGAAATTGTGCTTGGGCTTTGATAATATTTAATAATTGAGTACTTAGGCATAGTTGGGTTCCTCTAACCCAATTTAAAATCCTTTTTACTAAACCCAAAGGTGTTTAAGCTATGTAAATAATTTTCAAAGTATGACTAAATAAAATATTTGATTGCTTAAAATCATTAAATAATTCTTTGGATATTCAAATAGTCAATCTTTTAAGAAATAAATCATTTGAACATTAAAATATATATAATATACATTAAAATGCATTTATAAAATTCATAAAATTACGGGGGATTACACAGAGCGTTTTTACTGACATAGAAAAGCGAGATTAAACCTTGAAAAGTTGTAATTTTATTTTATTTTTGATGTATTCATCACCTATACTTTCAATAATTCTTTCTATATATTTATGTATTTATTCTCTTGTGATATATGCACGTGATAGTCTAATTAGAAAAACTAATAACTCGCAGAAACTACTTGGGTGCTCTTTCCTCTCTCTTTCCCGCTCAAAAAAAATCCTAGGCTCTTTCTTCAAGGGTTCTTTCCTCTCTCTTTGCAGGATCCACAAAAACTTCTTCTTTAGACACATAATGACCCAATAATGCTACTTTCTCCAAACAGAACTCACACTTAGAAAACTTGGCATATAATTGATGTTTCTTAAGCTTCTCCAGTATTATCCTCAAATGCTCATCATGCTCTTCTTCACACTTTGAATAGATCAAAATATCATCAATGAATACCACAACGAACTTATCTAAGAACTCATGGAATATCCTATTCATCAAATCCATAAATATTGCCGGAGCATTGGTCAATCCAAACGGCATCACAGTAAACTCATAATGACCATAACGCGTCCTAAACGCAGTCTTAGGTATATCCTTATCAGCTACCCTCAACTGGTGATACCCCGAATGCAAATCAATCTTTGAAAACACACTCGCTCTATTCAACTGATCAAACAGGTCATCTATCCTAGGCAAAGGATACTTGTTCTTAATAGTCACATTGTTTAACTCCCTATAGTCAATGCACAACCTCATACCTCCATCTTTCTTCTTCACAAACAACACAGGAGCTCCCTAAGGTAACGCACTAGGCCAAATATAACCCTTATCCAACAGTTCTTGCAACTGCGTTTTCAACTCGCTTATCTCAGGAGGTGCCATTCTGTATGGTGCCTTAGAAATAGGTGTAGTGCCAGGAACTAAGTCTATGGTGAACTCAACGGCTCTTTCAGGCGGTATACCAGAAATCTCTCCTGGAAACACATCCATAAACTCATTCACAATTGGTACATCCCCGATCTTTAATTCAACCTCTTTACTTACATCTTGCACGCTACAGAAGAATAATTCACATCCCTTCTTCATCAACTTCTTCACTTGCATTGCAGAAATGACCCCAAAGCTCCTAGGCTTCCCAAAACGTCGATATGAAGTCAATTTCCCCAAAGGGCTTCTCAACACTACTTTCTGAGCTTCGCAGTCTATTTTGGCCTTATAGAAACCTAACCAATTCATCCCAATAATAACATCTAGGTCTCCCAGATTGAACTCTATCAAATTAGAAGGAAAACACAGTCACCTATCTTCAGAGGTAAGTCTCTATATAACTTGGTACACCTTATGACTTCTCCAGTAGGTATACTAATAGGCAGGCCAATTACTTCAAAGTCTACCAGCCCCAAACTTTTAATAACGGACGACGAAATAAACGAATAGGTCATCGCCCCAGAATCAAATAACGCTTTCACGAGAACGGAGTGAATAGAGAAAGTACCAGAAACTACGTCGGCAGATCTTTCAGCTTCATTGTGACTCATCACGAACAGCTTACCCGGAGCTTTACCCTGGTTGTTGTTGTTGTTCTCACTAGCAGGCTTACTGAAGCTTCCTTGGTTGTTCTGCGCCCCTACAGGCTTCGAACCTTGGTTTCCTGTTTGGCTGAACCCGGACCTTTCCTGATTACCACTCCCATTACCATTATGTTCTTTCCTCTGCTTGGTGAAGCACTCAAACTCTCTATGCCCCTTCTTTTGGCAGTAATGACAGGTTACTAGATCTCCCTTACAGTCTCTACCAGGGTGGTTCTTGTTACACTTCTTACAGTTGTAACTCCTCTCAGACTGGCTCTTGTTATTAAAGCCTTGACCATTCCTTCCTTGGAAATTCCCATTCCCATTTCTATTCCTCTTAAAGTTCCCCTGATTTCCACCAGAATTGAAATCTTTTCTTTTCTCACCTACTACAACATTCTTCTTGTCACACCTCGACTGAAGACCATAAATATGGGCGGCTCTTCCATACACAACATCTAGGGATGCAAAAGTCTCACCACCTAACCCCAGTTGGGATTTCCTCAGTCAAACCTTGCTCAAATCTCTGAGCCTTTAGCTCCTCAGTAGCTACTACCTCAGTTGCAAATCTAGACAATGCTATGAACTTGGTATAATACTCAGAAATGGTCATACTCCCCATCCTAAGGTTTATGAACTCCTAAGCCTTTTGTTTTCTCATAAAAGCAGGGTAAAATTTTCCTCTTAAAGCAGCAATAAAGGAATCCCAATTAAACCCTTCAATAGCACTAAGTCTAATTCCATTCTCTTTCCACCATAAGTCAGTCTCATCTTTCAGATATAACACAGCTTGACCTACTTTCATAGCCTGATGATAATTTACAACCCCAAAAATCTTTTCAAACTCCCTAATCCAACTCTCTAAGAATGTAGGGTCAGCTTGCCCCTTAAAGTACGACGGCTTAATCTTAGATAGTCTTTCAAACATGTCCCCAACAGGATCGGGACGCTCAGCTCTTTCGTGAGTCAAATTCTCTGCCAATAGGCGAATAACAGAAGCTAAGGCGTTATTGTTGTTTGCCATTCTACTTCGCGACCTGAAATTTAGCGTAGATCTACTTTAGGTTTCGATTCACAATTTATTGCCATTCTCTACGAAGGCATCACTTGATTTGACCATACAAGGTCGCATCAACATACAATTCTTTATGAAATCACAACAACATTAAGTTCACACACTATGAACCATAACAACCATATACTCATTCATGAATAAATATTCATATCACCAATATATATATATATATATATATATATATATATATATATATATATATATATATATATATATATATATATATATATATATATATATATATATATATATATATATGAGGATCAAATAAAATTCAATCACAACAATAGAATAAAATATTCCCCATTCGCGTACTGAAATAAATTCTTGCTCACTTGAATAACTAAATAATCACTTTTATTCCTCAAAATGATGATGATTAATACTTTTCCACTCCATAATAACTATACTTATTCCTTAACCAAGATAAAGATACTAAAGAAAGAAATTTAAACCATTATTACTTGACTATTTATCAAACAACTAATCTTAAAGCATAAGTAAAAAGTCTATGGAGATACATTATCAGTCTTATCCTCCAAATCTTCATTGTCCTCATCCTCTTCTGATTCAGAATCAGTATGTCCACCAAAAATAGTCCTCATAATGGCAGTGTATATATTCTTTCGGGTCTGCCCCCTAGCACGGTCAAACCCCTGAATAACCTCATCATCGCTATCAGGATTGCTAACTTTCAACACACGACGCATCTCTAAATCTACGCTAGTGTAGCTATCACAATCAGACTCCATATCGGACTCATCATCACTAAGCACAATAGGGTTGAAGTAGCTTCCTAGTCGAGCAGCTTGACTATCAGACATGACTAGAGATCCTATAACAGATGAATACGACATCTATAAGTAAATAATACCCTCACTTAGCGTATATTCCCAACAATAACAATAAGCAAGAATAAACAAACCATTCGAAACATAGTAATAACATTAAACAATTAAGCGGGAGAAAACACTAAGGATGCTGAACATAACATTTAAATGCAGACATACAAGATTTCAATCCCATATGCCCTTCCTATTCTACCCATCACTCACAAAATTAATAAAGTAAAATAAAATATAAACTAATAAGAGTACCAAAATAAACAACTAAAAAATAATTAATAATTTTCGAAAAATTGAAAATCGGAAAAATAATGAAAAATAAAAAAAATCGAAATAGAAAAAATTCGAACTAAAAAAAATTTCGGCTATAACAAAAATTTAGAACCAAATTTTCGGATCCCTTCGAAAACATATTTTGAATTTATAAAATGATTTAAGCAAAACAAATAAGTAAAAGCTCGTTTTCTATGAAATTCATTTTAAGTAACTAAGCGACTACAATTTAAGGTTGGCACGAAAGGCCAATAAAAACCAAAGCTCCAGATACCACTTTGTAACACCCCGACAATTCTCTATTTTTCAAAATACCTTTTTAATATAAAACTTAGAAAATCATCAAAGCATTATCGCCCGTGTGATAACGTATCGGCTTATTACTCAGAATTTTGCAGCGGAAAATAATAAACAACTTTGAAAATTATAAACTCTGTCAACCATAAGTCAACTCCAAAAGCCAAAGTCAAAAGTCATCCAAACCAAAGTCAAAGTAACATAAAGTCAAACTCAAACCATAACAAAAATTCAACTAATAATAATAATAATAAAGTCAACACAAGCTCTCCACGAAAATCCCGAACCCATGATGCATCATCTTCAAACCTGAAATGGACAATGCACTATTGATCCCGAGAGACTGCTCACTAAATGGGTCATCACAGGATCAATAAGGCATAACCATGATCGACATACACAACAAAAGTACGTAATCAGCAAAGCTGAGTACTACATAATAAATAAATATAAAACCTAATATGATACTAATAAACATTAAGGCAAAGATAAATAATGATATAATAATATAGCAGACTACTTTAATGAACTTGACTCTAAAACTCAAATTAATTATAACTTAGATTGAATAGGCAATGGAAAGAGTTGTCCAAACCAAACCAGTCTTCGATTTAGAAGACAAAGTACGGGCGCGACTCCGTACTCCCCTGACCAACTATATCGATGAACCTTTTAAATAAAATAGGACACGGTGATCAATCCGGTCCCAAGAAAAGCCATGGGCTACCACCATGTACTCCAACTTATACTAGTCCAATACTTCAGACGTGCACAAATCTAAAGCTTATTGCTACACTTTCCACTTTAAGTGATTAATAAATTATTTATTTGTTATGACTCACAAAGGTAAGACAAACAATATAATAATCAAGGATACATAAACTTCCATTTTTATCTTAGGATTAGATAAGGTGATCAACAACTTAACCATCCAAGAATAATTCCAATATTAATTACATAACCATTATTTATTTGTTGATCCAAGTCAACAATCAACCAACCTTTCATAGGTGAATAACCAACTTACCAAATAAGGCCCTCGGTCCTCATAAAGTAATTAAATAATCCAAAGGGAACAACATGATCCAATAACAACATAATTATTAATCCTTCATGTGAATTAATAAAAAAAAAGTTCCCAATCCCATATGCTTGCATCAAACATCCATACAAACATAATATAATCATCAATAATCAACATGCTTCACACAACGGCATAAAACATGCAATTTCACTTGGATATAAATAACATATGAACTATAAATAGTTCCCTATACATGATACTACATGAATCCCATCCTTAGGACATGATACTAATCCAACCCACACATAGGTATTTACGTACCTTGTGTAGACAAAATGTGAGGCCACTTTAACAAGCTTAAAAGTCGCCTAAAGAGAATTCTCCGCCTACCAAATATCAACATAACCACAAATCAATACTCTAATAAATTTCCAGCAACATTAAAATACTTTAAACCCTCTTTAAATGTGTTTAAAAATCCTTTTTAACAATTAAAACTTCACTACTAGCGTCTCCTAGTATAGTACCACTATACTAGTCAATAAAATCCTCAAAACTCCATCATAACTATGCTAATAAAAATTCCAGCAACTTATAATGTTGTCAAAACCCTTTAAAACATGTTTAATCAAAATCATAAAAATAAGAGTACCCAATATCATAAACTATAATATCATACTATGATTTTGCAACTCATAAAACCCTAAAAATCCATACTTTGATACTTAAAACCCTAGTTTAAACATAACTAATAAATCTGAAATTTTAATTACTTCACTATATAATTTACATAATCTGAAATTATATTTAAATAATCAAACTATAACTTTAAACATGAAAACATTAAATCAATCCTTAAAAATATAAACTTTAACATTAAATAAAAATAGAGGAGGAAGAAATAATCAAAGAGAGGAAGGAGGGAGAAACACGACACAAAGGGGAGGAAGGGCGGCGGCCCAGTGGCCGCTGCCGTCGGCGGTGGCGGCCGGTGCTGCTGCAGGTCAACGGAGAGGAGGAGCCGAGAGAAACGAGAGATAGAAAGAAGGAGGAGAGAGGCCGAAAGAAAAGAGGAGAAGGAAGAGAGAGAAAATAAGTGTGGGGAAAATTTGGGGTTTTGGGGTTTATATAGTTAATCCTTTTTGGGCTTAGGAAATTGTGCTTGGGCTTTGATAATATTTAATAATTGAGTACTTGGGCATAGTTGGGTTCCTCTAACCCAATTTAAAATCCTTTTTACAAAATCCAAAGGTGTTTAAGCTATGTAAATAATTTTGAAAGTATGACTAAATAAAATATTTGATTACTTAAAATCATTAAATAATTCATTTGATTTTCAAATAGTCAATCTTTTAAGAAATAAATCATTTGAACATTAAAATATATATAATATACATTAAAATGCATTTATAAAATTCATAAAATTACGGGGGATTACACAGAGCGTTTTTACTGACATAGAAAAGCGAGATTAAACCTTGAAAAGTTGTAATTTTATTTTATTTTTGATGTATTCATCACCTATACTTTCAATAATTCTTTCTATATATTTATATCTTTATTCTCTTGTGATATATGCACGTGATAGTCTAATTAGAAAAACTAATAACTCGTAGAAACTACTTGGGTGCTCTTTCCTCTCTCTTTCCCGCTCAAAAAAAATCCTAGCCTCTTTCTTCAAGGGTTCTTATCTGGCCACCAAATTTTGTGATGGTAAGCCTTAATTTCTTACTGCCTATGATCCTTATCGATGTTCCTAGTTTGTCAATGCATATCTTTGAATATTTTATTTAATGGAATTTTCACCATATACCCTCGACAAATTTTTTTATTCACAATATATCCTCCCACTTTTCAAAATTCACCATTTACCCCATAATTTTTTCAAAAATTAACCCCCAATTCTGTTACCAAACTGTAATTAACCCTATTTGAGTCGTTAACCTTAGTTGACCATTATTAAAACACCACAAATGGCCCCTTTTATCACTCTTCCTCCATAACTCTCTTCCTTCTTCTTTGGCCTTAGGCGTTGTCTCAATATTAATCTATTAGAGTAAATGAGTGAATTAGGGATTAGTTAAGGTTTAGTACTGGAATCAGGGGTTAATGATCAAAAAAGTTGATAGTCGTGAATTTGGGAAAATTTTAGAAGATTATATGTAATTATAAATAGTATCAAGATTTCATGTATGAACATGGATAAAGAACAAAGGGGATATTTATTTTCAGTACCAATAATAAATTTATGTTTATCTCTCTCTCCCTCTCTCTCTTTATGAGAGTCGTATATCCCATTTATTGATGGGTTTTCTCTCCTTTTGTAGGAGATTCAAGATCTCTGATTTTTCAAAGTATAGACATTAATAGTTTACATATATATGGTTTATTATTCGGTTGAGCTACAAAGGTTATCAATAATTATTTATTTGTCTGCAATCTGCTGAGTCATACAAAATTCTTACTCACAAATTTTGGGATGAGGAATCCACTAATGAAAAGTTATATAGAGAATACGAATCGAGAATATGCTGAATTGTCAAATTTAGACTTGGCTTTGATAAATTTATTATTATTGTTATTGTTCATCTATATTGTTGATGTTATGCCTTTTATTTATGAAAATTAGTGTCCTTTAGGACTTCCTTAAAGTAAAAATTATCTATCGTTTATTTGAGATACATGGCCACAGAGAAGAAATCATAGTTGATAAACAAAAAAAGTATATATCGTTTTATTTGAGATACATATCCCTGTCGTTTTTCAAAGCGTCTTGCATGAGACGCGTATGAATCATTTAGAATGACTGAGACGAGGTTTTGTTATTAGTTTATGTGCAAACCATCAGTTCATGGGTTTACTAGATGTTCTGGGTTAAAATGAGATGTCTGAGTTAATCTGATATGTTTTGGGTTAAACTAATAGATGTCTAAACTAATAGATGTTTGGGTTAAATTGGTTGATGCTGGGTTAAACTGACAGATTTATGGCTTAATCTAATAGATGTCAGGTTTAAACTGATACCCGTCTCAGTCATATCTTAGACTGAGACGATTTCCCACAAGACTTTTCAATCTTTTTTTGTATACTTGGAGAGTTGAAATGAGTCAGACCTTAAATGTAATTAAACCTGATAGGTTTAAGGTATATAGATATATATTTGGATGTCATAGTGTAATTAAGTACATTATATATATATATATATATATATATATATATATATATATATATATATATATATATATATATATGTGATTCTATATCAGGTCTAAAGTACCACCTACTAGATTTTACCAACTAATCTCAACATATGACATGCATCCACTTTTATGATGCATATGGGTGAAAAAATTATTATTTTGTACTAACCAAAAACTTGGTACGAGTTTTAACCATTTTAAACTGATACTCCATACCATATGTACTAGTCTACTAGATGATACATTCTCAATTTAGTAATTTATTTGCAACATTGGGGTGTAAATGTACAAGCATTAGGATATCCCAAATTTGAAGTACTATTAGGACTTAGGAGAGGAATGTGGTTCTAATTGGTCAATTTCCCCTGGAATTTCACGCGTGATCACTATTCTAGTGGTTCGTGCTAGCTAAAAATAGATAAGAATTGGGAAGTGTTATGAGAAGAGCATCTTTCCTCTTCAGCAAATATTCTTCAAGTAGACGTTTAACGAGTGCATCCATGGTATGTCGTAGCTCCACACATGGTGGCATGTGTTAAAGTACACAACCACACATGCCTCATTAGTTTTTTTGGTTAATTTCCTGTGCATTATTGGTTGAGGATTTTTCTTTTGAAAGTGTCGTCTCTCGCAAATTATTTTTTATATCTATGTATTTATTTAGTTTTTGCTTTTTTTTTTACACTGGTCTTTTTGCGTTATTAGTGCATAATACTTACGCAAATAAAAAAGGCACGATTATTCTCCAATAACCTAAAATGTAAGCCAAATGATTCACCATTGACTGTTGACACGAGATTAACACTATGCTAAAAATTTTGTGAGCTTTGTAAGGAAAACAACACAAGGATGCTCGAGGATTTAAGATTTCATATGAGTTGATAACATGGGGAGAATCATCATTGAAGAGCCAAATAAGGGTGAAATTGGATGTCAACAAAAATAAGGGTGAAATTACATAGGCTTTAACTTTTAAGGGACTGCTTTGCTTAATATAGGCCTTCAATATTGTTTACTGAA
Organism: Beta corolliflora; assembly: GCA_947648045.1. NCBI lineage: Eukaryota > Viridiplantae > Streptophyta > Magnoliopsida > Caryophyllales > Amaranthaceae > Beta > Beta corolliflora. The sequence goes on from CANSZD010002913.1 coordinate 5,571,750, forward strand.
AAACAAAAATTGGAAAAAGAAAGATTTCAGCCATGTTATCAATTCCGACAAAATCTCGCATTTCTTAATAGTGTTAAGTTCGTATTAATCTTTGCAGACAACTCATAATTCAAGCTCCTTATTTTTAGAAAATATATAACAAAATATTATAAACATATATAAGGATAAATATTAAATTAAATAAGGTACCCCCTTTTTTTATCTACAAACTTATATTTCGACACTAACAAATATTTCACTTTGACCATCATTTGTATTTATACGCAAAGAAAAACATAGTTGTGTGTGATCTTATTAGATTTGCCTCAATATGTATTTTTAAAATATGAACTTTTTATACTTTTTAACTATTGATAATTAAAGATATCAATAATCAAAGTTGCACTTTGACAAATGTGCTAAAGTCAAACTTATAGATTGAAAAGAGACCGATATAGTAAATATGAGTTTACAAAATACCCCTTTAACTAGGTTGCTAAGTTATTTAGTGGTAAGAGACAGATACAAAATAGAGGATCTCCATCACTCCACACAATGTGCACATATCAGAAATCACTTGTAACAAGGTGGCAGATGTATTGATTAGGTTCAAATTTGTTCGTGCTTATAGAGGCTTTCTCTAGAGTGATCTACATATGCGTCTTCTTGATTATTATTGGTTAATGTATGTGGAGTGCGGATCATATTGACCAAGATCTTTATCTCACGCAAATATTGATCCCTAGTCCAAGTTTCACTTTCACGCGTGGTAGATAAACATACCCTAGTGAAGATGATGGCTTGGACAAAGGCTAGGGATTGAAGAAAAAATAGTTAAAACAAAGAGGACAAATAACCTTAGGAAGAAGACATAGGAGTATACAGATGAAATTGCAACTCTTTAAAACGCTTGATACCATGTGAGAATAATTAGTGACTTATTTGTGAGCCTCAGCAATATAATCTATCATATAGATACTCTTTCGTTCTTTGACTAGTTGTTCACTTTGAGTCTCACGTTTGTTGACAAACCACTTTGACGGTTAATATCTTTAACTATTTATTAAAAGTTGATAAACCACTAAAAGAATGAAGTTATTGAGTTGGAACTCCAAGTGAAGAAGTCTAATTGTATAAGTATTCTATTAGGTTTCATTTAAGGAACAAGCATCTAAATACTATGAGAACTGCAACTAGAATCTTTCCTTCTCACAAAAATTGTCCCTGGGGAACTAACTCTATTGTGGCACTAAAGTCTTTAAGGGACTACATAATTAACGGAACACATAAAAACTGAATTTAATTTTAAGTATCTAACTGCTATAGCCTATAAGTATCGTGTACTAGTATTTCGATAATGCAAATATCTTGACTAAGACGTAGTGATTTTAATGATTGAGTGAGACAGGTTTCGTTAATGGCATTTTTACATTAGTTTAAGTCATATATCTATGAGTATATGAATATTTTTCATCAATTTATATTTTTTCCATATCAGCTCAAACCATATATCTATCAGTTTATGCATATTTCTTATCAGTTTATGTTTTTTTGTATCAGCTTATGCAGTTTTTGTCAGTTTAGGACTTTTTTCTATCAGTCTAAGGCATGTTTGTGTGAGTTTAAGATATATATTTTTCAATTTATGTAGGAGATACCTTATTAGTTTATGCATATATTTTATTAATTCATGAACAAATCTTATTATTTTATAAGATATGTTTACCAGTCTAAGAACTTACCTCTTTTTCTTTCCTCCGGTTTAGTATCAATTTCTAATTATAGGTTTTGATGCTGATGATAGATAATCGAGCAGAGGAGAGAGAAACTGCGACATAAAGAATCTAGGTTCTCAAATTTTTTGAAGGATTGACCAAAGAAAAGGTGAAATTGGATTGTGACAAAATGAGAGCATGAAGAGGAAAGCGAAAGAAAAGTTGAGCCTTAGAGCCATCTCAGTCATCGGTTATTTGACTGAGACGGTCTTGGTCTAGACTTTGTGTTAAAAAGTAACTGATTATGCAACAACATAAGAGTTATTTTAGAAATTAGCTTTTAGTGAGGATTTTATTTGGATTAACTATTTTTTAGAGGTTAGATTTAGGAGGAATACAAGTTGTAATTTACAATCACACAGTTACGTACCGTACCCTAGGTATTAGTGATGTATTACGACCATTAGCAACTAACCATCTTCTAAGTTGTATAATTAAATGAATCTACCCTGACTATTCTTCCATTAGGATCTGATTCTTTTACATAGAGAAGTTCTGAATTAGTTGGCCTTTTCCCCTAATTAAGGAAACTTTTATGCTTTTGTACGGTTTGTACGTTACAAGATAAGCCACACTGTCTTTGATTTATAATATTTTTGTTTCTTTTGGTTTTACATTAGTTCTTTATATTATTTCATAAATCATCCCTGCCAGTGGCAAACTACCTTTATTAATTGGTACAGAATATATAACCCTATTAAGCATCTGGTGATGAATAACAAATAGACAAAGATCTTAAGGTCAAGTCATAATTCAGAAGCTTCTTTCGATCTAGCTGTTAAACTACCTTTTCAAACAATTTTTTTTTATGATTTGATTCCTGCTTAAGTCATACAGTTTAGCCCAAGTTAAAGAGGATTATTACTTATTAATGAATGACTTACAAGTTACAATCAAGGCCATGATCGAATTGTTAAGCGATATATATCTTTCTTTAGAATTGAGGTTTCAAATTCTACAATATTTGTCAAGGATAATACATAATGCCTTTTGAGTTAGAAACAATTTTAAGATATTACTTTTACCTATCAAATTACCTCGGATTTTCTTCATCCTCTATACTTTTGTAATTTTTTTATAAGGTAAGATGAAAGGAGTTCACTTGAAGGGGGATAAGGAGAAATCTTCAAATGAGTTCCATGAGGTTTGATCCCTAGACCTCAGGGATATGAAGTGGGAAGTTATGCCACTACTCCACCACCTCAACCTCCCTCGATACTTTCGTATGGGGATTTTCTGATACAACCGTTGTGCCACGTAGATTTACAACCTATCACAATCTTGGAAAAATAGAGGGTGTTTTGGGAATTAATGAAAAACAAAAATAACAATAAAACATTCTGATTGGTTATTAAGAAAGATTTGATTGTACTACGTAGAATCTATAATGGTTATCGGAGATATTTTAAGTCGAGCAGGTGGCCAGGAACACCAATAGCTATTTTGTTTTGCATGATTGTAGGAGAAAAATGGAAATTTTATGTCCAACCCTTCGAAATTCCCTTGATCACTTCTGTCCTTTATGTAATTTGTACTCCTTAGAAAAGCTAAAGAGAATATGAAGTCCCTTGATCTATGGAGTAGGCGACGACGCTTGGTGAACAACGTAATAATAACTTTTGTGTCGATTTATTATTTTCTCTTATATGTTTTTCTTTGTTGCATTTGTTACTTTATTTTATAGTAACGAGAATGATCCTGTCTAGACCTCAACCCGCACGGTATTCTTAGCCTACTATATGTGGGACAGGCACTTGAGAGTAGGGGGGAAGGGAAGGGGAATCCCTACCGGCTACCCCCCTCCCTCCCAAGTACCACAGTTGGGAGGATTTGACCAGGCCCGACCCGAACAATAAAATATAGAGGCCCTGTGCCGACGTTAAAAAATGGGCCCCTATATAAAAAAAATTCAAAAACATAATTATTTCAAAAAATATTTATAATTTAAGGGAAATTCGCCTATTTAACTCGAATAATTAGGTATTGACAAAAATTAATATGAAAGTAAAATAAAAGTGAACTAGGCAAAGTATTATGGTTTTTGAAGTATATGAAAATAAAAAGCACAAGTAAACTAAGCACAATACTAATTGTTACCTATTATTGTATTAGTACTTGGTGGGAGGGATAAAAGGAGAGCTAAAGAAAAGAGAGGATAAATATAAGGGAAAAGAAGAAAATAAAACATACGGTTTTTTCACCAAATACCCCTGACAAATTAAAAAATTCATGATATACCCTCAATGTTCCAAAAATTCACCATATACCCCTAACATTTCAAAACTGTTCACAACTTACCCTTTTTTTAACGTCAGTTAAGTCGCCGTTACCATGTATTTACAAGTTTGCCCCTACTTAGTGTTAAGTGTTTTGGCGGCATTTATTTCCTGGACACGTCCTGTTCTTGCAGTTTATGAAAGAAAAAAATTAGGGCCCTTCATCTTCTTCTCTCCTAATCTTTGTTCACCCCAAATCGCGAAAAAAAAACCCTTGAAAATTTCAAAGTAAACGAAGTTGCTGAGTGATTCATCTTGGAATACTGAACGCGAAGACGCAATTGTTGGTGGTGTTGAGGAAAAACGAAGCAGAGGAAGCAATTTCGAAAGTTCGCGTAGGGCAAAATTCAAATTTTTGAACAAAATTTGAACTCAGGTTAGTTAAAGTTGGTTCGCATTATGTTTAGGGTTAATTTCTGGGTTTATGTGTTTGTTTGATATGCTTTGAAGTGTCCATTTTGCTAAAAGTAGAATTTTTTTGTTGTTTGATTTGATGTGCATGTGTTAGGATGGTAGCTGTTTGGTTGTTGATGCACTATGGTTCTCATGACTTTGATGTTAGGGTTAGTGACACTGACTTGTGTCATTTGATTGGGTTGTTTGAGGAAATAGTTACTGAGTCTGAGAAGCAAAATGTATACTTACCCAAAGCATTTAGGTTGTTATTTAGAGGGCCCAGAACAAATAGGAAAACAGAGCTTGCATCTGACATGGACTTGACAAAGTTGTGGGATATATATGTGGGTAGTGACACCATAGAACTGTGGGTTGAGGAAACAAACAGTCCTGGGATAGTGTTTAGGTCATATTTAGCTTTGAAGGAACAAGCTGAGAGAGAGGTCAAGGAACAGAGGAGGCTTTTTGAGGAGAGGTTAAGGAAGGAAAGGGATGAGGAACTGAAAAAACAGGCTGAAGAGGAAGAAAGATTGAGAAAACAGGAGGAGGTTGAAAGGGAAGAAGATGATTTAAGGAGGCTTCTATTGGTTGTGGAGGTCCCAGTTAGGGATGCAGAGCAACCTGAGGTTCTCTGTGAGTACATGAGGATTTACTCCTCACAAGACCATGTTGAGGAATTTCCAGGGGATTCACAACCCCCACCATCACAAGACCAACAGAATGAGCCTTCACCACTACCTGCCACACCACCTGTTTCTCCAAACCACTCACCACCACCTGCCACACCACCTAACCCCTCACCAGCACCTCCTTCACCTCCAACTGACACACCCTCACAACCACAACAACCTCCCTCACCTCCACCAGCTAGCCCCCTAACTGAATCACCACCACTTTACTCACCACCCCATTCACCACACCACTCAACACAACCCCCCTCAACACAACCACCCTCAACACAACCACCCTCAACACAACCTGCTGCAAGCCAAAAAGGGCAGTCATCCCAGCCAACATCACAGCCCCCCTCAAAGCCAAAAAGGAGTAGGCCTGCTGGATTTAGGATACCTAAGAGTACTACTGTTAAATTTGGGATCCCAAGACCTAAGATGAAAGCTGATGTAAGGAATAGCAGGGGGAGGGGGAAGTAAACTGAAAGCCAACCTCAGGTGAGTGAGGAGTCTACTGAGGATGACAGTGATGATGATTTTGAAGTGATGGATGATGATGAGAGCAGTGGGGATGAAATTTTTGGAACTGATTTCATTGAGGATGAAATCAGTATTGATGTAGAGGATGATATAGGTGACAAAACTTTTGAGGATCACCTTGATGGTAGTGCATCAACAGACAAGTTGTATAAAAATGGGACAACTTGGTGTGATGCACCCTTTGGATCAATCAAATTGCACCCTTGGCTTATCTTCCCCAACAAAGAGGAGTTCCTAGATGTTTTGAGGGATTTTTGTATACAGGAGGGGTTTGGATTGAACATAGAGAAGGCTGATAAGAAGAGATTCACAGCCACTTGCATTATGGAATGCTGTGAATGGAGGATACATGCATCAGTGCTGAGTGATAATGTATCTTGGGCAATTAAGACACTAAGGGGTGAGCATACAACTTGTGGGAGAATGGAGGAGAACCCCATGGTGAGTTCTAAGTGGCTTTGCAAGCAGTTGGCTAATGAGGTGAGAGGAAACCCAGACATTCCTGTTGAGTCCCTCCAAACTGTGTGCATGAATAGGTTTAGGTTAAGGGTAAAAAAAAGTTGTTGTACAAGGTTAAGAGTTTGGCAAGGGTGGAAATTTATGGGGGCTTTGAGGAGGCATATAGTATGCTTCCTAGGTATGCTGAGGTGATTAAGGAGACAAACCCAGGAAGTTATGCACTCATCAGTTGGACAGGAGATACAACCCAAAGTGAGCCCAAGTTCAAGTCTTGCTTCATAGCCTTCAGTGCTCAGCTTAAGGGCTTCATTAGAGAATGCAAATCCATTATTGGGATAGATGGAGCTCATCTGAGTGGCAACTACAAGGGGATTTTGTTGACAGCAGTTAGCATAGATGGCAACAATGAAATTTTTGTCATTGCCTATGCTATTGTGCCAACTGAGAGCATTGCTTCATGGAGCTACTTCTTCAGCAATCTGAAATTGATTTTTTTGCAAGAAGGGTGCAAGAAGACTGACTGGACCTTCATCAGTGATTGGATGAGGGTAACATCCTTAACTTATTGTGTTAATTTCATCACATTAATTTACTTGCCAGTTAAATGTTTTGAGTAGGGATGGGCAAGGGTCGGGTCTGGGTTGGGTCCAGCCGGACCCTAGACCCGGACCCTAAATTTTTTTGTAGACCCGGACCCGGACCCTAAGGGTCTGGGAAAATTGGACCCGGGCCCGGACCCTTAGGGTCTGGAGGGTCTAGAGGGTCTGGAGGGTCCAGGCCTAAATTCTTTAAAATTGACAAATTTTCACCATTTTTAATATCAATAATCATCTAGAAAAAATATGCTCAAAATACAAACATATAAACTGAAAAAAACAAAACAAACACAAACATATAAACTGAAAAAAAGGAAACAAACACAAGAGTTCACCATAATATGCTCAAAATTCAAACAAATAAACTGAAATTAAAGAGAAACTGATGAAAACAACAAGAATTCGCATGAACAAACCCAGAAAATTCGCATAAAACAAGCCCAGAAAATTCGAAACAAAAATACCTGGCTTGAGTGACTGTTTCGGCGAATGATTGATGAAATATACAAAAAACGAAACTGAAAAAATGAAAAGAAGAAAATCAGGAGTGAAATGAAGAAACAAGCCCAGAAAAAAACGAAACAAAAATGAAACAATGAATGTGTAAATAAATCAGGCGACGAAAAATACCTGAAGCGCCGGCAAAGGAATGGGTAAGGGGGTGGCGCGCCTGAAGGGGGGAGGTTCGCCGGCGTGCTCGTGAGGCTTCTTCGCCGGCGTCTTCGTGAGGCGTCTTCGCCGGCGTCTTCGTGAGACTCAGACTCACTCTCTCTCCTCTTAACGGCTGTAGTATGTAGAAGAGAATGGCTACTGGCTAGGTTTTCAAAGTTAGAATTGTGTGTTTAGTGTTTTACAAAATCAGTTTTTTTTTTTTTTAAAAAGTAAAAATTTATATATTAAATAAGTTTAGGGTCCTAGGGTAGGGTCTGGGTCGGGTCTGGGTCTAAAATATATAGACCCGGACCCTAAAAAAATTACTTGGCCCCAGACCCGGACCCTTAGGGTCTGAAAAAGTTGGACCCAGACCCTTAAATTAGGGTCGGATCCAGCAGGGTCCGGGTCGGGTCCTGGACCCATGCCCATCCCTAGTTTTGAGCATAGCTTGTTTTCTTATTTGCAGGGTGTTGAGTCAGCATTGCTAGATGTGTTCCCTCAGGCAACAAGGAGAATTTGTTGTCAACACCTCTACAACAATTGCAAGAATGAAGGCTTCAGTGGGACAGCCTTCCATAAACTTTTCTGGACTGCACCTGATGCTTACAACCACTATGTGTACACTAAGGCCATGGAAAAGATAGCCAAGTACAATCCCAAAGCTGTTGAGTATTTGGAGAAGTGTACAGAGCAGTGGAGCAGAGCATTCTTTGACAGTGGTGTTTGTTGTGATCACAACACCACAAAATTTGTGGAATCTTTCAATGCCTGCACTAAGCCATACAGGGACTTACCTGTACTGACCCTACTTGAAGGTATTGGTTTTTTTGTTTGCATTTTCTTGCCTTTAAATTTCGCACTTAATTAATGACATGGTTTATCCCCTTGGTTTTTTTTTGCAGAAATAAGAACATGGTGCATGCGGAGGACTGGAGCAAGGTTTGATAAAGTTGTGGACATGGGTCCAAATGAACTCACAGAGTATGCAAAGAGGATTTTGGAAGTAAGGTTTGATGAGTCAAGGTTCTGTTATGCCACAACATGTGGAGGTGGTGAGTATGAGGTGAGGGATGGCAATGTGAACTTCCCTATTAAGCTTACAACTTCTAAATGTGGGTGTGGGAAATGGCAAGGCTCAGGCATCCCTTGCAAACATGCTCTAAGGGTCATATTCAATCAAAGGCTTAAGCCTGCTGATTTTGTTTCCCCATTCTTCAAGGGGGCAGCATACAAGCTCACTTATGGTGATCATATCCACCCTATGTCTGATCCCACTCAGTGGCCTGAGTTCAACCTCCCTCACATTGCCCCCCCCCCTGATATCAAGAGACCACCTGGCAGACCTACAAAGCAAAGGAGGAGAGGGCCTAATGAAGCTAAGAAAGGGAAGAGGCACAGCTCAGTTAGGTGCAAAAAATGCAAGGAAGTGGGCCACAATTCCAGGACTTGTGGAACTGATAAAGGGAAGGGGAAAGGCACCAAGAGAAAGGCAGCTGCAGCTTCTACAAGCCAAGCACCACCTAAGAGGGCCAAGAAGACTTCCAAGGCAGATGGAGCTTCCACCGTCCAAGCACCACCTAAGAGGGCCAAGAAGTGATTACTGTCCTTTTGCACAGTTTTTTGGGGTTAGAGTTTGACAATATAACTTTTTGTATAGCACTCATTACATATGCAAGCAAGCCAAAACATGGATTTTTTATGCATTAAGTTGCAAATAGGATTACAATGCTAGAGGCCAAGAGGCCATACTACTTTTGTAAAGCAAATAGGTGGCAGTTATATTTTTGAACTAAACATTACAACTATGTGCTTCACTTGAAGATTACAAATATCAGCACCACAAACATGATTAGCCCTATTTTAATTGTTGTTGTCATTAATTTTTGTTGTTGTTTAACTTTCTTCCTAAGTTGCTTCACTTCTTCTCTCAACTGGCTACTTGGTGCACTGTCTTCTTCCTCTTCATATCTGCTTCCTCTATTCTGTCCTGACATAAGTCTGCTGCCCCTGCTCATATATTCTTGTTGGGTGTTGTAATTCTGCTCAAATGTCCCTTTGCACCATTTGAAGTTGTTGCAATCATCACACTTATAGTATAGCCTGCTTGGATTTGTTGCTGTCTCTAACCTTCGAATGCTAAATCTTCTTCTACAACTACAGTAACAGTTAGGGACCTTAACATATGGAAATTCATGAGAAGAAGAGAAGTTTTTAGTATGTGAACTCATTACATTAAAGTGAAGCAATTGCTTATTAAAAAAAGGGGATGCTAAACAGCCAGAAAACCTGCTGTATTTATAAGCTAAAACCCAACGGCTAGTTTTTTAAATCTGAAAAAATAGTCGTTGTATCATCAAAGGGTATTTGGTGAAATAAGTTATATGAATGGGTATATGGTGCATTAAGTTTCAAACTCACGCCCAGTTAACGAAAGTTAACGAAAAGGGTAAGTTGTGAACAGTTTTGAAATGTCAGAGGTATATGGTGAATTTTTGGAACATTGAGGGTATATCATGAATTTTTTAATTTGTCAGGGGTATTTGGTGAAAAAACACAACATAAGTAGATGAAGGGAGGAAAAAAAAAGAAAATAGAAGAACATAAACAGCTATTAACAGTTTTAACTTTTGTCTTTCCTGTTTTTCTTTTTGTTGTTGCAGACATTCAATGCCACATAGACTACAGCAGCTAGTGCCTAGTAGCTTAGTACAGTAATAATAAAAGATGTAGCCTGGTACAGTAATAATAAAAGATAAAGCGAGGAGAAAAAAATCTTTAGAAGGATTCTAACCCGCGACCACCTTCAGCACAATCTCTTTATCACACACACTCTACCACTGAGCCATTTCGTACTTCACAGAGACAATTCTCGATTACGGCATATATATTAGGTTTAAATATTTGGGGCCCCTTCAAAATGGAGGCCCTGTTCTGGGTCCCATTTTGGACTTGTTCAGGACCGGGCCTGGATTTGACCTTGTGACCTTAAGGTTACAAGGTGAATCCCCAATCAACTACACCAAACAAGCTTGGTAAAATGTCTGTATTAAGGCTCGAACTCATAACCTCTCGTTTGGAATACAAATGCGCTAATCAACTAATCTACAATCTCATATTAAACCTGTCATGTAGCCACATGTACTCCTCCCTCCATACACAATTAAATGAGACATATTAAACAAAGAGTATGGAGCTCTATGTGAACATAAACACCACTAAACCAATCCAGTTTTTCAAAAATAGATTTATATTTAACCCACTTAACTCACTTGCACAAAATCCATAAATAGGCACATATATATCAAATATTTTGTCACTTGTATATTAATTGATTCTCCCTTTGTATTCTTTGTAACGGTTATACTCCTTCTGTATTTTTTTAGTTTGTTCATTTGAACATTGACAATATTTACAATTCGAGACATATCTCCTATATATGTGGAAAAATATAGTCATGTAGGGTCTTGTTTGATTCGTCTCAATGAATACTTTATAAAAATTCAATCATTATAATTTAAACTAATATGTAATGGAAGATATTAAGATCAAAGGAGTGCATTGGCAAACGCGCACAGTCAAATTAAAACAGGCAAATTAAAAATAATACAGAGGGAGTAATTGTTTATTTGTTGTTTCGAATGTACACCTTTTTTTTGGCAATTCAAAGATTTTAACAAGTTTTAAATATTAAGTATAGATTGATCAAACAAATCTAATAAGATCTCATATAATTATTTGTTTTAATATCATAATTTCCGAATTATAATCACAAAAAGTAAAATGTGACTATTAGAAAGAAACAGAATTATTACAATTATATCCTTAATGGCCCGTTTGGTTAGTGGTACTAAGTGATGGTAATGGTAATGCATTTTAGTGTAAATTTGTAAAGACTTCCCCCACATTAACATCCATGGTAATGAAACTTGATGTCAAAACAAATGTTTTCCTTCATAAATTTCCATTACCACCCAATACCACCTTCCCAAGTGGTAATGAAATTTTAGGGAGAAAATAGATATATATATTTTGGGATAAAGTAGCATTACCATGGATGTTGATATGGGAATGCCTTCACAAGTTTGCACTAAAAGCCATTACCATTACTAGCATTTAATACCGCTAACTAAACGGGCCGTAAGAGACAATGGCACATAAGCATATATATCATAGTATTATACGATCCGAACGTCATAGGCCTCGTGTATCATAAGTTCGGTAAAACCAAATACTCCAAAAAATCTGGCAAATCTTCATTTCTGAAGTTCTGATTTAGACAAACTACTGCCCACCATTTTTATTCTAATATTCTTATTCCTTTTTGTCATCTACTTATACATACTGCTATAATATATGACCTTCCAGGAGCAGGGCCGTCTTGAAGATTTGGAGGCCCCTGTTCTAAAATGAAAATTAGGCCCTCAAATTTATAAAAAATAAAGATAGAAGGTTGGGATACTAAAAATAGAAAGTTGAAAATTTAAAGATTGATCATTGAGAAATTTATTAAAGGTGGAAAACAAGGGTGATTTCCTCAAATATGAAGTACTTTTTTTTAAAATGATATATTTTGAGGCCCTTATATTTTTGGGGCCCTGTGCTGTTGGGCTCCTTGCACACCCTCATCTACCCCTCTGTCCAGGAGCTAGCTGTTTCCAAGGTTTTAAAGACAGTTTGGCAAAAATAAGTATCTTTATCAAATTCCTGTCTTATTCTTTTCTTAAACCACAACTATATATTGCTAGCTCTTTGTACGTGTGTAATAGCAGCAAGTTTCATGTGTAGAAATGGATGATTCTATGAGCTCCACCACTAATTACATGAGGACTACCAAATTTTTCTCTTCTAATTCTATACCAGAAAATTCATCTGAGAGTGGTTGGACTTTGTACCTTGAAGACTTCATATCCAACAAAATGGATTATGAAGATAATAATAATTTCTTAAGCTCTGATCATCAAACCTCCTCTATGGTTTCTGATGCAGCTTTTGGAGATAATGATGATCACGACGACGAATTGAAGGATACTGCAACTAGTACTGCTGCTGCTCATCAATGCCCAAATGTATGAGCATTCTTGGTTTTTTTTTCTTTTGAAAGTTCCTTCCATATTCACGTATATATCATCTCTTGTGCAATTTAAAATATACACCTAGGTATACAGCTAGCATACAGTATACTTGAGGCAATATATTTACTTATTGCTCTTTCGTGGAGCTCCAAATGAGTAAAAAATGAGCAATGAGTAAACACATACTTCTATATATAGCCTTGAGTTTACTGTACACTTGGTAGTACCATATAGGTTGTGCATCTTTTGGACCCTCTTTTCGGTTCTCTTTTATATTTGATCATATTTTTTTCTCTTTTTTCTTATAGTTTAATGATTTGAAGCACATGTGCATGAAGTCCAAAGAGCAAGATAATAGATTTGTGTCTCAGGTAAGCCAGAAAAGGATGGCCTTTGATAGTACATTATCTCTTAGAATGATATTCTTCATATATATAGTTCAAGAGTAATTCATCATCAAAGTTGGATTTTGAAAAACGAAAAAGACACTTATTTATTAGACTTGAAAATTATAGATATTTTCTTATATATCTCTTTATTAATATGTGCTTGACGAATTAAATTTATTGTACGTTGAAGTAATTAACTTTAGTTTGAATCAAGGGCGGGGCAAAAATAGGAAAAAATAATGGGGGCCCTGTACAATTTCCTTAATTGGCCCTTCATTTGTAGTTCAAAAAAGTAGAAGTATAAGATTCGTATTTACAGCTGGCTAATGACGACTATCTTCAAAAGATTAAACAACAAAACTTTGATGAATTTCATGTTCTCATTGTTCCTTCTCTTACACTTTTACTACTGATCCAAATGTTTTTCTTTTGTCTTTTCCTCAAACAATTAAAAATATATATATATTGGGGCCCTTATATTTTGGGGGCCCTATTCCGTTGTCGTGATTGCATGGGTCAAGAACCACTCCTGGTTTGAATTATCATATGTAGGCGTATAACTCAAATTACCACCTCCAGAACGAGCAGATTGACAAAAAGTGCAACAGTACTATTTATAAGGTAATTAGGATATTTAGCATTTCATGCACTGGAATATTAGCCTGTTGCAATTACGTACGGTTTGAGGACCACTCCATGAATGAAGATGATAGTGTTATATTAGGCCTAAGAGCAAGCTTGAAGGAAGCCATAATCCTCATGAATATCATAATGTATAAATGTATTTATCTTCCATAGGGTATTCTAAAAGGGGGTACGAAATGAGCTCCTTATACTATAGGATCCTCCATCCTAGAGGACCCAAAAATCTAAAGTTCATTGAATTATATAGACAAAATCATAAGCACATTTATCCTATAGATGTTCCAACAGATGTCCCGCATCCTCATATGTCATCATACATTTTGCTTGGGGAGAGAAAAACTATTGTGATATTTTGTCTATATAATTTAATTTGTAGAACTATGCATATGAATGCATCACATGTATTGTCATAGGAATTAATAAGTGTTTGTTGGCATAAAAATTTCCATTAATGGCAATGAATTCGATTCTATTTCATGTTTTCTAAGGTTGTTTATTTACTGCGTCTTCAGTGCGTGGTAGATGTTAGTTTCCAATAAGTTTTAATAAGTGGATTTCGGTTGAAAATATATAACATACCCTATATAACTTTGCATGCATGTGTTTGTTGCACAGGAAAAAGGACATAATGCTCCACAGCAAGCAGAAGAAGGGATCGACATGGATTCACTGGAGACAAAACTTAGGAGGAAAGGACTTTGCTTAGTTCCAATGTCTCTTTTAGTGAATTACCTTAAATGAAACATAATTGTATATATAATAAGAATTTTCATTTCTCCGCTGATGCCCCCTTTTCATGTGTTGATTAAGTAGACATTTACATCGAATTTATAGACTACATGACATAGGGAAAACTAGGTCGTTACTAATCTCCTAAAGTCAAACAAAACCTAACTAAATCATTCAACGAAGTAAAGTGGTAAGCAAGGGTCATTCTTCCACAAGAAATAAGGAAAACCAAAATGTGTTATATAAACAATGAGCTAGGCCGAAAGAAGAGTCAGAAGGTGTCAACTACCAACTAAAGTCTATTAAACTAAACTAACTACCAAAGATCAAATAGGACTACGGAAAGGGATCCAACACCGACCCATTCATGATTTAGGCAATTAGAAGGATGAAGTATAGGGGAAGGAAAATCAAGCAACTAATTGAGGTTATTAACTCTTAACGAGCTCTAAGCCCTTTCTCAAGGGTGCATAAACTACCTCGATCACATAATTAGGCTACTCTCATGGTCTCAAACATGCAACAAAGGGATAATCACAATGTCAATCCACAAAACCCTCACTCAAATCTCACTCTCATGAGTAATTAAGCAAGATAATAGCATAAATGTCAACCTTAATTTCCTCTCTCAGCTTGATTAAGGTATCAATAAAACAAACATCCAAGAGGCCAACTAGAATGCAAGCAAATAGTAATCATGCCATTAATCAATTAAGAAGCCTAATCAAACCCCTAATTTCATATTCAAACACCTAAATCAATCATGGTTGGGTTTTCACCCAAACCCTAACCAACAAACTACTCCATAAATATAATAAAAGTTATCACCCCTTGGATTTTAAGACCCCCAATCTCTCTTTGAGTTTTCTCACTTTTTATCTCTAACCTAAACTATGGAGGTTAATCCTCCCTAAAACCTTAATAAAATTATTCTAAAAACTAAAAATGGTGAATAATAATTTTTGTTTCTAAAAAATGAGTTAAGGGTACATATACACCCTTAAATAAATATACTCCCTTGGAAGATAGAAAAGCACTCCCTCGAAAAAAAGGCTCGTGCTCCCTGCTAGGGTTTGCTTCACCTCTAATGGCGGAGGAATTAATCGATAGGTGTGCTAAATTAAAAATAACGGAAGATGAGAATACAATCATTGATTTGGGGAATGATATTCCCTCTGTTATGGATGAGAAAGTATCATTGCGATTGGTGGGAGAACTTTTGACAAGTAGGTCTTTTAATACTGATGCCTTTAGATGCATAATTACTCAAGCTTGGGGTGCACAGAAGAAGGTTATCATTACTGCGATCGAAACGAATTTGTTTGTCTTCCAATTTTTTCATTGGAGAGATAAGGAAAAGGTTTTTGGCAGGGCGTCCATGGTGTTTTGATCAGCACTTGCTTGTGTTGAATAATATTACGGGTGACGAGCAAATAGCAGGTACTGCTTTCTTACTCGCCATTTTGGGTACGTATACATAATCTTCCTTTCAATTGTCGTTCGAAGGATGATATTAAAACCATTGCTTCCTATGGGGGTAGTAATGGAGATTGAAAATTATGACTTGAGACTTGAGAAATTTTGTAGGGTTCGTTTAATGATGGATGTGAATAAACTCTTGCGTCGTTTCCAAAAAAATAAAAAACAAGAATAATAATAGCGTTACAATTGAGCTTAAATATAAGAGACTTCCATTTTTTTTTTTGCTTCTTGTGTGGAAGAATAGGGCTTCATGAGAAAGATTGTCAAGTGGCTGAGGAGGTGGAGGGAGAGAAGGAGTTGGGGTGGGGTTTATGGTTGAAAGCTTTACCTCGAAAAGGACAAACTCAATACCTTGCGGAAGAGGCTAATGTGATGATGAGGTAGTACAAAAAATATTTGTGAGTAAGGGATCAAATACTTCTTCATCTTCTAATGCAAATACTCTCGTCCCTGTGAAGCATTAACATAGTGATTCGAGTAGTGTAAAGGAGGATGAAATGGGGGAGAATAAAGTGGGTGGGGATGCTGGTGGACAAAAGAGTGTGAGGGAGATTGAAGAGAGTCCGAAAAAGTATGCGAGGGAGTACAGGGGAGGGGAAGCAGATGAAGTACAAACTGTACAGGCAATGGGAGAGTTGAATATGGTGGAGAGCCTTCCAGCTAATTCACATACTCATGCCTTGTCTTCTCGATGGGGTGTGAATCGCCCACTGGGAGGAGAAGAAAAAAGAAAGCGCGGAGATTGCCTAGGGCTAGAAATGATGTCCCTATTGCAGAAAAAAGAGGACCACGAGGAGAAAAGATGAAGGAGTGTGTGGAGGGAGAAAATAATAATATGGAGGGAGAGGTGACTGTGGGGAAAAGGCATTGCATGGAAGTTGTGGTGGAATGAAATGATTTGATGGACGAGAGTTATGGCACTTTAAAAGTAGCGGAGGTTGATATAACCCAACCCCGCGAATTGAACAACAATGAAAATATTGAGCTGGAACTGTCGAGGGCTTGGCAACCCTCGATCGTACAGTGAATACTCTCCGAGATTGGTGTTGGAGAGATAGGTCAAATATTGTCTTTCTTATGGAGACTATAGTGTATAAACAAGTTTTGGAGAATGTGATAATAAGATGTGGTTTTGAAAATGGAATGTGTATTAGGAGTGTTGGTTTCACTATAAAAAAACGCTCGTATAGCGACGGAGTTTTAGAAACGGATTTGTATCCGTTTCTAATTTAGAGACGGAAAATTAATAATCCGTTTCTAAAAAAATATAGGGACGGATTTTAAAATCCGTCTCTAAATTAGAGACGGATTTTAAAATCCGTCCCTAAGTTAGAGACGAATTTTAAAATCCGTCCCTAAGTTAGAGACGGAATTATAAAATCCGTTTCTGGTGTGTTTTACCAATTTTTCCAGACTTTGTCAAAAAGTTAGATCTAATTTAGAGACGGATTTTGAAATTCCGTCTCTAAATTAGAGACGGATTTTTGAATTCCGTCTCTAAATTAGAGACGGATTTTTGAATTCCGTCTCTAATTTAGAGACGGATCTTTAAAATTCCGTCTCTAAATTAGAGACGGATTTTCAAATTCCGTCTCTAATTTAGGGACGGATTTACAAAATCCGTCTCTAATTTAGGGACGGATTTTCAAATTTCGTCCCTAATTTAGGGACGGATTTTCAAATTCCGTCCCTAAGTTAGTCAAGTAGATATGTTTTAAAATGCACTTTCAAATCCGTCTCTAAATTAGAGACGAAAATTCAAATTCGTCTCTAAATTAGAGACGGAAATTCAAATCCGTCTCTAAATTAGAGATGGATTTTCATTTCCGTCTCTAATTTAGAGGCGGATTTGAAAATCCGTCTCTAATTTAGACAAGTAGATATTTTTTATAATGCACTTTAGAGACGGAAATTCAAATCCGTCTCTAAATTAGAGACGGAAATTCAAATTTGTCTCTAAATTAGAGACGGATTTTTAAGATCTGTTTCTAATATTTCTTTCAATTATTATCAATTCCACACGTAAAAGTAAACAAGTAGTACTTGGTGTAGTTGGTATGAGTTTCTCCTTGTGACTTAGAGGTTACAGGTTCGATTCCTACCAACTGCGGTTCTTGAGAATGGGGATTCCCCTTACCCATTTCCACTGCTTCCAAGAGCCTTGCCTACAAAGCCACACCGGGTTGACCAGAGCGAGGTTCCGAACGAGTGAGATTGTGAACCGGTAATGGGATCGGGTTGAACCGAACAACTAACAATAGGTGATTTTAAAAAACCATTCCTAAACTTAGAGACGGATTTCAAAAATCCGTCTCTAAAATTAGAGACGGATTTCAAAAATCCGTCTCTAAAATTAGAGACGGATTTCAAAAATCCGTCTCTAAAATTAGAGACGGATTTTTGAATTCCGTCTCTAAAGTTAGAGACGGATTTTTGAATTCCGTCTCTAAAGTTAGAGACGGATTTTTGAAATCCGTCTCTAAAATTAGAGACGGATTTTTTAAATCCGTCCCTAAACTTAGAGACGGATTTTGAAATCCGTCCCTAAACTCAGAGACGGATTTTGAAATCCGTCCCTAAACTCAGAGACGGATTTTTCTAATTTTTTGCTACGGAATTAGAAACGGATATTATTCCGTCGCTAAATTAGAGACGGATATTTGGGATTCCGTCTCTAAGTTCGTTTAGCGACGAGGACTTTAGTAACGGACATAATCCGTCTCTAAATCCGTCTCTAAGTACATATAGCGACGGATTTTGACGATTTAGAGACGGATTATGTCCGTCGCTATAGAGTGATTTTTTTGTAGTGTTTGTCAGGGGGAATGGGGGTTTTGGTGGAAAGATATTAACGTTGTTGTTAGATCTTTCTTTGTTCATCATTTTGTTGCGGATATATGTGATAAGAATGATGCGGTGTTGTGGCGTGCTATTAGTGTTTATGGTTGGCCCGAAGTGGCACATAAACATCATAACTTGGCATATATATCATGAGGTAATTCTGTGCAGGGGTGAATATTCCTATTGTGATGTTTGGTGACTTTAACGAGATCACAAGCTTGTAAAATAAATTTGGGGGCAATTAGAGGGGAGAGGCAAATGGATGCATTTCGTGGTGCATAATTGATGAGTGTGGATTGATGGATTTGGGCTTTAAAGGGAGCATCTTTACGTGGCAAATGAGCATTTCGGTCGAGACTCTTGTGAAGGAAAGGCTGGACATATTTCTTACAAATAATGGGTGGTGCTCTATGTTTCCATACTCGGAGGTAATTCATTTTCCTATCTATAAATCGGACCATGCACCGATTTTATTGAAGTTTGGAAAAGATAAAACAAAATACAAGAAAGGCAAGATGTTTCGGTTTGAATTGTTTTGGTTGTCTAGTGATGATTGTGAGCAGGTTGTTGCTCGAGCTTGGAAGAATCGTGTAGGCGATGATATAAGCTCTAGGGTGTCTATTGTGGTGGCGTCTCTAGTGAAAAGGGCTCATTTGACCTTTAGGATGTGCAAAAGAGATTGATTGATGCTGAAAGAAGGCTCCATAATTTACAAGAAAAACCTCCTGATGGGTTTATTCTTGAACAATTTCATCTTGTGGCAACTGAACTGGATGAGCTTCACAGATTAAAAGAGTCATATTGGCATGCGAGAGCTAGGGCAACGAGTTATGTGATGGACCCATGATACAATAAAGGTAGCCAAAGACGAAAAAGAAATACAATAAAGGGCTTGTTCAATGATGATGGGGTTTGGATGTCTTTAAAAGAGGATCTTGAAGGAATTATTTCCACCTATTTTGAGAACTTGTTTGCTGCCGGTAATACGAGTGATTTTGAGGAGGCGAATGCGGGTATTGAGTAAAAGGTTACGACAGAGATGAACAAGGAGTTGATGGAAGAGCCGAGTGGTGAGGAAATTAAGGAGGCGTTGTTTCAGATGCATCCAAACAAAGCTTCTGGTGTTAATGGTATGCATGCTTTGTTTTTTTAGAAATTTTGGCTTATTGTGGACCCCGATGTGATATGTTTTGTAAAGAAATGGTGGCGAGGCGAGGTAGAGTTGAATGAGGTGAATCAAACATGTATTGTGCTTATTTCAAAGTGTGTGTGATCCGAAGAGAATGTCTGAGTTTCGAAAACTTTAGCCAATAAATTGAAAAAAGTGTCTTGGGGAGTTAATCTATATTAATCAAAGTGCTTTTGTTCCAATGCACTTGATTACAGATAATGATGCTCTCATAGCTTTTGAAATTTTTCATTACATGAACTGTAAGGGTGATGGGAAGGATGGTACAGTTGCTTTGAAACTTGATATGAGTACGGCGTATGATCGAGTAGAATGGAGTTTCCTGGAGCATGTAATGTTGAAGTTTGGCTTCAATGTTAAGTGGATTCAGAAAATCATGAGCTGCTTACATAGTGTGTCTTTCTCTTTCAAGTTCAACAACCAAGTGTCTGGTAATACAATTCTAGGACATGGTCTTCGACAATGTGATCCAATCTCCCCTTATTTATTTTTACTTTGTGCTGTCGTGTTTTCTATATTGCTCACAAAAGCAGCGAGGGAGCATGATATCCATGGAGTGAAAATATGTAATGGTGCCCCGAGGATATCTCATCTCTTTTTCGCAGATGACAGTTTATTGTTTGCTAGAGCTAATTTGCAAGAATGCTCTAAGGTTGCTGATATAATCAGTTTATATGAGAGAGCTTTCGGTCAAAAAGTTAATTTAAGCAAGACTGAAATGGCTTTTAGCAAATTAGTGTATGTTGAGAGGCGAAAGGAGATTGTTGATACTCTTAGCTTGGAGTTAGAGAGGTGGGAAAACATGAGAAATACTTGGGCCTTCCGATCGACAATCATTGGGTGCTCAAAGAAGGTTGTTTTGCATGTTTAAAAGAGAGAATTTGGCAAAAATTGAATGGCTGGAAAACGTTTTTGTCTAGACCCGGAAAGGAAGTATTGATAAAAGTTGTGGCCCAAGCAATAATCCCAACTTATATAATGATTATTTTCCGCATCCCTGATGGCCTACTAGAGGAAATTCATGCATTATTGTTAGCAAGGTTTTGGTGGGATTCGAATAGAACGAAAACAAAGCTACATTGGCACAATTGGGGGCTCTATGTCTTCCAAAATCCATGGGAGGGATGGGATTTAGGGAACTCAAGTGTTTCAATCAAGCAATATATGCTAGCAAAACAATGTTGGAGGTTATTTGAGAATTCAAACTCCCTTCTCCACATGATCTTTAAAGCTAGGTATTTTAAAAATACCGAATTTATAAGTACTTATAGGGGCTTTGATCCTAGCTACTCTTGAAGGAGTATTTGGGGGGGGGGCTAAGTCGTTGCTTTTGGAGGGCTTGAGATGGCGCGTTGGAAATGGATTGAGTATAAAGGTGTGGGACGACTAATGGCTGCCAAGGAGAAGGGGGTCACACCACTCCCACGCCACTTCATGCTGCTGGTCCAAATTCACGAGTGGTCGAACTCATTGATCATGATTCTGGGTGATGGGAAGAAAACAAGATTCACACTTTTGTTTCAGCGGAAGATGGTGCAAAGATAATGGATATTCCGTTATCAAAATTTTGGCCGCGAGATTACAGATTTTGGTGGCCAAATAATGATAGGGTTTATTCTGTGAAATCGGGTTATTGGTTGGGTATGCTGGGTAATACAAGAGCTTGGCAGTTAGGTGCGAATCAACATGAAACAGAGTTGTAGAGAAGTGTTTGGGCGATTGATGGCCCAAATAAATTGAAGCACTTCATTTGGAGGGCATGTTAATTTTTGCATTCTTGTGCATTCTCCCTCCTTTCAGCATATTTTCATCCTCCATTAGTGCATCCTAGTATTTAGGATCTTTTTTAGCCTTTCCCCCTCCCCTTTGATCACTAACATTTACTTTAGTATTGATTTGTTGAGATAAAGGACCAAAGCAAGGGAGGAGTGGGCGCTCCTAAGAGTTGCATGCCAAAACAGATTGAGGCAGGAAGTTTGGAGCGAGGAGTGAGCGACCGAGGAGCGGGCACTCCTGCCGACGAAACACAAGGAGCAGGCGCTCCGTTGGAAAGAGGAGCGGGCGCTCCAATTGATGTTGCATATGATTCAAGGAGGTAGTGAGTTTTGAGCGACCCAGGAGCTACCATTGAGCGAACGCGCCTAGCGCGTCTTCACTAGGAGCGGGCGCTCCGTTTAAAAGAGCGGGTGCTCCGTATAAAATAGGAGGGGGTGCTACTCTTGATGGTGTGCAAAACTCCAGTTGGCTGTAAGATTGGAGTGACCCATGAGCACTCGCTTCAGGGCTGGTTTTTGTTAGGAGCAGGCGCTTCTTGTTATTCTAGCGACTTGCTTTTTGTTAAACGTAGTTTTTAGTGAGTTTATATAATAATATAAATTATCTTATTACTTAATGACATATGAACTTTTATTTTTAGTTAATCATTCTTAGCGAGTTCTTAGCTTAAACTATGGAGAGAAAGTGAAACCCTAGAGAGAGAAAGTAGATCTAGAAGATTTTGTAGCTTTGATTATGGCAAAAATTCTGATTTTTATGCAAGATCTTCATTATTTATTTAATATTTCTTCTTCTCTTCATCTTTTATGTTTTATTTTTTCTTGTTTAATTAAGTTTCGTTTAAGTAGTTTAATCCATACTGAGATATTGGTTTTATTAGCTTAATCTCTTGTTAATCTTTAGTTTCTTAGCTTAATCTTGTGACTAATCTTGTATGGGTTATTCTAGTTGTTTAATCCTCTCCTTTTTCATCTTGGTGCCTGGTAATGATGTTTGATTTCACATCCCCTTTGATTAGCATTCTTAGGATGAGTAGTGAGTAGTTAATTAGTTAGTGGTGGGGGGGTGAAAAACCCAACTATGATTGTTTTAGACACTAGAGCATAGGTTTTTGGTGGTTTGACATGATTAGATTATTGCATGATTGAATTTTACCAACATTTGTTGCATTCATTTTGACCAATTGAATGTTTTTAGTTTCTTGGGATAGTCATACTAGGTTGATAAGAGATTGTGGCATGGCCTTGACTATTAGTTGGCTTGATAACATATAATTCACCTCGAGTATGTTGGTATAGAGCGAGAGTTCATGCTAGATGCTTAGGGAAATTACTCGCGCGTCTAAAGATGTTGGAGTTATTAGTGAAGCCATTGTTTGATCATGTAGTGCTCATGTATTATTTCCCATGTTTAAATGATCTTTTGTCTAAATCATGAATGAGTTGTGTTGGAACCCCTATCCCCCTAACATTTTCCTCATTTGAAATCCCATTTAATTGTGCATCTTTTTAAGGTCTTAATTAAGTAAATTTGGTCCTTAGCTTAGTAAAACAACACTCTTGTCCGATTCTTCGACTTAGCTTGCAACAATTAGCAATATTGGTGCTTATCTAGCTATTCCTTGTGGATCTCGACCCCTTACTTATCACTCTACTTAATTTAGTGATAGTTAGGTAGTTTGACTTTAGGTGTTTTGTCCAACGACCAAAATATCCTATATCAATAGGCTAATGGTGGTTGGGGACTTATTCCAAAATTTATATGGATCATGGTCTAACATTTTGTGAGGGTATGTGTTAATAATAAATTTGATCCTGTAGAGTTAACTCCACATTTAATAAAAAATGGTAAAATATGAGAAGTTCAATGGGTGTAAATTATTATTCGAAACCTCATTCCTTAATTTATATGTCGGCTATTATAATAATTAAATAACGATATAATAATTTATTTATTTTTATATCTTAGATTTTTCTACATAATTAGTATTATGATTAATAGTACATCGCACAGATGCTGGAGTCGAAATAGAGATACCAAATGAACATAGCAACACTAAAAGATTTTATTGTCAAGCGTTATACTACCTCCAGTTCCTAAAGATCCTCCCTCTTTGACAATTTTCACTATTCACACATTTCACTTTGACCATTGTTTGTGATTTATACGTAAGAAAAAAAATATAGTTATATGGAATCTTGTTAGATTTGTCTAAATATGTATTTTATAAATATGTAATTTTTATAATTTTTACAAATATATAATTAGAGATATGAGTGTCCAAAGTTTTGCATTGACATGCGCGAAAAGTGAAGCGGGAGGATCTTTGGAAACCAGAGGGAGTATGTCAAAAGAGGAACTTGTAAGTATACAATACTGTTGGTTTTCCTCCTAATATATGAATGTTAAGTTCAGTTGTTGCTTCACTTGCTGGTTTCTTGGACAAAGAGATCAATTGAAAGAATGAAGCTTTTTTTTTTTGGGATGACAGATAGAAAGAGAGTGAATTTGCTATAAAAGGATCGGATACAGTTACACCTATTGATCAATTGGTACTATTGATATTTTGCCTATGTACTTTTGTTTTCACTTATTTTTTGTTTAGCTATATTAATGTTATCATTTTCTAAATTAGTCTCAACGTATATTATAACTTTTGTTGACTTAATGTATTTTAAAATACTACCTCAATATCTTTTATTCTTCCTAATTGTTTTTGGGAATTAATAAATCAAGGTACAAGGGTTGATGGGGTATTTTTTTGTGTGGGAAAAACGAAAAAATACACCCCAAGATGAAATGTGGGAAAAACAAAAAAAACAACAGAGGTAGTATTAAATTTATCATTTTTTTATTTTGATATTTATTGTAATTTAGAATATACAAATATCAAACATTTATAATATATAGATACACAAATATTGGGATTATAATACTAAATAGTAAATGAAGATTAAAATTCATATGTAATAACAATCTTTTAAGAGTCTACAATACGACATGAACATAAAACCAATTTTATGATTATTTTTGTATTGTGAATTGAAATGTAATTTAACGATGTGAAATGTGTATTGCGGACGAGTTGATCAATACTGAATTGTTAAATTTTAATGGTCACATCTATTATAATTAACTTTTGATGATATGTAATGCGTTCAACTTTAAATAAAAGAGGTTATATCATCACCCATTCATAATATTTAGAGTAGTACAAGTTTAATATTTGAATTGTATAAATCGTGCATCGTATGGGTACTATACTAGTGTAATAAGATTTGTGTCTATTTAGAGTAACATATTTCAAAATATGAACTTTCTATAATTTTCTATTTAGAGTAATATCTAAGTAGAGGTACCAAAATGGTCAAACTTATGTAGGGGCAAACATACAAGTTAAATTGTTGTAATTTTTGAAAAACAAAGGAAATATAATTTAAAAGAAATGTGGATTGTAGTCAGCCTTATAAAGTTTGAAAAATTAACAAACATTATATAGTACATGTGAATGCTTGAACTAATGACCTCAAATATGAATGATAGATATTTATCCACCAAGCAACTACGGTCTAATTATTTCTCCATTAAAAAACTAGATTTATATATATTTTTTTTTAATTAGGAAAGATAATTGGTCCGAAGACCAACCCTTGCTAGGTTACTAACCTGCAGGGCACACCAACTCAGAGGCTGGGTACAAGGCTAAACAACCCGGAAGTAAATGCCCCAACACAATGTTGGGATGAGAATTCGAACCCTGGGCAATGCCCTGGAATTTGGGGTGGTACTCCATTGAGCTACCACCTCTCCCTCCTAGATTTATATTAAATGTGACCACGGTTTTAAGCTACAATAATTTATATGCATAGTAATAACTTATTTCCTTGCTAGTTGTCAATTGTATAAATAGGCAGTACTTTCAATGCATTTGTTAATTTTTCGTTAATTATTTGAAAAGTTAATTATATAAATAGGCAGCAATTTCAAATAAATGTTAATTAGTTTTTCTGGCTATCTTACTAATGAACTATATATTTTCTATCTTTATAATTAGGAAAAATTGACATGAATAATCCCAACTTTAACTCGTTTTCTCAAAATAATCCCAACTTTGGATTATTCCAGAATAATCCCAACTTTTAAGGGAACCTTCTCAAAATAAGCCAAACCATCCTTTTTGTTGCCTACACTAATCCATTTTAGGTCTATAATATCTTAAAAATTAATAATTCGGATGATTTTGAGAAGGTACTCCTTAAAGTTGGGATTATTCAAGAATAATTCAAAGTTGGGATTATTTTGAGAAGACTGGTGAAAGTTGGGATTATTCATGTCAATTTTTCCTTATAATTAACTAGGCAGCAATTTCTATCTTTATAAATCTAGTTAATTATATAAATAGGCAGCAATTTCAAATAAAAAAAAATTAATGAAAATTAGTAAGAGATCAAGAAAAAAGAACTACTTCCTCCGTTCCAAAATAAGTGAAACACTTGTCTCAAAAAGCTCTCACAGAAATGAGAGAAGTGTTTCACTTATTTTGGAACGGAGGAAATATATATTTTTCTATCTTTATAAGTTATTCCAAACACTACCGTTCTTTTTTTTTTTTACAAAATGCTACCTCAATTGATAAAAACTACCTTAGCACACTACTTTACCAAATATTTCTTTTTACATTTACTGAAGTTTTGATTCATTAGATCTCTGCGCGCTAGCTACTTCATTTTTTTTGTTGATCACGATGATAAATCATATTTATATATAGTTTTAAGGTGCATTTAGGTTGCATTTTAGAGCATTTAGATTCATATTTAGGTTCATTATTGCATCATATTCTTAAGTTATGTTATTCTACTCCTATTCGGTATGTTTTCTTGTTTTTGATGAATTTCAGGTAATGAGAACGTATTTGGAGTATATTTAGTTGAGCTTGAGGATTAGGAGCACTTGGAAATAAGCTACGATGCATAAGGATAGTATGGATACGTCTTAGTACGAGTTTGAGCGAAAACGAAGCGGAAAATCATTAGAAGAAATGTGAAAAAGGAGTCATGTATACTCTTCTGATCATAACTTTTGATGTGCTTCTTAGAATCAAGAAATTCCAGTTGGGTTGGAAACTAGACTTGAAGGGCTTTCCAACGATAGGTCACACGCCCCAAATGGACTTCTGGTTCGAGAGATACAGCCTTCGCAAGTTGACGCAAAATCGCTGTTTTCCCGCCCGGTCGACCGGGCGGTTTTGCCCGACCGGGCGAAATGAAATTTTCACATGATGCAAGGCATGTTAGCCCGGTCAACCGGGCGAGAAAGGAGTCAAAATCGCTTGCGCGCCCGACCGGGCGGATTTGCTTTTCTGTCGTAGTTCCTCAATCACCGTCGCCCGACCGGGCGGATTTCGCCCGGTCAACCGGGCGGTTTCTTGAGACGGGTTTATTTGCCTTTTTAGCCGGTTTTGTAAAAACTATAAATAGGTCTTCTCTCTCTCCCCAAGGGACCCCCCTTTTTCGACGTTATTTTCTTAGTTTTAGGTTTAGTTTTAGTTTTCTTCTTCTCTCTCTTAAGTTTAAACCCTAAGTTTTTATGTTTTTCTTTAATTCATAGTTTTATTATTTCATTCTCTCTTTCATTGATTTCTTTTAATTATGATTTCCTTTCTCTTTCTAGATGTAGTTTATATTCATTATTTCATGATTGAGTAATTTTTATTTCTAGGGTTTGGGAATCCATGTTTATATGCTATAATTCTTGATGGATGTTTATTGATGGTTTCATTAGTCATTGTTATTTCTAATTGATTAGTGTTTATATTATTAATCTTGCAATCTGATCAATTGTCTGATTAAATATTGCTAATATCGAGTCATAGATCGAAAGATAGTACTCTTTAGAGGCTTACCTACAATTAGCAAATCTGATTATGTTGAGCGACCGTACTAGCATATGTTGATTTGAGAGCGTTAAGGCCCGACCGTAGGATTAACATGTGCTCTAGATATCTGATTCATTGAACCATTGATGATATTTTGATAGATTATAGTTATGAACATGGTGAACCATTGCCCTAGATCCTTTTTAGCTTGATTTTCGTAGTTTGATTAGTTTAGAACTTTAATTCATTATTCCTGTTCTTGTTTAGTTTCTCCATGCATTAGAAGCTAGATTAAAACAACCATCTCTCTGTGGATTCGACCCTACTTACCCTACTACATTGTTAGAAGGTTTTGCAGGAATTATTTTTGACAGGTGTACGACACCCTATCAAATTTTGGCGCCGTTGCCGGGGAGACGGTATAGTTTTATTTAGTTTTTATTGTTGGTGAAATTAAACTGCATATATATATAGTTTTCTTTTTTCTTTCTTTTTGTGAATATATATATTTTGTTGTTCTCCTTGTCTGTTTTAGTGTGTTGTCATGGAGTGGAATAATTATAGTTCAGAGGGGGTGTTTTTTCTAATTATCAAGGGCAATGTGATTATTCTGGGTATTATAATGCGAATGATTATGTTTATGATGCATCATATAATTGTCAAAATTTACAAAATCTGTGCATGAATTCCTATGAATATTCCCATGACCCTAATGAGTCTTATTTGCTCGATTATACTCAATGTTATCAACCTGAAGTGAATAATTATTTTCAACCCGAAACATCAGAGCGTCAAGAACTATTTAACATGATGAAAGAGTATATGGTTAAACAGCATGAAGATTTAAACGAATTAGCTCATGATTATCAAAACATAGCGAAATCTATTGAATTACTTGTTGTGCAACAATCTACTAATCAACAGGTTATACTTGATGATGATGATTTTGGTGTTGAGAATTATACTCCGGAGGAGAAAGGCGTTGATATGACTCATGATAGTTTGGTAGAAGGTAAGGGTGTAATTGGTGAAGTTGGTAGTGAGTGTCTCTATGTCGACGAATCCTTAGTTGAGAGTGAAGTGTCTCACACTTCTTCTATAAACTTTTCATCTGCATATGAGTCTAAAGTTGAGAGTGAGATAATACATGAGTCTTTGTCGGTTCCATCCGATCTTGTTTTTGAGTCTCATGTTCCCTTCTCTAAAAAACTTGATCTTATTCCTTCTTCCCCTTTATTATATCCTCCATCGTTCCTTCTTTCTCCCCTTTTGAATGACTCTCATGATAATGTAAATAATGCACAATTGGTTTCTTTTCCTTCTTTTGAGTCCTGTAAAAAGACTAACGATTTTTCTTTTTCTACTTCTTGTAAATCTAATTTTTCCTTTGATTTTTCTTTTTGTAGTTTTAGTAATTTTTTAGGATTATTTTTTTTCATTTTTACTTTTCATTCTTATATAATATGCTCTGAGTTGTTTGCAGGAACGTATGATAAGCTTCTTAGAGCATTGAACTATTATGAGTGATCTACTAGTCTTAAATGGTCATGCAAGACCTTAAATCAGCGCTTATCGGGAGGCAACCCGACTTTTTTTCATTTTTTTTTTATTAATTTTTTATTTTTATTTTTTTTTTTGTTTGACTAACTTTGCTAATATGTGATGACATCTTTTGCTAGGTACAAGCATAGCCAATTTTTTGGCTAAGTTCACTGCCTCATTACAACTATCGATTGTGGTGGAGGTGTCGATGCTTTTGACACTCTCTTTGATTACCCACCCCTTTTGTAAGTTGTACCTCTCCCTCATTTCATTCCTCTTTATTCACATTGAGGACAATGTGTCATTCAAATTTGGGGGAGGATGTCCGTCATCATTACTTAGCACATGTTAGTTGCATTTAGTGTAGATTTCATTGCTTTCGTAGGATGTTGCACGGTTTGTACCGCTCACTAGGAGTGGGAGTTTACGTGCAACCAAAAAAATTGTACTGCTTTCTTAGTTGCATCAGTTTATTTCATCTCATATTTGATTTCGTGTCATTTTAGTTGCATCTATCGGACTATTGCTAACACTTTTGAGAACCTTGTTGATATTTTACTACAATTCTTGAGCATCATTCATCTTGTTCATGATACTTTATAGCACGATTGTTTCGCAATTGATTGGTTGTGGTAAGATTGATTGATCTATCTCTGGCTCGATTTAACTTTACTATGCAGACGCCCTAACCTAAGTGAGCTTCTGTGCCTATAAACTGAAGTATCTGTGTCAGTTATGTTTTTTTTTTCATGTGTGATTAGTTCCTTAGTTGTCGCATTGATCTTGATTTTGACTTGGTACTCTTTGATATTTGATAGTGCATACATTTTGATATGATTGAGGCATTCTATTTCATGATCTTAGCTTCAGAGTTATTCTTGTTTTCATATTATCCTTTCTCTAGCCCCGCTGAGCTTTCTGACTATGTTTGATTGCTACCTACATTACAAGCCATTGGCCTCATTTGATATTTGTCCTAACCCTAGCTTGGGGGAACGAGTATTAGTTTTGGTTTGGTTTGTATTGAATTAAAGTGTTCAATTTATGGTTTAGAAGGATGGAAAAGTATGTTTGGTGAGCTTTGAAATTGAATAGAAAATTCAAAAAAAAAAAAAAGAAAAAAAAAGAAGTGAAAAAAAAAAGTTGTGAATAAAGTGAAATAAAAAGGGTTATGACTGAATTTCTTGAGTGAAAAAGGTTGTTGATTATATTTGGAGATTGTTGGTTGTTGCGTGGAGTTGTTGTGATCTTTCTTGGTCATGTTTTCAGTTATATGATGCTCTCCCTTCTTGGTTTTTCCACCACAATTCCAAAATTATTCCATACCTTTAACCTCAGCCCCATTGCAACCCTTAAAAGTCCTCTTGATCATTGTGTATTGTATTGTTGAGTGTTAAATGAGTCAAAAAGTCAAAGTTAAAGAGTATATGTTTCATCTGAGTTGACTTGTTTTAGGTTGAGTGTCATCATTTATCCTTTAAACACATGAGAGATTTGAGCGCACATGACTATAGTGAGGTCTGTCAGGTTTGGTTAAATCCAGCTTGGGAGAGATGGTATGTGGTATGATTGGAGAGTCGATTGCAATACATGACATGCTATGCGGCTTTGTTCGAGATTGTTTCGATGTTTGGTTTGTGTAGTGATTATATCTCTTGTGTTTTCAGTTGAGTGTTTAGCCCTGTTTTAGTCCTATATTGTAGGTTGTCATACTTTTTCCATGTCTATGTCTTATTGCTTGGGGACAAGCAATGGTTTAGCTTGGGGGAGTTTGATAAATCATATTTATATATAGTTTTAAGGTGCATTTAGGTTGCATTTTAGAGCATTTAGATTCATATTTAGGTTCATTATTGCATCATATTCTTAAGTTATGTTATTCTACTCCTATTCGGTATGTTTTCTTGTTTTTGATGAATTTCAGGTAATGAGAACGTATTTGGAGTATATTTAGTTGAGCTTGAGGATTAGGAGCACTTGGAAATAAGCTACGATGCATAAGGATAGTATGGATACGTCTTAGTACGAGTTTGAGCGAAAACGAAGCGGAAAATCATTAGAAGAAATGTGAAAAAGGAGTCATGTATACTCTTCTGATCATAACTTTTGATGTGCTTCTTAGAATCAAGAAATTCCAGTTGGGTTGGAAACTAGACTTGAAGGGATTTCCAACGATAGGTCACACGCCCCAAATGGACTTCTGGTTCGAGAGATACAGCCTTCGCAAGTTGACGCAAAATCGCTGTTTTCCCGCCCGGTCGACCGGGCGGTTTTGCCCGACCGGGCGAAATGAAATTTTCACATGATGCAAGGCATGTTAGCCCGGTCAACCGGGCGAGAAAGGAGTCAAAATCGCTTGCGCGCCCGACCGGGCGGATTTGCTTTTCTGTCGTAGTTCCTCAATCACCGTCGCCCGACCGGGCGGATTTCGCCCGGTCAACCGGGCGGTTTCTTGAGACGGGTTTATTTGCCTTTTTTAGCCGGTTTTGTAAAAACTATAAATAGGTCTTCTCTCTCTCCCCAAGGGACCCCCCCTTTTTCTGACGTTATTTTCTTAGTTTTAGGTTTAGTTTTAGTTTTCTTCTTCTCTCTCTTAAGTTTAAACCCTAAGTTTTTATGTTTTTCTTTAATTCATAGTTTTATTATTTCATTCTCTCTTTCATTGATTTCTTTTAATTATGATTTCCTTTCTCTTTCTAGATGTAGTTTATATTCATTATTTCATGATTGAGTAATTTTTATTTCTAGGGTTTGGGAATCCATGTTTATATGCTATAATTCTTGATGGATGTTTATTGATGGTTTCATTAGTCATTGTTATTTCTAATTGATTAGTGTTTATATTATTAATCTTGCAATCTGATCAATTGTCTGATTAAATATTGCTAATATCGAGTCATAGATCGAAAGATAGTACTCTTTAGAGGCTTACCTACAATTAGCAAATCTGATTATGTTGAGCGACCGTACTAGCATATGTTGATTTGAGAGCGTTAAGGCCCAACCGTAGGATTAACATGTGCTCTAGATATCTGATTCATTGAACCATTGATGATATTTTGATAGATTATAGTTATGAACATGGTGAACCATTGCCCTAGATCCTTTTTAGCTTGATTTTCGTAGTTTGATTAGTTTAGAACTTTAATTCATTATTCCTGTTCTTGTTTAGTTTCTCCATGCATTAGAAGCTAGATTAAAACAACCATCTCTCTGTGGATTCGACCCTACTTACCCTACTACATTGTTAGAAGGTTTTGCAGGAATTATTTTTGACAGGTGTACGACACCCTATCACACGACCTAAGACAAGCCCTAGTTATTGAGTTTTCATTTTTGAATTTAATATCGTTTTACTAATTTAAA
The DNA here is from genome assembly GCA_947648045.1 of Beta corolliflora. Taxonomy (NCBI): domain Eukaryota; kingdom Viridiplantae; phylum Streptophyta; class Magnoliopsida; order Caryophyllales; family Amaranthaceae; genus Beta; species Beta corolliflora. The sequence goes on from CANSZD010002913.1 coordinate 5,604,002, forward strand.
GTCATATATATGACATTTATAATATAAGTCAAAACTAACACATATACATATCAAATTAGATCAAATATAATTCTACTATATAAAAAAAACACGATCGTTGATAAGAGTTAATCTCTGTAAACCTCTTTATGTTGTTGTTTGATAACTCCTTCAACGACGGGGTCTATTGAGTATCGATTATATTGTAAATTTGAAGTACAACTTCATTTGATTCATTTGATTGTAGATGAAAAACTGACATATGTCTTGATGTTGCATAAATTCACATCAATATAATTTGTAGGAGAAAACGAAGACCTAAAAATATAATCCCCCAAACTCTTATAAGGAAGGATATAAAACACGTGGGTAGAGATAACCCAATCTATGGGTAGAAAAACTATTCTTTAGAGAGAGTGGAGTTTATCATAAACAAATATTAGAAATTGCTAACTTGAAAAGAAACAAAATGGCTTACTATCGCCTAAAGATCTAGGTGGCAATAGCCTCGAGAAAGACCTGATTATCTCAGGGATAAAACATATAATGTTCCTCCTATGACATTTTCGTAAATAAATTAAGTAAATTTTTTAAAAATAAATAAAGATAAAAGAATGTTGATTTTTAAGCATAGTGATTTTGAGAGAATGGAGTATCGCCTTTTTCAAATAAAATAGTACATCTCATACAATTAGTATCCTATGCTAAGGTTTGAATCAACACACTTAAAATTTTCCATCCATACACTCAATCAGTCATATATATAGTAATATGCGAAAGACATAATACAAAAGAATGCGATGTGAAATTACATACTTTAATATACCTATATAAATAGAGAATGACTAAGTAAGGTTTGACTTAATGATGATAAAGGTATGACCTCGTGACTTAATTAAAGGCCGGTTATGGGATTAAATTCCACTATGGGCTCTTTGAAAGGGAGGTTTCCTTATCATTTCCCTCACTTTCAAAGAGCCTAACTTTTAAAGCGGGTGGGATATACTTGTGAAATTGTGAGAGAGTTGCTAGTTCAGTAGGGTTTTAATCTTATATACTTTAAGAATAAAAAATAATATAACGAAGGAAACAAGTTACCGAAATATATGAGGTCTATATAAGTTGAAGCTTCCTCATAAAAGGAATTGTCTTGTTTGGACAAAATTCTTAATAGACGATACATGGTGGGCCATTCTAATTTGGGCTGCAACTCCACATGTTGTAGCATGTGGTAAGAAATTGTTCGGTACACGTGTGGTTGAATGCTCCATGTGCATTGTTGATTCTTGATTGGGCACTGAAAGCGCCATTTCTCCAACCATGGCCCATTTATGTTCTTATTATTCAGGAGACGTTTTAAGAATTTATTTGGGTTCATCGGAAGCCACACGATGCAGAGTGCAGACTTTATTCCTATGTCTAAGCTCAGTTAAGAATACGAATTGTAATCGCTAATAAATTGAACAATTCAATTATAAATATATAAAGGAATTAAGAAATTAAAGCAATAATGAACACAATAAGATTTAACTTGTAAACCCTTGAATTGAGAGAAAACCACAAACACTGCACTAGAACTTTGAATATAAGGTGATGAGACAAGGTGAATTCTCTAATCTCTCTAGACTCTCTAACCTTTCTCTAGGGTACTCTAGTCTCTCTAGATTAAAGAATAATTTTCTCTCTCCACATAAAGAAACAATAACGGCCTCAAACATATTTATACTAGGGTAACAATTAATTAGGAATCCTAATTAACTAAGGAAACTAAGCAAGAAAGTGTTATAAGCCATGTAACCAAACTGCCACGCTACAACAAGACACGCTCAATCCCACGGGCGCGAGGACAAGGCCTGCGGGCGCGGGACAGATCTGCGAGCTGGTAGACGAGGAAGGCCTGCTGAGCACGACCATCTGCGGGAGCGGGGAAGACAACAACGTCAAAACCGGCGAGTTGTTGTGTTGCTCGTCCTTGACTCCTTGCATCCTTGCGTCACTAGCACACCGCAAACACACATACACCCTCACACTGAAGGAATATGTCCTTAGACATCCCGGTAATTACTAAATATAAAAGGAATTATTATAGAGATAATTAATTACGTTAATTTAGTAATCACATTTACTTGCTAGAGAATAAATGTTGGTTAGTAGAACAATATTGATTGAACCTACAACTAAGTTAACCTAATCCTATGAGGTCACACATTGTAGTAACTAATTGAAGTAAGGAAACCGGTCAATAGGAGAAATTAGGGTTAGGTTAGGTCTCTCTCTTATTTTATTCTCCTACTATTATAAAAGGTTATAATAGGAGAGAGAAAAAGGACGTTCAATTTGACAGTAACTTTTCAAACTGAAAAGAGAGAGAAAAACCCTATTATTTCCCTTTGGAAAATCCGGCCACCCTCCCTAAAAAGCAAGAGAGTGAAATCTGTTCATCCTCTTCCGTTCTAGCAAACGTAGGAATTCAATTGGTGCTCGTGGACTAAGTAGAGGGACATCAATTGCTGTTCTTTGATCTCTAGCTCTTGCAATCCGGTGGAAAACACGCTACAAAGGTTGTACATTCTTTTCCTTATAATATGATTCATATTTATGTTATGCATGCGATCTTGTGATAGACGTTAGGAAATTTGTTTCCTGAAATTCCGCTATATGCATCTATATGTTCCAACAGTGGTATCAGTTTTGCCTAATTCATAATATTCATATGATCATATAATTGTATGCAAATTTTTTTTTTATTCAATTAAGGGAGGATTTATTTATGGCTTGAATTTGCATAATTGATATTTGATATTAATTGATTGGAAATTGTAAATAATTGATTTAATTGTGATTTATGCCCAAATATTTTATTAAGGTCCGAATTTTTAATATGAGGGACGAAATAAATTGTTTAATTCACTCTAAAATTTTCGGATTTTTTATAAATTTTTTGTTAGATTTAAAATTATTTATGTTTAATTCGATTAATCATTGAAAGAATTTGTTAACAATTAAAGATTTGATTTTTAATTTGTTAAATAAATCTAATGTTCATCACCCACATAGATCTAGAATAATATGATGGCTGAAAATAATTTGATTATTTTTCCCACTAATTTTCGAATTTTATCATATTATTTATGAATTTTGGTTAAATTTTAAGTTTAATTTGATTATTTATAGAATTTAAGGATAACAATTAAAATATTTGATTTTATTTGTTAAGATAATTCTGTAGATCACCCTAAAAGTTATTATCGAATTTTTCGTAATTTAATTGTTAATTTTCTGAATTTTTGGATATAATTGGAGTTTTTGCCCTAACTTTAAATTCTTGTTAGATTTAATGTTTAATAGAGATTATTCATTCAAATCTAATTTCAACAAACCTAAATTTTTTTTTAAGATTTGTTGATGAATTCAAAATTTTTGCCATAATTTTCGGATGATTAAAACCCTAATTAAATCCTTAATCTTTAAACAATTGTTGAATAAAGATTAGTTTAATTTTAAGTAAATTGTTACATAAATTAAAAAGGAAAGTCAACCATGCTGGGTGGCCCACCGGTGACGGTGAAGCCACGGTGGCTGGCGGCTGGCAGACCGGCGAGGCCGACGGAGGGATGCACGACACAGCAGGGCTGGCCGGCGATTTACACTGCTGGCCGGTGTCGTGGAAGATGTTTGCGAGTGCTGGTGGCCTTGTGCTGCCGGCGACAACGCGACTGGGCTGGCCGGCGTTTTACGGTGGATCTGCCAGGAGACCCGTCGGTCGGTGGGGGGTGTGTGGTGTCTTGGCGTGTGGCTCGCAGCGGCGGTGGGGTTTGATGCCTCTTCGCTTGGTTTCGTTCTTGTTTTGCGTAAGTCACTATGTCTTGGCTGTTGACTGGCAACCTTGTACTGTTGGTCAACGGTCAAGAAGTCAACTTTAATAAAAATTAAAAAAAAAAAAAAAATTTTTTTTGAAAATCTGATTTTTCAAAGTTGAGCATAAATCCAAAAGTTTCCTAGTTTGCAAATTTGTGAATAATAATGATTATTGCCATGTTTAAATGAGTAATTGAATTAAAATCATAAAGTTTCCTAAATAATTTCTAGCTTAAATTTGTTAAGTTATGGAAAGTTGTATTTGCTTATTAATTGTTAATAAGTAAATAGATTGTGTTTATTTTATTTGATATTATAAATGCGTGGATGTTTAATGTAATATGTATGATATTATATTCTTCATGTTGTGACTAGTATGGCCCAAAACTAGGATAGAAAATACGATCTGCGCATCGTTAAATTTTATGTAAATCAAATACGATCTGCGTATCGTTTGTATTTTTGTAATTTAAATTTTCGTTATTTAAATTATAAATGATATGTAATCAAGAATGAAGTTCCATGGAGAATCAAGGATGGAGATCCATAAAGATTCCAGGAGGAATTCATGAAGATTAGTTTTCCTAGGTTTAGGGGTCATACTAGGATCACTTTTAATTATGCTTATATTTATTTATGCGTTTAACATGTTTAAATGCTTGTTTAAGTTTATATGTGTGGTTATTTATGTTATGTGTTCACTTTTAATTAACCAACATAGTAAACTTAGGTCCCCAACATGTAATATTGAGTTTAATTGCTTTTCCAAACAACACCTATAACGCCTTAGATAGTGAGTAATAGGTTCTGCCAAAGCAGGGTGTTGCTCATTTTATCCGGGGATAGTAGAGTAGGTTTTTGAAACTTACAAGTTAATGTTTGGTTTAACTCAACAAAATCATCAAAAGACAAAGTTTTGGGTTTTGAAGCTAAGAGATAGGAGTAAACAAGGAGTTGTTAACCTGTCTACCAAGAATTATAATTAGTTATAATTAGTAAAGTGTTTACTTACCTCAACTACTATAAATTGAAGGCAGGGCCAAAGTCCGTTTGATTGTAGTGGGAGGGGATCTATGTTATTTCTTTATTCAATGGGGACTTTCATTTTGAATAAAGGGTAGTAGTAATTAAAATTTGTTTAATTATTGCTTTCTTGATAAACATTGATTGAATCTTGCACTAGTGGAAAAAAACGGAAGGGCTGCGGTCAAAATAGCCCTAAGGGCTGCGTTTTTGGCCAGCAGCCCTTTCCGTAGCAGCCCTTCGTTGTACAAAGGGCTGCGGTTTTGACCAAAACCGCAGCCCTTTTGACCTAAAAAAAATTTAAATTTTTTTTTTTTTTTTTGCATTTTTTACTCCTAAAATATATCAAGAAATTTACAACATAAACTGGTAATATTGAGAAAAGCCGAGAACAAACAAAACAAAATTATAAATTAACTCAACAAGAACATCAAATTAATTCCACAAAATAAAATAAAAACCTAAAATACAAAAAAAAAACTGTCACAAACGATTAACTAAACATGAAATATCACAAATAACAAATAAATTACAAAAAAAAAATTGATAAAACAAAATCTCGACCAAAACACAACATTGTACAAATTTCCCAATCACCACAAAAAAAAACACCTCAACAACACAAACACTAAATGAACAATAGACATAAACATCCACAACTAATGAACAAACACCATAAAAAGATCAATGAAAATCTTGAAACATTATAAAAAAGGTCAACCCTAACCAAATCAAATCACCGAATTTACCAAAAAAAAAAACTCAAAAAAACATCAAATAATTAATCAATAGATTCATCATAAAAGTTATGATATTACCTCGCCTGGTTGAGCGAAACAAGTACGGATATTATTCTCATCCATCCAATACTGCAGATCTTCAATCCAAAGAGTACGAATTTCATCAGCGTTAGCAGGCGGTTGTTGTTGCGCGAAGAGACTAGACGGTGTGATGGTGCGCGCGAGGAGTGGTGTGACGAGAGAAGGAGCGAATCGAACTCTGACTTCGCCATTGTTGTTGGCAAAAGCTCGGTTTTCAAGCCTTGTTGATCGACGCCGCCATAATCTTCGAGTTCATTGTGTTGCGCGAATTTCTGGAGATTCTTGGACGGAGGTGAAGCGGCGGAACGACGGAGGTGAAGCGGCGAAAAGAGGCGAAAATGGAGGAGTTTCTGAAGAGGCGAAAGCTGAAGAGGAGTTTGTAGTCGGCGAATTGAACTCCGGCGAATGATTTGTGGTGAAGATTTGTGAAAGGGAGAGGTTAGAGTGAGGAGAGAGAAAATGAAAATAAAACGGCGCTCAATGAAAATGAGAGAGGGAGTTTCAATTTATTTGTGCGCTCATAATATAACCTACCATCAGCCCGTGAGATTTAATTATAAAGGGCTACGGGTTGGCCCAAAACAGCAGCCCTTTATTACTTATAGGGCTGCGTTTTCGGCTAACCGCAGCCCTTTACTAAAAGGGCTGCGGTTTTTTGCATTGACCGCAACCCTTCGTATACGAAGGGTTGCGGTTTTTGGGCTAACCGCAGCCGTTCACTATTAAGGGCTGCTTTTTTCAAAAAACGCAGCCCTTGCACCGCAGCCCTTACGTTTTTTTTCCACTAGTGTTGCTTTATTATTTGCTGTAGTAATTATGTCTAGTAACAACAATATCAACACCAACAATTCTACTTGTAATTTGCGCTCCGTCCTTTCGAAGGACAAAATGAATGCTGAAAGTTTCATTGCAAGTGAAAGGGAAATGAGAATCGTTCTCAGAACTGATAAGTTCAACGACTTTCACATGCAAGGGGAGGAAGCAACGATGCAAGAGATGCATGAAAGGCTAACTCAGAATGAGCGAAACATCCCTAAACAACCTAGAAAAGAATATGAGGATGTTCTTATGGTTAGTAAAGGGCAATCGCTCAATAGGATTGGGATTGCTATTAAGAAGGACGAAAGCAAACAAGTTGCTAAGTCTGAAACTTCTGAAAAGCAAAAGACTACACCAAAACCAAAAGTTGCTGATGAGCATAATTGTTACACCTGTAACAAGGTTGGTCATTGGAAAAGTAGTTGCCCCAAGTATCTGAAGGATCAAAAGAAAGGAGTTTCTAGTTAAGATATGTATGTTATAGAAGTTAACTTAGCAACTTCTGCTTCTTGGGTATTTAATACCGCTTGTGGTTCGCACATTATTTGTAATATGCAATGCCTCAAAAGAAGTAGAACATTGGAAAAGGGAGAAGTAGATCTTCGCGTTGGCAATGGAGCACGAGTTGCTACATTGGCAGTGGGAGTATATAGTCTGCTTTTACCTTCAGGATTAGTTTTAGAACTTAATAATTGTTATTATGTTCCTGCTATCACAAAGAACATTATTTCGATTCCTGTTTTGGATTCCGAAGGTTATTCATTTACAATAAAGAACAATTGTTGTTCTGCGTATTTGAATGATATATTCTATGTCTCCGCTAAGTTATCAAATGGTTTATATGTGCTAGACTTAGAAACCCACATCTATAACATAGACAACAAGAAACATAAAGCAAATGATTCAAACCCTACATACCTATGACATTGTCGATTAGGCCACATAAGTTCAAAGCGTATTGAGAAGCTTCATAAAGATGGAATTCTCAAATCATTTGATTTCGAATCATTTGATACTTGTGAGTTTTGCTTAATGGGGAAAATGACAAAGTCACCTTTCACAGGTTCAAGTGAAAGGGCCAATGACCTTTTAGCCCTCATACATACAGATGTGTGCGGACCCATGAGTACGTTGGCTAGGGGAGGGTACAGTTACTTCATTACTTTTATCGATGACGTGAGCAGATTTGGATTTGTTTACCTCATGCGGCATAAGTCGGAATCCTTTGAGAAATGGCAAAATTGGCCTCAACACCCTGAACTATAGCTCGTGTGCACCCAACACCACCAACTATGACTAGTAGCCTAAACGCCACCAACTACGGGGTGGGGTGCAGTCTGTACCACCAACTACGGGGTAGGGTGCAGTCTGTACCATAAAAACCCACCGTCTTCGGCAACATTTTAGGCTTCCGGCCTCATTTACGGAATGCACCCCACCCCATAGTTGGTGGTGTTTAGGCTACTAGTCATAGTTGGTGGTGTTGGGTGCACCCGAGCTATAGTTCAGGGTGTTGAGGCCAATTTTGCCTTGAAAAATTTAAGGAATTCCATAATGAAGTACAAAACCAACTTGGGAAGAAAATTAAGGCATTACGATCCGATCGTGGTGGTGAATATTTATCTCAAGAATTTGGTGATCATTTGAAGGATTGTGGAATACTTTCACAATGGACTCCACCAGGAACACACAGTTAAATGGCGTTTCTGAAAGAAGGAATCGAACTCTACTTGATATGGTTCGATCCATGATGAGTCTTGCTGATCTTCCTATTTCATTCTGGGGATTTGCGCTTGAAACAGCGGCGTTCACACTTAACAGAGCACCATCCAAAGTAGTGGAAAAGACACCATATGAAATGTGGACAGGAAACGTTCTAAAATTGTCTTTTCTAAGGATATGGGGTTGTGAAGCTTATGTAAAACGTTTACTTTCTGATAAGCTTTCACCCAAATCCGATAAATGTCTTTTTGTGGGTTACCCAAAAGAGACTAAGGGATACTACTTCTACAACCAAAGCGAAAACAAAGTGTTTGTTGCTCGTAATGGTGTCTTTCTGGATAAGGAGTTTATTTCCAGAAAAACAAGTGGGAGAAATGTATATCTCGAAGAAGTTCGAGATGAGCAACAAATGGATGAGGTTAACACCTCATCAGAGGCGGCCCGGCATGAAAATGCTCAGGAGGTGGTGCATTCAATTCACGTACCTCCTACCGTCCCACTTGGAGATACTCCATGCGAAGTCACTCAACCTAGTGAGGTAGAAACTTCTTCTGTTGTTCCCCAACGTAGGTCTAGTAGGACCATCATTCCGTCAAAGAGATATATTGATTTCCTTTTGACCGAAAGTTCGAAATAACGATTTTAGAATCAGAAGAGCCTACTAGCTACAAAGATGCTTTGGATAGTCAAGACTCTGAAAGATGGCTTGAGGCCATGAAATCTGAAATGGATTCCATGTCTGAAAATCAAGTATGGAACTTGGTTGATTTGCCTGATGGGGTAAAACCCATTGGATGCAAATGGATTTTCAAGTTGAAAACAGACAAGGATGGAAACATTAGTGTTTTGACTGAAAGTTCTGAAATAACGATTTTAGAATCAGAAGAGCCTACTAGCTACAAAGATGCTTTGGATAGTCAAGACTCCGAAAAATGGCTTGAGGCCATGAAATCTGAAATGGATTCCATGACTGAAAATCAAGTATGGGACTTGGTTGATTTGCCTGATGGGGTAAAACCCATTGGATGCAAATGGATTTTCAAGTTGAAAACAGACAAGGATGGAAACATTAGTGTTTTCAAAGCAAGGTTGGTGGCGAAAGGTTTCAAACAAATTCATGGTATTGACTATGATGAAACCTTCTCACCAAGTAGCCATCTTGAAGTCCATTAGGATAATCCTTGCGATTCTTTGCCTTTCATGACCCGTGAAATATGGCAGATGGATGTCAAAACCGCTTTCTTGAATGGGTTCTTGAAAGAGGATGTGTACATGACACAACCTCAAGGTTTTGAAGATCTAGAAAATTCAGGGAGGGTATGCAAGCTTAAGAAGTCCATTTATGGACTAAAGCAAGTATCAAGGAGTTGGAACCTCAGATTTGATGAGGCAGACAAGAAATTTGGCTTTCTTAGAAATGAAGAGGAATCTTGTGTATACAAGAAGTTAAGTGGGAGTAGTATTACTTTTCTAGTCTTGTATGTGGATGACATACTTCTCATAGGAAATGATAAGACCATGCTTGAGTCAGTCAAGGAATGGCTTAAAAATTATTTCTCTATGAAAGACCTAGGAGAGGCAGAGTACATATTGGGAATAAAGATCTATAGAGATAGATCGAAAAGGCTAATTGGGCTCAGTCATGAAACTTATATTGATAAGGTTCTTGCAAGGTTCAAGCTGGAAAACTCCAAAAGAGGTTTCATTCCCATGCAACATGGCATTGCACTTGGCAAGACTCAGTGTCCTTCGAGTCCTGATGAGGTCAAGCGTATGAGTAATGTTCCCTATGCTTCTGCTGTAGGATCCATTATGTATGCCATGATATGCACTCGACCGGATGTTGCATATGCTTTGAATATATGCAGCAGATACCGGTCAAATCCAGGAGATGCGCACTGGATTGCAGCGAAAAACATCCTTAAGTACTTGCGAAGGACTAAGGATAATTTTTTGGTTTATGGTGGAGATAGTGAGTTGGTTGTTACTGGATACACCGATGCAAGCTTCCAGAGTGACAAAGATGATTTCCGATCTCAATCTGGTTTCATATTTTGTCTCAATGGAGGAGCTGTGAGCTGGAGAGCTCTAAGCAGAGTACCATCGCGGATTCTACAACAGAGGATGAGTATATTGCAGCAGCTGATGCATCAAAGGAAGCTGTTTGGATCAAAAAGTTCATTGGTGAGCTTGGTGTAGTTCCTAGCATTGAGAATGGCATTGAGTTGTATTGTGACAACAATGGTGCCATTGCTCAGTCTAAGGAACCCAGATCGCATCAAAGGTCTAAACATGTGCTCAGGAAATTCCATCTCATTCGAGAGATCGTTGGAAGAGAGGATGTGAAAGTAAGCAAGGTTCATACTGAGGATAACATTGCAGATCCTCTGACTAAACCGCTTACTCAACCTAAGCATGAGTGTCATACTAGGTCTATGGAGCTTAAGCATATGGGAGAATGGCTTTAGGTTGTTTACTTCATGTTTACAATTGTAAAGACATTTATTATGCTTTGAATGTTTATCAATAAAAATTCTTTTCTTATTTAATTGTTTGGTTTAGTATTAAATAAAATGTCCAAATAATTTGTGTTTTCAAATAGGATTATCGAAAACGTTTTGATAATGGAACCCTATAAAGTGAACTGAAATCACAATTTATTTAAAGTCCCTAGTCTAAATCACTAAATTGGACATAAGTGATTTATTTAAAAGACTAGTATATAATTAATTGATAGCGCAGTTCCATGGGCTATGGAGACATAGAGATGTCTAATTGATTATATGGATGTATAGTTGATACATTGAGACTTGACCTAATTAGATTCTAAAAGTAGAATCGAACTACTATATTTAGTGGATTCCTTAGACATGAGTATGTCTTAATAACCACAACATAATTAGTTTAACTTTGACACTATTTAACGTCGCGTCGTAAAAGGAGGTTATAAAGGCAGTGATCAGGTGGGCAAAGAATTGAGTGGGAGTTATGGTCATACAAGAGTGGATAAGTCCTCCTATTAAATAGGAATGGTGTCTAGGCCTCTTGATGAGCGAGAACTGGAAAATTGCATGGCCATGCGGAATAGGATTAAAGAGTTAATCTTTATTTGAGTAGTTCGAACTCAGCGATCAAGGAACATAAATTTGAGAATAACATGGTGTTATCAAATTTGGCATTAAGTGACTTAAGGAATTTAGCGTTGCGCTCTTGTCTTCGGACAAGTGAGAGATTGAAGGAATATGTCCTTAGACATCCCGGCAATTACTAAATATAAAAGGAATTATTATAGAGATAATTAATTACGTTAATTTAGTAATCACATTTACTTGCTAGAGAATAAATGTTGGTTAGTAGAACAATATTGATTGAACCTACAACTAAGTTAACCTAATCCTATGAGGTCACACATTGTAGTAACTAATTGAAGTAAGGAAACCGGCCAATAGGAGAAATTAGGGTTAGGTTAGGTCTCTCTCTTATTTTATTCTCCTACTATTATAAAAGATTATAATAGGAGAGAGAAAAATGACGTTCAATTTGACAGTAACTTTTCAAACTGAAAAGAGAGTGAAAACCCTATTATTTCCCTTTGGAAAATCCGGCCACCCTCCCTAAAAAGCAAGAAAGTGAAATCTGTTCATCCTCTTCCTTTCTAGCAAACGTGGGAATTCAATTGGTGCTCGTGGACTAAGTAGAGGGACATCAATTGCTGTTCTTTGATCTCTAGCTCTTGCAATCCGATGGAAAACACGCTACAAAGGTTGTACATTCTTTTCCTTATAATATGATTCATATTTATGTTATTCATGCGATCTTGTGATAGATGTTAGGAAATTTATTTCCTGAAATTCCGCTATATGCATCTATATGTTCCAACACACACGACACTCCAAGACTTTCGTTTACCATCTCCACGCAATTTTACCCAACAAGCTCAACTCAAAAATTACTTATCCAATTTATAATTTGACATAATACTCTGCGGAACTACTTTGTTTTTATACATACTTTTAGGACGAAAAAAGGCAATCTATATGCATGATGAAATAGAGATTATTAATTGGGAAATGTTATATATGTAACATTTCTCTATTTAACTTAATAAAAAAATTATTATTGTCTGCCATTTAACGTGGCTAGATTACTTAATAGGTAAATGCAACAAGTTTATTAGATAAATGCAACAACTCCATCAAATTTGGAAAAATTCAGGGCCTAGCAAGTTATACGATGTGTGCACACGATATAGTATTAGATAAACATGAGGTTTGAAGATAGCTTATTAGATGGAGAGTCGGTTAGTTATAAGAGTGACAATGTCAAGATATTGTTGTTTGGAGTTTATTTATTGATTTAATAGTCAAATCACTTTATAGGAATTTAGAGGCTTGGGGTTTGAAATATGCTTGTTACATGATATTGTTGTTTGGAGTTTATTTATTGATTTAATAGTCAAATCACTTTATAGGAATTTAGAGGCTTGGGGTTTGAAATATGCTTGATACATTTATTTGGTGGTGGGTAATAAAGACTTTACCGAATAATGGAGAATATCATGTGACAAACATCTCTATTATATAAGGGAAACGGGAAGGACTGGTATTCACCTTAAATTACAAATGTATATCTTCAAATAAAAAACAACCAAACTCATCTTTACCAATTTTTAAACATAACAAAAAAGTTAAAAAAAAAAAAACAAGGCTATTACACAACAATTTCTATATGCTTTCACACACATCACGTACATACAAGACTAGTTTGGAAAATGCTAATGGTTCTATTTTGATAGATATAAATAATCTGAAGAAAAATAAACCTTAGAGCAACACCAAACAATGAAGTGCCCAAGTTACGGTTGGATTTAGAGGTCATCGTCATATGTAGTTGCTGTCTTGGCAACTCCAACTGTGAGGAGCTTTTGTCCTTTATTTATTTATAGACTTAATAGTATATCCATGTGAATCAAGTAAATCCTCCTCTAAAGCAAGTCACAATAAATGCAATATCCAAAATGTTTATGACTTCTTACCAACCCCAAAAATATATACTTCATGAACCATATAGTAGGTCATATATTAACCATATAGTAGATCTAAATGAACAAAGTGGCAATAAACATTGAAACATTGGATTTTTAGATTTAATATATAGTAGGTCACATATTTAGATTTGCAAATGACAATTCAATTTATTTGAAAAAGTTTGATCCCAACATGTTTTGGATTTAGATAGAATTGGTGGAGGGAAAGAGTAGAAGGAAGGAGGAAAGTGAGACTTGCGTTTATTTAAAGGGAAAAAAGAATTAAAATCTTCTTTTTTTTATCTCTCCTCTTATCTTCTTTTAATATATATTCGAGTAAAGGAGACTATATCCACCATATTTTCCTCAAATTCTGTTCTCTTCTCCTTATCTTCTTTTAATATATATCCAAGTAAAGGAGACTATATTCATCATATATTCTTCACCTTATGTTCTCTTTAAATATTCTCATCCAAACACATTGAATACAACTTGTAAGAGCGCATCGTTATTCACCTATATATGCTATGCACAAAGCTATTTTTTTTTGTTTATTTTCTCATTTGAAACTTATTGTGCAAATTTTGCTCATTTGGAGGATTTGAAATGAGCAATGTGCAAAACAAATAGTATCGCTCATGGGCAATCATGCATGGTACATTCGGATGTATGATAAAAGTTATAAACTTGTAAACTAAAAGATAAAGGAAAATGAAAATAAATGATCGAGTTAGAGGCTTAGAGCCAAGGTGTACGTGCAAAGTGATCATCTGCAACCAATTTGTTTAATTAGGCCAATCACATTGCTTAAAGAGGATATAATGGCCGCTCGTCTAGACATGGAAATAACAATATGGCTGAATATGATTAACTTTACAAATATGTTAAACCTTTTAATCAAAAGATAAGTATGTGTGTCAAAAACGTGTAAAATTTTGAATCTCGAACATCAAACATCACCTAAAAAACTATCAATGTTATCAAAGCGCAAATATGAAAGCCTCTCATTTTTTGGCAAGAAACAACCTTTCTTTCTCACGAACTCCTGTGGAATGTGCTTTGTATTTCAAAATTGTGCCTTTTCTCATTTTTGAAGGCCCAATTTATTGCTAAAAAATAATAAAATGCATGTAGTTCCGATTAATTAATAATCTGGTAATTGGCTAATTGATGCCTCCACCAATATCAAAAGTGATAATAGAGAAGAAATGGTGTTATTAGAATGAACCATGTTTCGGGTGTGAAACAGTGGACGTCAAGGGTTGACGGCCTGTGGAAGACGGACAAGGCTTGGCGACGTCAAGTATGTCGGTGTAGAATGATTTGGATTGTCGGGATACCTGCACAATGAGCAAGGATGACTGACCTCGGGGGGTTGCCGAGGAAACCCACTCCGATGCCTAAGTCAGATAAGGTACGCTGGGTAAGTACAGGTAAAGTGGGTAGGTGAACAGTAAATTATGTACCTTGGAGTCAGTGCAGGTGGGCTATGTATAGTATATTACCAATAGGTCGGTTTTCCATTGGTGAATCTCGGATATACACGTGTACTAAATCATCAGATCCGTACACGTATACGTCACTGCCTAGACACGCTGTCAGGCCGGCAAGTCTGACATGTAATCTGTCAGACCGTCAAGTCGGGTCATGGAATTACTATCCTTAGTGATTCCAGTCATGGTCCGTGTGATGCCGGCAAGTGTTTGTCGGCATATACTTATGACACCGACAAATATAAGCGAGTTTATACACTCCCGTACAACTAACCCCCCAAAGTGATGGCAGTGTACCGTCATTACTTTGTCGGGACTCTGTCAGGTTTTTTCATTTGAAAAAATGGCGCTGCAACTTCACGTGGGGTCTTGCCACGTGTTTTGATCTGCTCGTGGCAGTTGGAGTGTGCGCGATATTGGCCGTTCGTTTTTTGCTTTAATTAGTACAGTTATTCTTTTTCTCTCTCCTTCATTTCTTTTCTTCTTCGAGCGACCCTTCTCCTTCCCTCACTAGTACAAAATAGACGATTTGCGTCGGATGCGAAGTGCCTATTTGCGTCGGACATGGGTCCGACGGCACAGGCCTCGACGCAGATCAGTATACAGGATCTGCGTCGGACCCTACCAAACGTGTGACGCAGATGCCTCCTCCCCCTTCATACAGAGCAAAAGACTCATCTGCGTCGCATGAAGAGTAAAGTGCGACGCAGATGGCCAAACCAGCAGCCCAGCTCACTCATGTGCATCGCACGTAGCACTACATGCGACGCAAATGAACATCATCTGCGTCGCATGTAGTGTACATGCGACGTACATCAGGCTTATCAACCCATGATATTCACTCTTTTGATCAAATCGCAAAAAGACAAAAAAAAAAAAAAAAATCAGTATCCACAAGAAAATCGAGGAAGAAAAGATGAAAGTAACTTAATTTCATTAAACAAAAATGTAATTTACACATATGGCTTACAAATTTTACCAGATCTAAAAAAAAATTGAAAGTAACTTACAACCACTAGTACAGAATCGACAAATTCGTATAAAATACAAAGAATTCATGAACATATATAATGCAACAAATTCGTGAAAACTAATATAATACAACAATTCGTATACAACCTAACCCATTCATTTCTAGATTCAAGATTTATCTTCAAAAAATGTAAAATTAAAACTGAATCTAGAACAATTCCATCTGAAAATAATGCAGCCGACGTTTTCCGATGAGCTCGAGGGAGACGACTTCGGGAAGAACCAATTCCATATCTGAAAATGAAAATAAGAATTTCAGAAAATTCTAGATCTGAAAATAAACCCTAAAAATGCCGAAAAAAGTAAACAAAAAAATCAGTTTTTATTTTCAATTGGATGAATTAAGTCAGTTTTTATTTTTCAAATGCCAAAAAAGTAAACAAAAAAAATCACATATAAAAGTTTTTATTTTTCAGATCTGAAAATGAAAAAACTGAAAACTAAAATAGAAAATCAGATCTTAAAATGAAAAAACGAAATTGAAAACTAACTTTTTTTTCTTTTATGCAGGTTGAAGACGCTGAAGATTCGTTCGCCGGAAGGTCACCGCTGAAGGTCACCGTTTGCTGAAGGCCACCGCTGAAGGTCACCGCTCGCTGAAGAATCGCTCGCCGGAAATCGAAAAAGGGGCTCGACGGATTGTGAAGCAGATTGTGTTGATGAATTGCAGACGATCTTCATGCAAAAATGGCGATTGTGAAGCAGGCGAATTGAAGTTTTGTGTGCGAACTTGGGGGATTTGAAGAGAAACCAGAGATTTCTATTTGGGAGAGAGAGAGAGAGAGGTGTGGGGTTTGAAAAGAAACGGCTGAGAATTGAAAGGGTAGGTAGATTTGAAAATAGTGGGAGGCGACCTAATATGAAACTCTATCTGCGTCGCATGGACCATAGGTCCGACGCACATGGGTATTTCCAAGCGGGCCTCAAGCTATGTGCGTCACACGTGGGCTTCATGCAACGCGCATAGCTTCTGTTATGTGCGTCGCATTTTTGGCCCATCCGACGCACATGATGTTTTGCGTCGCACGCTAGTTCAATACGACGCACATAGGTCGTCTTTTGCGTCGACTCCCTGTTGCATGCGACGCAAATGAGTCTTCTGCGACGTTTGTCCTGTTGTGCGACGCAAATGAGGAGACGCAAATCGTCGTTTTTCTACTAGTGCCTGGTAATTCTCTCTTCTCCCTAAGCATTTTCTTTCCATATTTCAAGGTTCCGGTTCCATTTTTCTGCTTTTTCACTTTCTTTTACTTCGCGCACCTCTTTGATACTTCCTAACTACACTTTATTTTTGGTGGGTTTCAGTTTCCCGGTGAGAGTTCGAGTAGAATTTCGCAATTTCTCGGGTTAGGGTTTCCCCCCTTTTCAAGTTAAAGTTTCAAACTGTCTTCAAGTTTCCACTTTTCTGGGTTCCGATTTTGTTTTTCTTGCTTGAAATTCTTTCTTCGGGGTTGTGGGTATGTCTAGCATGTCTGAGGATAGCCAAAACGAGCCCGAGGACTATACCACGGCCCTTTTTGGGTCTGACCCAGAGTCTCTAGAAGTTTCTTCTAAAGAGACCCCCACTCATTTGGAAGACGACGGTGGTGGCCCTCCCACTCCCGAGGATGGTGGTAGTAAGCCTGTTTCGGGCGCTTATTCGGGGTCGCGCACCTTTTCAGTGACGCGCGAGGAGGTACGACAAAGTTTGTCGGACCTCCAGACCGAGGAAGTAAAGGGGAAGCGCCCTGCTGAGGCACAACTTTCTTCGGAGCTCCTTAAAAAGATCCGCCACGAAACTCTTGGGGAATTAATTCCTACACCGCCAGATACTCCCTCTGGTGCGGTGGAAATTAAACCCATCAGTCGCGAGTATTGGTTAGCGACTAATGAGCATGCCATATACGAGTATGGTACGAATTTGGGAAGGGCTGAAGTTACCATGGCGGTTCCCCCCTGCCTAGGATGATGTTGGCGTTTCTCATGAGCCCACTGATTGGGCAATGCTTTGAGTAGGGGTAAGTTAAGCCGAGAAGAAAGATATCGGTGGAGGAAATTTGGCGGCCGATCTAGAGCTGCTACCAATCCTGTGTTGAAAAGGAATGAGCCCCCTGAGCTTGTTGATTTATGCTCGTCCCATTCTGAGAAAACGCCTTTAGAAAAGACTAAAGTTAAGAAGACCACTCGGGTTGTCGGGAGCTCGAGTAAGACTCCTACAACTATTAGCTCTGCCGCCAAGTCTGACGATGGTGAAGATGGTGATGACGAGAGGCAGAGCGGGAGTGAAGATGATGATGACGATGGTGAAGACGATGTTGGTCTTGAGGACGAGTACTTGCCAGAGGACAAATGCGAGGGTCCTTGTAAGATGACACCGGAGGCTGCTTGGCTAAGGGACGCCAAGAAGTATGATTATTGCTCCGCTGCTGCTAAGCTGTATAAATTGTCGGTTGAATATGAGCTTATTTTGCCGGGTCCTGATGACGTTATAATTCGTCCCCCTGAGGGGTGTGTAGGAGTGTATAGTTACCATTTAGAATACGGGTTACGTTTCCCTATGGACCGACATCTTGTAGACCTTCTTGTCAGCCTTAATGTTTGTTTGGCTCAACTCACTCCCCTAGCCATCCGTCATCTCATTTGTTACATATGGACTTGCCGGTTTTATAACTTCCCTCTGACCTTCAATCTGTTTAAACACCTTCACAACCTCAAACGTGATGGGTCGAGTCATGGTGCTAAAACGGATGATGTTGAGGCCGGCAAGAATCAAGGATGGTATTCTTTGTATACTGCCAGAGGCAAACTGTCCGTCTTCCCCCGCATGACCTCGTTAAAAGGTTGGCGGCAGAAGTGGTTTTGGTTGCGAGTCTCTGAGTCCTATCCTTTGCGTCGTTGGTTTACTAAACCTAGGCGTAAGTTGGAGCATATTGCCATTGCTTCTTTGAATGAAAAAGAAGAAAAGGCTTTTTTCTCATTTTGATACAGTTCCCCCTGCCGGCAAGAAAGGTAGGCCCTTGCCGAAGGTTTGGTTGCCGCATCCCCGGTATATTTTGGGGAACATTCCCTTGTCTGCTACTGGGATGTGCCGAACTCACCCATCCGGTAAGGATGGTAAGGGCCGACAAACATGTGCTTGTTTTCAATTGTTGTTTCTTCTTCTTCTTTTTTTTTTTTTTTACTTACTGTTGTTCTGTATTCTCTTTCAGCCTTAAAAGCTTTGGACCGCAAGTATTTGGGAGTGAATCAGCGTTGGGCCCTTATAACCACCATGCTTGAAATGCCTCCTCTTGGGAAAGAAGCTGAGTCTATTGTTGCCTTTGCTAAGGCCCAGCATGCCGGTCAATCTGGCACCAAGAAAGACGGCAAACCTTATTCTCGCCGACAAGCACCGAAAAAGGATGTTGCTGGAAAGGCTTCCAATGTTTTGCCGGCTGTGAGGGGTGGCCTTACCAAGAGAGGGGACAGTAGGGCCCAATCTGAAAGCAGGCGTCAAACTCCCGACAAGACGATCTCTCCTATGGAGGTCGCTAAGCCCGTCGACATTAATTCTGCTCCCGTCAACATATCTGATTCTCCCCATGATAACAAAAGGAAATTGTCTACTTCCCAATCAGACCTTAAGTTTGCTGAAGTCTCTGCCGGCAAGCGTCCTGCCTTGCCTATCGAAGAGAGAGATTAGATCTTTTCTAAGATTCCTGACGGCATATCCTTCAAGGGCGACAACTTCATAGAGTCTGGGCAAGTAATGATTCCTCCCGCTCATCCTTTTTTCCAACATGACGGCGTTCCAGCTCACCCCGTTAGCACTTGGCAACCTATTATGGATGTCGAGACTAATGAGTCTCTGCAATTCGATTTCCCTGAGCTTGGCGGTAATCTGGGGTGGCGAATTTTGCGAAATTTACAACTCACATTGGATAGGCCTATGGATGTTGTTCATACTCCTGCCGTTGTTGCTTCTCATAAATTTATGGAGGTAAGAGAACGCTTCTTTGTCGGTTACTAATTTTTCAGCTATTTCACTTGCTTACTTTTCTTTCTTTTTCCTCTCTGCAGGCCGCCAATGCTTTGAACAATTTTACACGGTCATACTAATTGGTGTGTGAACAAAAGGATGCTTTTGCTAACACTTGCAATGGGCTTAAACGCCAATTGGAGGCCCAGAACATGGCTAAGGAGGATTATAAGCAGAAGACTGACGCTGCCGCCAAAGAGAAGATAAAGAAGGAGGTAGAGAAGTTCAAGGAGCAGGCAAAGAATGCTGAGCTGACCACCAAGCTAGCTGCTGCTGAGAAAGAACTTGTTGCCAAGCAGATATCGGTTGAAGAGTATCGAGACTCTGATGAGTTCGTGAATTACCTCGTTCAACGTCATGCCGGTGGGTGGTCAGCTGCCATGCGTTGTGTTTTGCGGGAGCATCCTGATTTTGATTGGGATTCGGTTGAGACAACGTATGGTGCCGACAAACACAAGCATCCCTTGCCTGAGGAGAAGGAGCCTGTTGCCGAGTTTCATGTTTGTAATGCCGACCCGCGCTATGACATGGAGGTTGATGATGGTGATGACGCCAACTCCAAGAATGATCAGATGTCGACTGATGATGTTGTCGTTGATGGCAAGTAGGGGTTTTGGCGGTTTTCACCTGTTTCATCTGTTTCTTCAAACAGTTTATGACTTCTGTTTCTGAGATGTTGGGAAAACTTTTAAGTCTCTGTTAAGCCGATTATCTTTTATCTACTCTTTTGTATGAACATGTTTTCCTTTTTTATCTTTGTTGTTAACAAGTTACTTTGTTTAAAACTGTTATGTTTTGGGTGCATGCCGCCATGCAATGATATGTTTACTTATTGACTATCTGAGTGTCTTAGTTCTTTTATCTTTACTTGAACTTTTGTTAGTGCGATTTTGTCGGGTACCGACAATTTATTTGCACCTCACAAGTAAGTTTTGATTTATTTCATAACTTTTGTTAGTGCGATTTTGTCGGGTACCGGCAATTTATTTGCACCTCAGAAGTAAGTTTTAATTTATTTCATAAGTGCTGGTTCGCAACCATAGGCACTTGTTATGGCTTTTTTGTTGAAAATGTATGATTAGGAATCATATACATTTCTAAGTGTTAGTTGGCAACCATAAACACTTGTAGGGAGCCTAAACAAGATTTTCTTGTTTTTCGGAAGACAATTGGCGGTAAGATGCTGCCTTATAGGTGGTCAGCTTTTCTTTTTCATTCATATGTGCTAGCCCCCTTGTAGGTGGTGGACTTAGACACTTTCCAGCCTATTTCAAGGAGCTAGAATAAAAGTGCAAGGTACAACATTTTCATTCTTAGACAAAATATTTCTTAAGTACACTTGCATTCCAACTATTGGCCAGCAGCTTGCCGTCCATCTTACTTAGCTTGTAAGCGCCTGGTACTATCTCTTCCTGTATGATGTATGAGCCTTCCCAGTTGGCGGTGAGCTTTCCCTCAGTATGGGCCTTGCCCGTTGCTGCTATTCTTCTCGAAACTAGGTCGCCAGCTTTGAGAGGTCGATAATTTACTCGCTTGTTGTAAGCTCTTTTCATTCTATCCTTCGAAGCCGCCAACTTGACTTCTGCCGCCAGCCTGACTTCCGACAAAAAGTCCAGAGCTTCCTTTTGCAACTGCTCATTACTTTCTTCTTTAAAAATTTTGATTCTGAATTTCGGCAAACCAACTTCCACAGGCAGAACAACATCTACTCCAAATGCCAGTCTGAATGGACTTTCTCCTGTTGATTCTTTTTCTATTGTCCTGTTTGCCCATAGTACCTCTGGTATCTTCTCGGCCCACAACCCCTTTAGATCATCAAGTTTCTTTTGCAATGCACTGAGGATTTGTTTGTTGGCCGCTTCTGCCTGGCTATTACTTTGTGGGTGGCACACTGAAGAATAGGCAAACTTGACCTTGAAGTCCGCCAAGTATTTCTGCACTGGCTTACAATCGAACTACACGCCATGGTCAAACACAATGGCGGTAGGAATGCCGAATCTGGTGATGATATTGTGCCAGATGAACTTAATAGCTTGCTGAGCCTTGATCATGGCGGTAGGCTCAGCCTCTATCCACTTCATAAAATAATCGATGCCGATAATTAGGAATTTCCTGCCGCCAGTGGCCGTGGTGAATGGCCCCAGAATGTCCATTCCCCATTGTGCAAATGGTATGGGGCATAAAATGGGTTGTAAGTCATTTGCCGGCAAGTTGATGATTGGCGTGAACCTCTGGCATTTATCGCACTTTTTCACATACTCTTGTGCATCTGCCACCATAGTTGGCCAATAGAATCCTGCCCTGAGAGCTTTATGAGCCAGCGTTCTGCCGCCAATGTGATTTCCACAAATGCCTTCATGGATTTCCTCCATAACCTTTGTCGCCTCATATGACGTTACGCATTTAAGTAGTGGTAAAGAGAATCCCTTTTTGAACAATTCTCCTTGGTAGATGACGAACCAGCTAGCCCCTTTCTTAACCTTGGTTGCTTCTTTCTTTTCTTCCGGCAATTCTCCAGTTAATTTGAACTTGACTATATCAGAATACCATTCATCATGACTGGTGATTGTGGCCGCCAACATCTTTTGTTCAATACTCTTTTCCTTCAATACTTCTACCATGACGGTTCTTTCAATGTCGATTAGCGACGAACTTGCCAGTTTGGACAGGGCGTCAGCTTGACTATTTTCTGCTCTTGGAATGACATTTATCTCGAAACCTTGAAATTGTGAAGTCATCTCCCTCACCATCTCGAGATATTTTATCATTACCGGCTCTCTGGCCTCATACTCCCCCTTAATCTGACTACCGACAAGCTGAGAGTCTGTGAATAGATGAACTTTCTTGGCGTCAGCCGCCAAGCATAACCGCAAGCCCGCCAAGGTTGCTTCATATTCCGCTTCATTATTCGAGGCCTTGAACGAAAATCTGATGGCATATTCAAACACATGTCCCTCTGGTGACGTCATAACTATGCCGGCGCCTGACCCATGTTGAGCAGATGAGCCGTCAGCTGATACTTTCCAAGTACCAACTTCTTCGACCTCTTCTTCGTACGTTGCTTCAACGATGAAATCCGCCAAGGCCTGGGATTTAATTGCCGATCTGGGCTTGAATTCTAACTCAAATTCTGACAACTCAATGGCCCACTTCAACAATCTGCCGGAAGATTCTAGCTTTTGCAAGGCTTTCTCCAGAGGATGGTTCGTCAAGATCTGGACCGAATGTGCATCAAAATACGACCTTAACTTTCTTGCCGCCACCAATACTGGATATGCTAACTTTTCAATGAGTTGATATCTTTTCTCTGCCGGGTTCAAAACATGGTTGACAAAGTAGACCGGTAACTGTTCTTTGCCTTTCTCCACAAGAAGCAGCGCTGCTACTGTTCTCGGCGTTGCCGACACGTACAGCTGTAGTTTATCTTGTGGTAGTGGCCTGGCAATAGTGGATAACTTGCTCAAATGTTCTTTAACCATGGCGAAAGCTTTTGCCTGCTCTTCTCCCCGATCAAATTCTTTGTTTCCTCTTAGGATCTTGAAGAAAGGTAGAGCTTTGTCAGCAGACTTGGAGATCAACCTGGTTAATGTCGCCATTCTTCCAGTCAATCTCTGAATATCCCTCACACTCTTGGGCTCTGGCAAATCAATGACGGCCTTCACCTTGTCGGGGTTGGCGTCAATTCCTCTTTCGCTAACCAGGAAGCCCAGAAACTTGCCGGATTTGACACCGAATACACACTTCTTTGGGTTTAACTTCATCTGGAAATGCCTCAATGTTTCAAATGTCTCTTGCAAATCTTTCAAGTGATCCTTCTCCGTCTTGCTTTGCACTATGGAGTCGTCAACATATACCTCCACATTTCTCCCCCTTTTGAGCCTCAAACACCTTGTCGACCAATTTTTGGTACGTTGCCCCTGCATTCTTCAGCCCAAAAGGCATAGCCTTGTAGCAGAATATGCCGGCATCTGTGACAAATGTCGTCTTCTTTATGTCCTCCTCAAACAAAATTATTTGATGATAACCAGAGTAAGCATCCATGAAGCTCAGCATGGCGTGTCCACTAGTTGAGTCGACAAGCTGGTCAATTCTCGGCAGTGGGTAGCAATCTTTCGGGCAAGCCTTGTTGAGGTCTGTAAAGTCAACACACATTCTCCACTGTCCACTTGCCTTCTTGACCATGACGACATTTGCCAGCCATGACGGGTAATCGCACGGTTCAATGAAATCTGCTGCCAAAAGTTTGTTGATTTCTTCCTTGATGGCCCTATTTTTCTCTGCCGAGAAAGTTCTCTTTTTCTGCTTGATGGGTCTAACTGCCTCGTCAACATTCAAATGGTGCACCATCACTCTTGGGTCTATGCCCGGCATCTCGTCAGCGGAGAAGGCGAACACATCTGCATTTTCTCTGAGTAATGTAACCAAATTCACTTTGACCTCTTGGTCCATGTCGGCACCAATCTTGATGGTCCTTTCTTTGTTACCGTCAATCAACTCGATTTCTTCAATTTCGCCCCCACGCCGACATGTTTCAACTGGCCTAGGCTGCAGCTCTTCACTGGTTATCTTCTTGTCCTCAAGGACTTGTCGGTTGCATGTTCGTTTGGTGGTCTCACCGCCAAGCTCTCCTTCTGCTTTTCTTTTTTGGTTTGCCCCCTTCATCATAGTGTGGTAGCATGACCTAGCTGACTCTTGACTGCCCTTAAGTCTCTCTGGTTGCCCGACATTAGACATGTACACCATGGTCAAGTGGTACGTTGACACTACTGCCAGTGCATCATGAATTAGCGGGCGCCCAATGATGGCATTGAATGCTGCTCGAACGTCAACTACTAGAAACTCCACCATTAAATCTCTGGCCTTCTCATTGTGGCCAATCTTGACCGGAAGCTTTATGGACCCTTTTGGTATGACGGAATCCCCTGTAAAGCCTGTTACGGGGTAGCTAACTCCCTTCAAGTGCTCAATGCCATTGTTCATCTTGTTGAAGGCAGTCATGAATAAAATGTTGGCAGAGCTCCCGCCATCTACCAGTACCCTGTGAATGGCGCAATTTGCAACATTCAGAGTAATGACGAGAGGGTCGTCATGCGGGAAGATTATACCTTCTGAATCTTTCTTTGTGAAGGTTACTGTTGGCATGGTTGGCGGTTCTGGCCATCGGTGAGTCTCATGCAGATTGACTTGATGACGGAACTCTTTCAAACTTGCTTTAGCTCCACTTACTGTCCCGCCATGCGTAGGACCGCCGGCTATGACATGTATGACCGTCAACCAATCCCGGACCAGGGTGTTCCTCTGGGGTTCCTCGACATGATTTTGATCCTGGTCATGCCGGCCTGAATCATGTCGGCTAGCTTCTTGCCTAGACTTGTACTGGGTAAAATACCCTCTCCTGATCAGATCTTCCAAATTGTTATTTAGATCTTTGCAATCTTCAGTGATGTGGCCGTGATCTTAATGAAAATCACACCACTTGTTCCTGTCGCGGCCTTTGTGGAACATCTTTCGAGGGCGCTGCCACTTGTCATCATCCTTATGCATGGCGAAGATCTGTGCCCCGGGCTTGGTTAGGGGCGTATAGCTTTCAAACTTTTCCTTCTTCTCTTTGCCCTTGATGACACTAGTGTGGGCAACCTCTTTCTTAGTATCCTTCGTGCCTTGACCCCCTCGCTTTTCCTCCTTGGCGATTTCAGAATCACCTCTCCTCATATTCGAGGCTCGATCAAACTCTTCACTTTTTATGAATTCATTGGCTTTTCCTAGTACAACCATCAAGGTCTTTAAACTTTTTCTCCCCAAATAGCTTCTGAAGTCGCCATGCTTTAGGCCCGACATCAAAGCTAGCACGGCAACCTCCTGTTGCAAGTTGGGTATTGTTACCGCTTCTCCATTGAATCTTCCCAAGAAATCTCTGAGGCTTTCATTTTCGCCTTGCTTTAGAGCCATGAGTTCTCCAGTAGTTCTTTCCCGCCTTCTGTTACTGACAAACTGCATCTGGAACTCTGCTGACAGCTGGTAAAAGTCTGTGATAGATGCCGGTGGCAGGCTTCTAAACTATGTATGTGCTATGCCCGACAAAGTTGCCGGGAAAACCTTGCACCAGATGGCGTCTGATTGGGTGTAGAAATGCATATGTCCCTCATATGCCGACAAGTGATCAACTGGGTCTGTTGTGCCGTCATAATTACACGATGGCATCTTGATGCGTTGCATGGGTTCTTCCAAAATCTCTCTGATGAAAGGTGAGCCCCTAGGTGTGATGGGGGCTCGTTGCCGTCCTGAATAGGTACTGAATGTCCTACCATACTGGCTAATGTCACCTCTTGTCTCCCTCATAGTGCTCTCTATGTCATCATAGACAGGCTCAGTGTACTTGTCGGTATCTCCATCTTCCTCTGTCTAGAGAGTTTCTTCATCATAACCTGCTTCCGCTATCTCCTTTCCAGACGACGTCCATCTTGAGAGAAAGGCTTCGTCCTTCTCAATGGGTTGCCATCTCGATCACGACCAATGACCCTTCCAGGACGCTTACTTGACGAGCTGTTAACCTGATTGCCGGAAGCTACGACATCAAGTACTGCCCTGGCGGCTTGGATTTATTCTGGAGTGAATTGAGCGATGCCGGAGGACGGTGTTCTGCGGTGTGGACCTGTCGGGGTTATGGGATCAGGTTCAGGTGAGTCAGGCTCTTCATCTTCTACATAGACAGGATCAGGATCATTAATAGGACCGCCATACTTAGTTGTGACGGGGTTGCCGTCAGGATCGACGTTGCCGATAGTGTTGGGGTCCATCCCCTCCTTCTAGCGCCAATTGTTTCGGGTGTGAAACAGTGGACGTCAAGGGTTGACGGCCTGTGGAGGACGGACAAGGCTTGGCAACGTCAAGTATGTCGGTGTAGAATGATTTGGATTGTCGGGATACCTGCACAATGAGCAAGGATGACAGACCTCGGGGGGTTGCCGAGGAAACCCACTCCGATGCCTAAGTTAGACAAGGTACGCTGGGTAAGTACAGGTAAAGTAGGTAGGTGAACAGTAAATTACGTACCTTGGAGTCAGTGCAGGTGGGCTATTTATAGTATATTACCAATAGGTCGGTTTTCCATTGGTGAATCTCGGATATACAAGTGTACTAAATCATCAGATTCGTACACGTATACGTCACTGCCTAGACACGCTGTCAGGCCGGCAAGTCTGACATGTAATCTGTCAGACCGTCAAGTCGGGTCATGGAATTACTATCCTTAGTGATTCCAGTCATGGTCTGTGTGATGCCGGCAAGTGTTTGCCGGCATATACTTATGACACCGACAAATATAAGGGAGTTTATACCCTCCTGTACAAACCATGCAATAGATATTACATGTAAATAAAGGATTGAAAATTGCTAAATTAACTTCTCTTCCGAAATGGCGGATGATAAGAACCCTTACAAAAATTTGTGTTTGTCTTGACTCCTAAGGGAAAAAAATTAAGAAACTGAACGTAACAAAATTTACGAATTAAGAAACTTTTCATGTAGTATATGGTCTAAGGTTTGTGATGGTAACCCTTTTTCCTCCATTTAGTTCTTTAGCTATCATCTGAATACAGTACAGTGTAAGCAATTTGCTCATGGACGCTACGTACAGTATGCAAGTTGGCTACCGCGATCCGTGAGCATACTTGAAAGACACAAAGTGAGAGTAGTAAAGTGAATAAGGTCAAGAACTTCGGATACGAGATTGAGCTTTATGTGATCAATGCATTGCTCTTCACTGCCTTGATTTGCCACGCCAAGAAAGCTATCTAGGAAGTAGGAACATATCTCCATCAAAGAAAAAAAAACAGTCCTAGATTTCTTACGTTAATTTGGTGTTTTGGATTAGCATATTTGTGGTCAATTTGTTTGAAACAACTACCCAACTAACGTTGAAGTCCAATATCGTCATGTCATTTCTTCCCATACTTTCTCTTTTTTAATAAAGAGATGAGATACTCTGAAATAGGGGTGTTCACTTCAGATTATCCGATCCGAAATTTTGAATATCCGAAATTCCCGGATAAAAGAAAGTGCGATACGAATCCGATCCAAAATTTTCGGATACTAAAAAAATTGGATCGAATCAGATATCCGGTAACTAGAAAGTTTGAATTTTTCAATGAAAAGCTCGAAAAAAGTTTCGGATCGGAATGGATCACCGGGTATTTTCGGATATCCGGTTATGGAATCGGATATTTTCGGATCAGAAATCTAAATATCTCCGAAAAATATCTGAATGTTTCGGATATCCGAAAATAAAAATTTCCGATCCATATCAAATCCGAAAATTTTCGGATATCCGATCCGAAATATCCATACGCCAAAAAAGCGGATCGGATCGATCGGATAAGATATTTATGAATACCCCTACTTTGAAATAAATAATTGTTCTAACGGAACTTTCTTTCATACTGCGAATTGGTCGTTGCTTCCAAATCATTAATTATTTTCTAGTCGTTATTTTTTTTACTTTATTTTATAACTAAATTAAATATAAATTACTACCTAGCAATTATAGTATCAATTTTGATAACTAATTATCTAATTTCTCTGTTTAAGTGGCTCACTTAAACGTCTTGATTTTCCTAGTTTTAAAATTCTACTAAGGAAATACACAAATTCTTGAAGGTAATTGTTACACCATAACTTATGGTAATAACAACCCAAAAACCACCGCTTCTTTTTGTAAAAAAACTCAAATGACATGATATAAATGACAAAATTACATCAGATTCATGTAATTATTTGTGTAGTCCGTGTCATTTTTGTTAGAATTTGTGCCATTATGTACGTGTCACGTGTGAGATTTTGTTACACAATAAGTTATGATGTAACATGTTACACCCAAGCACTCAAGGAAATATGTTCATTTCAACTTATGTTTCCTGAACTAATCTTATTTTTTTCATAATTTTTCTTTTTTATTTTAACCTTTATTTTGCGGTCTTTTTTTTTTCTGAACTTGTCTTTATTTTTTTTGTTCTTTTAATTGTTTTTACAGTATGTAGCGGAATTAATATTTATATATATGATTTTTTTGATAATAACCACCTTATGTTTTACCCACTTTGAGAATAACCACCTTATACTTCTTTTTTATTCTCAAAGTGGGTAAAACATAAGATGGTTCTTATCAAGCTTATTGAAAATCGAATAGTTTGCTATAAAATTTCTTTCATGATATGTCGTGGTGTCACTTTTTATGCCTTTTAAAAAGTTATCTTTTATATATATATATATATAGAGAGAGAGATTTATTATCGTATCTATTTATGTGACTAACATTCCATATATTCCACGTGATCAAAACTAGTTACACAATTATTTAATGACCATTTGATGTCAAAGAACATGCAATACTTTTTAACTTACACATGTAATCATGCTTATTAATTAATAGTAATGACTTTTACATGTTTTTTTCTTTAGGTTTTGCTCCTGTATATAATTTCTCCATTTTTTTGTTAATTAGTTATTTGATTATGGTTCAAAATTGTCTATGATATTAATAGTTTAAATAAACTTATAAACATAGATAGGATCAAATAAAGTTAATGGATCACATTTAGATAATATGGAATACAAGAAGTAAACTTATAGTTTATGTTGTTTCAATTCAGTGTTAACAGACTTAACACTACCGCATCCTAGAATGAGCGTGTAAGAAAACCTTTTTAACTTTTTGAGATGTACTCTTAAGTTTGATTTGAATGGTGTGATTATCTAGAAATCTAAATTAGTCGGAATCAAGTAGAGTTCAAAACAATTAGTTGATCTTAAAAAGATTATGTAACAAACGGACGGACATCATAGATTCACAAGCTCCAATAAGTTTACGAGTACAAACATAGAGATGTATTGTCACACCAATAGATGACCTCCACAAACATCAACATTTTTTGCAACAGGCGGCAGGTGTATGTGTATGCTTTTCATTCTTTATTAGTCTTGCTAACTTATTGAGGTTCTAATGCTTTCAACTAACAACTTGCTTTACTTTTTCATATATTATAAACATGTGGAGGGGAATATAAAAATCTGATTGGGGTTTGCCGTCATTCTATGTGGCTCAAATAGATAGCTTAATTCATGGTAAGTATATGATATATGTAAGGTGACGCAAGAAAATTCACAGATGGCTAACAAATAATTAGGGAAAGGTACGTAGGTTTAGTGACAAGTAAGAAAGAGAAAGGAAGAGAAAAAAAGGGGTGGGAAAGAAGTAGGAGTTTTGTCAAATTAGTTTGTCACAATAAATATTCGAACAAAATCTTGATAGAACAAATAAAAAATTGGACAGAATCTTTCGTCAGAACAATGTCATTAAGAGACGATAAGTCAATGATTATAAAAACTCAAAGCAATTACAATGGTCATTATTATGTATCAATCAATAAGATTTCATATTAGATATCTGAGATTGGTATATGTTGCCAACATAAGCTACGCCTACATCCTTATACTTGGAATTTGGGAGTACCTAAATTTTAAATAAAAGGGTTGTGTAACTTTCAAAAAAAAAATCATATAATTAAGTATGATATTAAACTTAATTACTATATATCCTGGAAAACGAGTTTCATAGAATTAGAAGTAGATAACTTTATCTGATAAAACTACATATCATAAAACACGTAATACATATTTGATTCTCACACGTACTAACACAACTAAAAGTCAAAATTGAAAATTATACATATGAAGCTTGATATTGTTCTTCCAATATATAGCCTTAAAATACCCTCATTGGATGAATAATATGTAGCCACTTACCAAATTTTTTGTGATCACTAGTCACATTATAGATAATGCACATTCCTTAGTACGAATATATAGAGCTTACATTGCAAACATGGATAAATATATTTCTATCTCCGCCAACTAATAAAAATGTCGTATATATTGAACCTTCTAATAATTTTTTTGCTAATCTTATCAAAGTAGTTCTTGTGGAAAATCTGCATGAAGTAGTAATTCCGCATCATATAGTTTCACATATGATAAATCAAGGAATTGATTTAGGTGGTAATTAATACCTTCTACTTAACACTGTGATTGTTATTGGGATATAAGGAGTCAGTTATTACGTTTGATAGATTGTTAACCCGATGTTAGGAATCGGGGTGTTGTAGTTTGATTAATGCGGAACAAAATCAATGAAATAATAAGAATGAGAAAAGCAATAAAGAAGAGAAACAAAAGAACACAAGGATTTACGTGGTTCGGTCAAAATAGACCTACGTCCACAGGTGGGGGATTCGAGCATCTTCACTATGATGGAGAAAAACAGAGAGAATAAATACAAGGAGTCCTAAATTCTAGAGGCTAAAAGTGTTTCATAAGTTGTGTATATAATAATGAGCACTAAGAGGTCCTATTTATAACATAAGAAACCCCGTACAAAAAATCCTAGAAAATACTCCATATAAAACCCTAAAAAAAATCAAATTCGAAAAATCGTAAAACCGCGTCAAAACCCAGCCGCCCAATCGGGTCGGGCGACATCCACCCGATCGGGCGGTCATTAAAATTAAACTGGCTGACGTTTCGCGCCCGATCGGGCGGTCATTAAAATTAAACTGTCTGACGTTTCGCGCCCGATCGGGCGACATCCGTCCGGTCTTGATTCGCTAGGGCGCCCGACCCGGTCAGGCGAAATTCCAGTTCGGCATCGCTTCGTAGAACAGCCATAATTTTCTCGTTTCTCAGCGGAACTGGGCATATGACCTATCGTTTGAAAGCCCTTGGAATAAGCTTTCACCTCCAATTTGAATCACATTAAAACCATTTATAGATTGAGAGATATGTGCATTCAAAGTTAGCCTTATGCCATTCACAAGATTTCAAGTCACAAATAACAATCTCCACCTTGACTTGAAACCAATCAATCAAGATACCTCCACCTTGAACCAAAAGTGATGCTCACCATAAAACCTCCACCTTAAACAAAATTCCATAATCCTACTCACTTTAGGCAACCCAGAAAACGGACATCTTCTATAATTGTGTACCGATGCGTCTTCGAACACAAAACTCCGTATACGAAACCATCACATGGCCTAGATTGAGAGTATAAAGTCACCAACGCCAAACATGTTTACTCAAATTGACCAAACTCTCTTCAAACGCTTCTTCATCTCAACAACAAACTCAAGCAATTCAAGAAAACCAATTGACATCAATAACCTCCAAATTGCAATTGTACTTAACAAAACACAAAAGTACCAAATTTGAGATAAGAAATAGCATAACTAGAACAAAATCTAATGCATAACCAAGATTGTTACAAAAAACTCAAAAACAATCTATCATAGACTCCATAGCAAAATCCACATGGTTTCTCGTTTCACCAAGAGATCTCAAAGGGCACCAATCATAAAGAGATCGTAGAAACCGCAGCCCAAAAACTTGTAATCCTAAAGTACAAGATCATCATCAAGAACATTGTTGGCGATATTTGCGGATTGGTCCTCATTGGACTTTTCCCCATTCTTCTTCTTTAATTTCCAACACTCAGCTTTGATATGACCCTTCACATGACAATAGTTACAGATTTTATTCTTACCAAAATTCTTTCCACCATGAGCAACCAAAGCATTAGTTTGAGCATATTTATTAACCAACTTATTGTCAATTAAATCTCTTTGAGTTAAGGCATCCTTAACATCCTGCAAACTCAAATCATCTCTACCATACAATAAAGTATCTCGAAAATACTTATACGAAGGTGGTAAAGAACACAACAACCTAATAGCCATATCCTCATCATCAATCTCAACATCGATGTTTTGCAAATCCATAATAATAGAGAAGAATTCATCTAAATGAGACTCAAGCGGTTTACCTTCTTCTAGACTGAGATCATGAAGTCTAGATTTGAGTAGTAGACGGTTGGTCACGCTCTTTGTCATATAAAGTGACTCCAACTTCAACCACAAAACCCGCAGCAGTTGTCTCCTTGGCAACCTCTCCCAAAACTTCATTAGATAGACTTAAATGAATCGCCGAGAGTCCCTTCAAATCGATCTCCTCCCACTGATCATCCGTCATACCCGAAGGCTTTTTGGATGCACCTTCAAGAGCCTTGTGACAACCACTTTGAACCAAGATGGCTTTCATCTTCAATTGCCATAGGCCAAAATTTACTTGCCTATCAAATTTCTTAATATTGAATTTCATTGACATAATTGAATCAAACTCGTTCTATAAACACCTAAGATCTTAAACAACCAAGCTCTGATACCAGATTGTTAGGGATCGGGGTGTTGTAGTTTGATTAATGCGGAACAAAATCAATGAAATAATAAGGATGAGAAAAGCAATAAAGAAGAGAAACAAAAGAACACAAGGATTTACGTGGTTCGGTCAAAATAGACCTACGTTCACATGTGGGGGATTCGAGCTTCTTCACTATGATGGAGAAAAACAGAGAGAATAAATACAAGGAGTCCTAAATTCTAGAGGCTAAAAGTGTTTCATAAGTTGTGTATATAATAATGAGCACTAAGAGGTCCTATTTATAACATAAGGAACCCCGTACAAAAAACCCTAGAAAATACTCCATATAAAACCCTAAAAAAATCAAATTCGAAAAATCGTAAAACCGCGTCAAAACCCAGCCGCCCGATCTGGTCGGGCGACATCCACCCGATCGGGCGGTCATTAAAATTAAACTGGCTGACGTTTCGCGCCCGATCGGGCGACATCCGCCCGGTCTTGATTCGCTAGGGCGCCCGATCGGGCGGAATCCGCCCGACCCGGTCGGGGGAAATTCCAGTTCGACATCGCTTCGTAGAACAGCCATAACTTTCTCGTTTCTCAGCGGAATTGGGCATATGACCTACCGTTGCAAAGCTCTTGGAACAAGCTTTCACCTCCAATTTGAATCACATCAAAACCATTTATAGATTGAGAGATATGTGCATTCAAAGTTAGCCTTATGCTATTCACAAGATTTCAAGTCACAAATAACACCCGAGATAGGTCATCACCCCAACTCGAGCATGTGTATGCTATAGCATCTATACTAATATATTAAAAGGCGTTCCTAAGCAAGGAACGATGCCACGTGGCGCCTTCGCTTGGAGTATTTTATGCTATGTAATCCATATACACTAAAAAAATAGAAAATGCATTATGTAAGATTCGATCCTGAGATCACAAGCATATATACTAATATCT
This sequence comes from Beta corolliflora, assembly GCA_947648045.1. Classification (NCBI taxonomy): domain Eukaryota; kingdom Viridiplantae; phylum Streptophyta; class Magnoliopsida; order Caryophyllales; family Amaranthaceae; genus Beta; species Beta corolliflora. Next base: position 5,637,980 of record CANSZD010002913.1, read on the forward strand.
TAACCACTAAACCAAGTGATACTCGATGTTATTATTTCAAAGTAAAATATTAATAAATGAAAGATATAATTACACGGGGTGTAGCCCGGACCTAAAAACTAGTTTAAATGTAAAGGGAGTATGAAACAAATGTTGATTACTTCAATCTGTAATCTTGGATGTGTGAGTCCAAAATTTTGGGTCCTAATTTCAGTCTATATTTAGCATTGTCGTTATTGTGGCTTCATTGGAACCAAGAATTAAGAATGTGAAGTAGTGGAGTAGGATGATGAGATGCTGGCATAGAGCAAAACATCTGAAGCTGAAATTTGATCCCTAACAGATGTTTTATGCCAAATTCTCCCAGGCCTTTTAATGATAATTTTCCCATCTGGACCTTTTAAATTGGTACTCGATAAAATGGCACACACTATTTATTATGAACCACAATCGACAATGCACTGGCCAAAACTGTGTAACACTCTTATCATGTGACATTGTTTTCTGCGTGGTTCGCCTCTTTCTCCCTCTTTTTTGTGTTAAAGGATTTTCCACTTGTTAGGTAATAGTAATACATCCATCTCTTATTAATGTTTGCATTTTGTCTTTTGTAAATAAAATTTAATCCTACGCCAAAATTTAAGGATTTTCCACTTGTTAGATTTTAAATGATTGGCTTACTTGTTGGATTAAAACTTTGTAAATATCTTTTTACTAATACATAGTTATAGATTGTAATAGCTAAAGGTATACAATTAATTGAGACTTGAAAAGGAAAGTATAATCATTAAGAAGAAATAAAAGCACTAACTAAGAGTATATTTGTTTTTTTTTTCTTTTTCAAAATACTAAATATAGAAATATGAAAGCTAGATAAATAGATTATGTCATTCTATGACATCTTTCATAATAAAAAGGATTCGTATAAATTAGCATACGTATTTATTTTATTACACAACCAATATCATATGCATAATCAAAACCTAAAATTAGCGGTGATACCGAACATATATTAATTTCAGCATTTACTTGTTTAATTTGTATTTTCAGGCTCTTCTTTATAATTTATGTACTTGTGTAATAAAAGATAATGCAATTATACATAACATAGTGGCAATAAATATAAAACTAATTCTTATCTAGAATATTTTTGGTCTAGTTTTGTCATTATTTGTGCTCCTTGCAAATGAGATGGACAGTTGGACACCTATTAGGTGAATGGTTGTACAGTTATTATCTAGTTAACTACAGTGCTTGACTTGAAAAGATGACGTCTGAAGATGTTGGCTTGAGAGGAAATTGAAACTACTTCCTCCGTTTCTTTTTACTTGCATCACTTTCCTTTTAGGGAAATGTCACAATACTTGCAACCAAGTCTAAAATGGAAACTTATATATACTTTAGATGCCACATTACCCTTACTTAGTTAACTAATTCTAACATTTAATCATCCCTAATCCCATCCCCATATCAGTTTTCACTCTCTCTCCTAACCCCCCCTCTAAACCCCTGCCAACTCCCAACCCCAACCTGAACCCCCACCATCACCACCACTCACGCACAACTCCCCACCAACACCCTCCACCACCACAGTTTTCCGGCAACTTCCTCCGCCATTTTTCCGGCCCCCTATTTTCCGACGAGTTCCTTCATCTTCTCCACTCTCTTTCCTTCATTTTAATGGCCCTTTCTTTACACTCTTCTACGACGGTTGTCATGGCGGAAATGGACCATGCAATTTCCAGATCTGGAACGTGAATGGTCGAGTTCGGTCATTTCACGGCCCTAGATTGCGAAAATAGAGGTTGTGACTTGTGATAGTGGTGGTGTTATGAAGAAAGAGAAAATTTTCGACTGGTTGGGTTGCGTTGGTGGTGCGGCTAGTGATCTCGTGACGGTGGTGCGGCTAGTGATCTCGTGACGGTGGTGCCACTGTTGGCTCGAGATGGTGGTGACGCTGGAATGGCATGTGACGGTGCTGGTCGTGACGGAGTGGCGGTGGTGGTGATGTGGTCGGGCATTGTTGGTGGTGGTACGGGCCGGGAGGTGGTGATGGTAGTATTACAGGGAAGAGGAAAGGTTGATGGGAGGGGACAATTAGTTTTGTTAATTATTGTATTTGATAGATTAGATTTGTTGATTAAATGGGACAAATGTCATTTTCAATACTCTCTCTCTTGTTTCTTAAATACCGTGCAAACCTCTTGGTTGCAAGTATAAAGAAACGGAGGAAGTATTTAAGAAGCTAGTACAAAGATGTGTCATGTGTCATAGAAAAATTCAGAAAGTAACTAATCATAATCTTCTCGAAACGCATAACAAAGAATAACAACTCATTTTATTCTTTCATTAGGATAGTGACCTTTTGCTACTTATGCCTTCGAAATCCTAATCGTGTTTATTAGGAATATTTCATGAAGAATTCCACTCGAAGATTTAATTCCACGACTAACAATTTTACTAGAAGTAACAAACCATCACATTTTTGTGTAAGAAGCTAAAAATAAAAATATTAAGGAATAAATAAGTATTAATTGTATCGATTGACATATGTATATGTCATAAGTTCTTCAGATAATAATTTTTTAGATAATGTATTTAATACTTATTTTCATCCATAATGACTGCATATATATATAACCCAAAAAATTTGTTTTTCATAAATTTGAAAAATAAAATATAGTGAGTTTTATGTGACCGCTCAAGCCAGCCAATTTTTGTATTACTACATTACATTTGTGTATATAGGGACATGTATGGAAGAGAATGAACACAAAATTAAGATAAGAAAGATATTTGTGCAACTTAATTCATGTAACTTTAAACTGAGTATGCATGTTTTTGTTTCTAAATTGAAAGTTTTTTTTTTTGAAGAATTTAAAAATATGCACATTATGTTAAAAAAACATGATGAAAAAGTTTTGCGTTTAGCTTAAAAAGTATTGTAGAGATTTTATACTCAATTTAGGAACCTTCTAATTTCACCCTAAACCTTCTTTTTTCAATCATTTAAATCAAAATTGAATTTTCATGAATAATATCTCTCAGTGATTTAATGACCATTTTGATACAATAAATTCATGATATATATTTTTTGAAGATAGAATAACAACAGTGTATTTGCAATTTTGCATATAAAATATAATATTACAAGTTGTAACAAATATGTCAGATTTATCAAATATGAAGCTAAGTTCATATATATATATATAAACAAAAAACTCAACCAATTAATGAAAATTTACATTTATCCTCTAAGATGAAGTGTCGCAAATCTATACGGCCATATCTAGTAGGGAAAAAAAATCCATTTAGAATCTTTCTGATAATTATGCTGATTTCTAAAAAGTAAAATTGAAAGAAAATGTCAACAGTTGAATATAAGGAATCAGCGTCAGCCAATGGCAAATTGTGTTTAAATATGCTTCCAGAGTTCTAGTAAGCATCAAATGATGAAATTCAAATGAAATAAAATGAATGTAAGGCCAAGTCATAAGTTTTATATTAGTTGATAAACCACTAATTAATTCAACCATTATATTATGGTTTGATTTCGGCTGAAGTCATACATTATCTTCTCCAAATCATGAAGCCCTTTTGCCTTTTTTCAACGACTGACTTGCAACTAAGTTGATGAAGTTGACATGTAGAGTGACTTTCTTTCTCGTTATATCGCGATATATCACAACTTTTCTTGTCTAGCTTTTCTTCAATCTTCGCTCAATACTTTCTCAAATTATAATGCAATTATAAGCTTAATGTTAGCTCCTATATACATAAGGTATGACCTATGGAGTGGTTGACATGTGAAAACTGACGAAACAATAAGGTCTTTCTCTAATTTTCATTACCTTCAAAAATATCAATATCAAATGTACAGGTATTATGTTTACAAATAATTTTTTTTCTTAAAAAAACGTTGTCACCTCAAATTTTATAAAAGTCGACTATTTATTTATTTATTATCTAAGGTTTATAAACTTGTTCTATATATATCTATATCTAAAACACAACGCAAAAACATAACATATTATCATGTGTACTCCCCCTTACCCCACACTGTAACACCCCCAAAATCCATACACGTCTAAACTACGTTGCATCGACTTTGGGAGTGTTACCGCCGCGGTGAAACGCAAGACATATTAAAATCAAAACGTTAACAACTCCTTACTAAGAAAACTACATTGCAGCGGAAATAAAATGTTTACTTTAAACTACAACTCGGGAATCACCATGGACCCCTTTTATTCAAACCATTAACTACGAATACTAATTATTCTATAAGTTCAACAAAAACGCTTAAGAGTTTATAAACCAGAAAATATCCCCGTATGCCAAACCCATGCAAAGCATCACCAAAGATACCTAATCTGCTCCCCATTGAAATATCAATGGTTCATCACAGTCAACAAACATCACAAATAACAAACAATCGCCTATCTTGAGTACGTACATAATCAATTACATAATACACTAAACATAATCAGAATAATAATAACAATTCCTAAACATGATTCTACAAAAACATTAAATTCCGTTTTTACAATTTATTTGGCATCGAACGGGCACCGTCATCTTTCTAGAATCATACGGGCTACTTAATCCTTAATAGACAACTTGGTCTATTAGATGAAATGTAAATACGGTTTCGTTCCGTTCCACATCCATCACCTTAGTATGCATACCCCCAAGATCGTACGGAACCTTCCGCCTACTTGAGTTATCAAAATTTATAAGGACACTACCTGTCGTCACGAAGAGCTCGCGTAGGAGTGTAGAATAAGTCCCACACTCCCCCCATTGTTCATCACTTGTAGGGAGCCCAACTACAAGTTTATTGCCAAAATCCTTTCTTAGTATTGTCCATTCATACCACATTAAACATATAATCATTTAATGTTATTTCTTAGATACAACACTCAAATCTTTACTTCTTGTAACATCCTTGTTACACCATAGATCAAAGAATACAAATCCAAATCTTTCATGCTTATGATACGATAGAATTACGCATTACAATGCTACATACCGCAATCATGCTACCAAACAATCTCAGCAATCACAATCATACAATCGTTCCCTATCATGATTCTAGGTTCCAATAGAATAATCCACAACCTAAAATGATACTAGTAATTGCAACTGAACTAGTACGCGTACGTACCTTGTAACGGAGAATCTTTGCTGATTACTTAAAACGTTCCGCTTATGAAATTGGGACCTAATCGAATAATAGAAATACTTCAGTGCTAAGTCCTTGATATAATTAAAGTAAAAACCAGCTTATCCAACTATGTAAGATATATGGTGTTTTGAATATTAAAATTAACCAATCTTATTGTTTTAAATTTCTTTTCATGAACTCTATTAAACTAATATATTTTGAACTTAATAATAAGTTTGCGAAATTGATTTCCTCTAACTTATTTTATACTTGTTCATGACAATAAAACTTAAACTTAACTTTTACACTACTTTGTTTATAATAACAAACTTAACTAGATACTTATATAAGAACTATAAAGAATTGAAGAAATAAAATCAAAGTAGGAACTAGTAGTGTAATATAAATCTGATTTCTTTTAGTTCATAATATGTACCTTTATTTAAAATCACAACTTAACCCAATATACATATGTATAATAAAAACAGAATTGAGAATTAAACATCCTCCTAAGAACTACTAATATAATCAAGAATTTGATTTTCCTTTAACTTTTACTATACTTAGTTTACAAAACTAACTCAAGCCATTATACACAAGTATTATAAAATCAGATTTGAGGAATAAAGTTATCTCAAGAATTAAAGCATAATTATAATTCTGATTTGTTTTACTAATTCTATGCTTTATTAATAATTACAAAACTTAATCAAAAATACATAACAAAATCAGATTATATAAATTGATTTGCAGAAGAAAAGAGGGAGGAAAAACCACCGGAAACCGTCGACGACCGACGCCAACTGAGCACCGGCGAGCCACGAACCCCCCCGGCTGGGTGACGACCTCACGCGAGCAGAACCGCGACTGACTGACGCGACCCAACCACCCTCGAACAACCCAGCCACTCGAACGAACACCCGCACAACCACGAACACTCGAACCAGTCACGCGAACCTCCGGCAACAGCGACACGCGAGCCTCCACTCTCGAACACCAGACGCGAATCTCCGGCAGAAAATTCCGGCCGGTGAAAGGAAGGCAGAATAGTGCAGAAGAGAGAGAGGAGAGGAGAGAGAAAATTTTCTTGGAAGAGTGAAGAAGACTCACGTGGAAGAGGAAAAGAGAGGAGAGGGAGGAGAGAGAAAATTTCTCTTGGGAAAAGGAAACACACGGCTGACTTGAAAAGTGAGTAGGGGTTTTAAAAAAAAAATTCTCTCTTATTTATAGCATGGTAAACCTAGGTTTAAAAGAATTTGTTTCCAACTCAAAATCTAATTTCTTATTTTATTTGGAAAATAAAACGAACCCAAACTATAATATCATTAGGTAAAAGAAGGTTGTATAGTTAAATTATAACTGTAGGTTTACCCAAACTATATATTTTTCCTAAATAATATTAAAACACTTTCACTTTATTCCTTATATTTTCTTATTTATAAAAGGATAACTCTAAAAAATACGGAGTATTACACACACGATTAAATGAGACATGTTAAAACAATAAAAAACAGTGTGTTAAAACTTGAACCCATAACGCTCATTTGAAATACAAATGCACTAATCAACTGATCTACAATCTCATATTGGTCTTTGTGGGGAAAAAATGATTTAAAGACAAAATAATATTTCACTATTTAAACTAATTACATACAAACGTATATAGTAATACTCAATTACTCATTAATCTAATGCTAATAATAGCGCGTTGTCACGGATGGCATCCGACAACCCACAAGCAAAGTTGGGCATACTTCTGAAAAGCCTCGTATACCCAGTCACTAGTAGGAAAAACCTTATATGTCACAAGTTAACTGGTCCAGTTTAGGCAAAACCGGATCAGTTAAAGTCAACTAATCCGGTTTAGGCAAAATCGGATCAGTTAAAGTCAACTGATCCAGTTTCTCCCAAATCTGGATCAGTAAGTTTGAATTTAACTGATCCGGTTCTCCTCCAAACCGGACCAGTTTGTGGCCCAAAAAAATTTAAGCCCAAACCAACCGCTTTAAGTGTGAGTCCATTTCTCTCGCCTACTCACATTCCCAACAAACCCTAACTTCTCTTCCCCTCACTCCCCTCCCTCCTCTACTGATCTCCTCCTCCCTCCTCAAATGCCTCTCCTCTCAACCCCCCCAAACCCTAACTCCCTCCTCTACTGATCTCCTCCTCCCTCCGACGACAAAGTAGGAAACGCCAACCCCCAACCACCATGATTCTCACTCAACCCTAACCTCACCTTCATCTCTCCTCTCTTATCGCCGGTCAAAGCACAACTGCGGATCTTGACACCAACTACGGCAACGCCAACGAGGTGCGAAGAGACACGAAGTCACAAATCGTCGCCACCAAATTTTGGCTGCGTTGCTACCTCCTCACCACCAAGTTGCAGAGTTTTGTCTCGTCGTTCCAAATCTAGGGTAGGCTTAAGATTTAGTTTTTTTTGTTATTTATTTTACTTGTGATATTTTATAGTTCATTTGTTTTTTCGTGATTTAGATTTATTCCATTTTAATTTTTGGAATAAATTTAATGCTAGGGTTTCATGAACTTTTGATTTATGTAAATTTTTTTCGAGTTAATTTGTGGATCTAGGATCTTATTTTTTAATTGTGAGTTAATGTAATTTTTTTGGTAATTCCGCTGGTTTATTTTAGTTCGATTAATCTACTTCTTTCCCCCACTTTTTTTCCTCTGGTTTCTTTTGTTTAATCTACTTCATTCCCACTCTTTTAGTTCGCTGAGTTAATGTAATTCTTGTGAGTTTGTTGGTTTCTTTCCCCGCTGGTTTATTTTTGTAAAAGCTTTTTTATATTTGCTGGTTGATTTTATTTGGATTATGTCCTTCTTTCCCCCTCTTTTTCCTCTATTAAAGGGTTCAACTAGGTTAGATTTTATCCACTAGCTTGATGAACTGATGGTTGTAAATGGTTGTAATTGGTTGTATTGATATATACATTGTTTTTATATTGATTAAGAATGAAAAAATGCAAAAAATAAAAATATTTTTTTTTAATATGTTTAGGCCTTAACTGATCCGGTTTTTGCGAAAACCGGATCAGTTAATGGGGAAACTGATCCCGTTTCCGACCGGATCTGTTAATGGGAAAACTGATCCGATTTTCGACCGGAGCAGTTGACTTTTGTCAACCGCTCCGAGCCCAACTGCTCCGGACCAAAAACCGGATCTATAAGGCCTATTTTGACCGGAGCAGTTAAACTTTTTTCCACCACTAGTGAGTGAAGGGTCACTTAGGGGCCCAAATGGTGTTCAAATGGGCTCTAACTTTGGGGTCTGCAATATTTTGGGCCAATGAAGACAATGGTCGAGCCACATTTTTTATTTGAGGCCCAGAAATAGGAGATGGTGCATGACCATTTTCGGTGGTGCATCGGAAGGATCTAGAAGTGCCTAGCATGATCTTAGAGGTAAGCTTATAGGCTAGGGTGATTCTAGAATGTATCTAGAGTATTCTTGAATGTACATATGTGTAGTAGAGTGTCTAGATTGTTCTAGGAAAAGGCTTGTGTAGAACTCTCCAATTGAGGAGGTGAGGAACATTCTAGATTTAGGGGAAGGTAGGATGGAGACCTATAAATAGGCATCCCCATTCATTTGTACATATCATCCAACACTTGTATTCTCTCTCAAGCAATCTAAGAGCATTCCTTAGAAATCTTCTCTTTAGCCATCTTTCCCACACTTAGCCAAATTTCGTAGCCTCTTAGCCTAGCAAAGTTGGTCAGGTGCCTTGACTAGACTTCCGACGGGAGTGTGAAGCTAGTAGGCCGCGTGCATACGACTAGGGAAATTAGTCCACACGTGACATATGGTATCAAAGCAGCGACGATCGTTGGGGCGTTATCGTTGATATTGGGGTGCTCGTTGTTGTGTGTACGAAGTATCGGAGTAAAGGGCGTGGGTATGGCATCCATGGCGAAAGACAGTGTTTGTGCATCAAGGGTCGTCGATGAGACCCAAAAGAAGAAGAAGTAAACGACCATGGATCTTGATGGTCGTCTTGCAAAGGTTGAGCTCGCGATGGGGGACCTTGTCGACAGCGTGGGATTTGCCGAGCAAGGCGTCGAGGAGCTCAAATCGCCTACGTCGACACTTGAACAAGGCATCGATGGGATTGATAGTCGTGTTCAAGTGCTCGAACTAGGAGTCGGGGCAGCGGCAATGGAAGCCAAGGAGGTTGTCCAACTCCTCGTGAACGAGGTGGCCGACTCAATTCGGGCGGAGTTGGCGAACTCAAGGAAACCATTATGGGGCAGCTCCAAGCCATGAAGGAGCAAATTGATTCGGTCTGAGGGGACCTCAACTCATGCAAAGCAGACTTGATGCTTTGCAAGGCGGTCGTGGCCGGGGGAGTCACGATGCAGGAATGACCTAGGATAAAGGTCCCGGAGCCGCCAAGGTACGAGGGGAAGCGTGACCCGAAAGCTATCGACAACTTTCTATGGAGTGTCGAGAGATATTTCGAAGCTATGCATGTGGAAGACGATGCTTCCAAAATTTGTACCGCCACAATGTATTTATCGGACGACGATGTCTTATGGTGGCGGAGGCGACAAGAGGATATCAAGATAGGGCTATGTAGAGGCAATTCTACCCCGAGAATGCTGAGGAGCTTGCTATGAAGAAGTTACGAGGGCTAAGGCAAACGGGGACAATTCGGGACTACATTAGTCAGTACCCGTCGCTCATGCTCGAGATCTCCGACATGGAGGAAAAGACTCGCCTCGTTTTCTTCATGGACGATTTGTAAAGGTGGGCAGAGCAAGAGTTGAGGCGACGTGGAATCAAGACTCTTCCATAAGCCATAGCCGTGGCGGAGTCCTTGATCGAGATTCCGAGGGACTCGAAACGGGACAAGGGCAAAAAGGGTCGAAGAGGATGACCACGAGGAGGAGGAGGCATCGCACCAACCGAGGGCCAAGTACGTGGACAGCGGCAAGGACAAGGTCCAGTCCAAGGGGGACAGTCGCGACGGAGGTAAGCAACACAAGCCACTTAAATGTTTTCCTTGTGATGGACCGAACATGGCACGTGTATGCCCAAAGCGACAAAAGTTAAGTGCTATTATTATAGCGACTTTGGGTGAGGAGTCGACAACAGAAGCATCAATGGGGGGCGATGCGCTTGGGTGAGGAAGCCAAGCTGGCCAATGTACGACTCTTCAATGCATCGAAAGTCGTGGAGGAGGAGCCGAAGAGGAAGGCATCCACGACAACTCAAGGGACGAGCATCAAGTAAGGAGACAACTTGATGGTCGTAAATGAGTCGGTGAACGAGGTTCACACTAGGGTGCTTGTCGACACGGGGGCAACACATAATTTTCTTGCGCTACGGGAAGCCAAGAACCTAGGTGCGAAGTTCACCAAGGTCGAAGGCGGTATGAAGGCCGTCAACTCAAGTGTCACGCCGGTGTATGGAAGAGCGTGGAGGGTTCCTATCCGCTTAGGGAAGTGGAAAGGAAAAGTCGACTTCTCGATAGTCGACATTAATGACTAGGACGTAGTGCTAGGCATGGAGTTCTTTAGCACCATCATGCCATTTCGGGTAGGTGGCGATATGCTATATATCGATCACCTACAATGGATGCGAGTATGAGATTAGCCTCACACAAGGCAAGGAAGTGGGCGTGAAAATCTCTTCCTTGAAGGCAACATGGGCGCTAAGGCATATCCGTCAAGGGTCGGTCCAGAGACGGATCGAAACATCGATGCCAAGGGTTAGGCATCTAGAGAAGCTCCACTGGACGAGCAACAAGGCAAAGTATGAAAGACACATGCACGGGACATCAAGTGCTAGGAGTGTTGCTAGTCAAGGGGAAAAGGCGACAAGCACGAGACGCGGACAGATGGGACTTGCACGATGGTCGATTTTGAGGAGTTCGTCAAGAATTTGGGTGGGGGGAAATGTCACAGATGGCATCCGACACCCCACAAGCATCGCTGGGCATACTTGTGAAAAGCCTCGTATACCCAGTGAAGGGCCACTTAGGGCCCCAAATAGTGTTCAAATGGGCTCTAACTTTGGGGTCTGCAATATTTTGGGCCAATGAAGACAATGGTCGAGACACATTTTGGATTTAAGGCCCAGAAATAGGAGATGGTGCATAACCATTTTCGGTGGTGTATCGAAAGGATCTAGAAGTGCCTAGCATGATCTTAGAGGTAAGCTTCTAGGCTAGGGTGCTTTTAGAATGTATCTAGAGTATTCTTGCATGTACATATGTGTAGTAGAGTGTCTAAATTATTCTAGGACAAGGCTTGTGTAGAACTCTCCAATTGAGGAGGTGAGGAACATTCTAGATTTAGGGGAAGGTATTAGGATGGAGGCCTATAAATAGGCATCCCCATTCATTTGTACATATCATCCAACACTTGTATTCTCTCTCAAGCAATCTAAGAGCATTCATTAGAAATCTTCTCTTTAGCCATCTTTCCCACACTTAGCCAGATTTTATAGCCACTTAGCCTAGCAAAGTTGGTCAGATGACTTGACTAGTCTTCCGACGGGAGTGTGAATCTAGTAGGCCACGTGCATATGACTAGGAAAATTAGTCCGCACGTGACAGCGTCCTACCTTTTAAACCTCTTATATTAAAAAAAACTCTTAAAAAATTTATAACCTCCCTAATTAACACCACTACACTAATCAATTGCATCGGTCATAACCTAAATTTCAAAAACAAGATTGTAATATAGTCTTTGTAATTAATTATATATTTTTATATATATGTACTCTCTGAAATCGAGGATTATATTAATTAATAATTTATATTATAATTTACTATGTAGAAAATCTAAATCACAAACTATTAGAAAAGGTGGTCCTAGACATCTCGCACCAACCTAGTCATCCTTTCTCTTCTCCTTAATTCCTTTGTTCCTTTGAAATAATCTTGAGCTACACAGACAAATTTATAAAATAACCCGGTAGCCTTATGGCCGAATGGATTAAAATAGTCACTAAATGGATTAAAAAATGTGATTACTGAATGGATCAAACTGGTCACTGAAAAGATTAAACTAATCACGAAATGGGTTAATAAATGTGATTACTGAATGGATCAAACTGGTCACTGAAAAGATTAAACTAGTCACTGTGTTCATAAAGGTGGTACGTTCTCTTCTTAATATTGGGCTTGGACCGTGGCCTAATTTTAAATAGAAGTAGGTGGTCTCTTACAAGACCAACTGATTTTAAATTATCCAAATTAACAAAAAATTCAAAAGGGAAATTCCATGGTAATATGCTAATAATCATAAAAATCCTTTCATTAACTTTTTTTTAAATAAATCATTTCATTAACTTGTTAAGTCCAATTAGATTTTCTAAAATAACTCTTTGAAAATTGTGGATAATTCAAGTTATGATGGATCAGTTGGTAGTGGTTGTAAGATTAATATACCTCCAAATAACATCGAACTTGTAAGTTGTACCAACGATATAACATACTACTAATAAAGACTAGATATAGTTATCCTTTGCTTTCTTCACATTTTGTAATTATCTATAGTAGGCCTACCTTCCGTACCAATTTCATAACCTTGGTTCAACAAATCACCTACCGTTCTTTGGCTATGTATATGTAAACTAAACAAGATTCTTCTCTTTTAAGTCATAGGAGATCTATTTAGAAGAGATTTACTACTACTACTATTCTCATGAGATAATGAAATAACTTATTCAAGACTTCTCTTCTTCAGAGTGGAAGTTCTAATAGTGCAATCATCAAATATATTTAAAAAAAAATTGGCAAATCTTAGCTTAAGCACAAAACCTATTCCAAAAAAAAAAAAAAACTTTGCAACTTGTAATTATTAATCATCTTAATGGCCCACATTTTTCTAACCACAAAATACAACTATGCTGCTATAAATGTGACCTCCCAAGAGCTGTTTCATAGGTGTTAAAAACAGTTGAATCAAAATATTGTCAAAAGTCCAATACAAAACTATAGCATATAATTCTGTTCGTTCTTGTATTATAGTTTTAGAGTATATAATAGATTCATATACATATATGGATGATTCTATGAGCTCCACAAATTACATGATCAACCAATCTTTCTCTTCTACACCTGAAAATTCTTCTGAAGAGAGTGGTTGGACTTTTTACTTTGAAGATTTCTTAGCCAACAATAATAATCATGACATGGATACTGAAGATATTTTTAACTCTTCTTCTGGTTACCAAAACTCTTCAATGGTCTCAGATGCCGCCGCCATGAGAAAGAATGGGAGCAGTAAAAAAGTTTCCAAAAATAGAAAGATTACCGCCAAAACTTTTGTTGATGAAGATTTAGAAGATACTGCTAGCTCACCTGGTCATAGTCCTAAGGTATTATTCACTCATCCCCTCTCTTTTTGTGTTCATCCTGCATTTTTCTTTCTAATTTTAGTAAAAAAAAAAATCTCCCAAAACCAGTAAGATAAAAGAAGGGAGCTGAGGGAGTATAATTTAACTCAAACCTAAAGTTTCTTCGTCTTTACATTAAAAAATATAAGGAGTAATTAACCGTGACACGTTCACTAGAAAAGTTCTTTTGTAGCGAATCATTATTAAGAAAATATCATGAGAAGCTGATATGAACTATGAAGATTTTCTGTCAATACTTGTGTTTTTTATATATATATTAATCTATTATATCCCCTTTAATCTTCTTCCATACTTGTGTAGGTTAATGATCTGAACCACTTGTACATGAAGTCAAAAGAGTTAGGTCCTCAAGATGTTTGCCAGGTAAAAGTTTAATCCAACTTTGATTATTAACGGGTCTTATTATTATATAATTGTTAGAAGATGGAAGTATATATATTAAGTTTATAGGGAGTATTTGTTTGCTAATAATAATCAACTTCTCTAATATAGGCACATAATTCCAACCATTTTCAAATGGACCAAACGAAGAACAAGTACAACAGCTCTTCTCTGGTAAATTACTATAGATTTTCAGCCGTTACTATAATAACATTGCTGATGTGGTGTTATCTTATTAGAACGATCCATACGTTATTTTAAAAAAATTCGATGCCCAATTTTATCTCTTGTACTTTTGGAGTTATGTGAGATGGTAACACTGTTAGGTAAAGGTATTACAATAGAAGTATATATTGTGTGGTAATTGGTACGTGGTAAAAATGTTGGTCTTAATAACTTACAATCTACAACTTGGCTTTTGTGCAGGATAAAGGACAAGCTTCACAGCATGCAGGAGAAGGCATTGATATGGGTTTCCTAGAGACACAACTGAGGAGAAAAGGACTTTGCTTAGTTCCAATGTCTATGTTATTAAATCAACTTAGTTGAGATATTAAATTATCAGGCCTAGTTTGTCAGAATAGCTTCCTCTTCATGTAATGGAAGAGTAGGGGTGAACAAAAATGGAATTTCTCTCCAAACGATGGAGGAATTAGGATTCAGAATGAAAATCCTTTAAGCCAAATGTAAAATGTAAAAATTAGGTCTCAAGTCGTACTATTTAAAATTTATTTTCGTATATAATAATTCTCTATTCTTTATATGGTCGCTTGGCATGAAAAATATAATAACCTCCACACATCCATAAATCGCTTTGTACGTAAATAATAACAAGAAAATTCGTAACACTATGAAAATGATATAGTAAATTTTCAACTTGCTACGTAATTATATATATATGAGATGATCCAAAAAAATAATAGTGCATATCTCACTCCAAATTGATCGAAGTCGTTGCTAGACACATCAGCATCTATTTTTATTTTTATATCAACTAAAAAAGAAGTCAATGCTCTTAATTTTCCTTCCAAATCTACAAAAGATCCTTTGAAAATTCATCAAGTCTTTATGTTGAAAGTATTTAATAGGTACAACTATATGCATGTATTACGTATACTCTATGTATAATTGTGTCTAATAGTAGTACTGATGAAATTATGTAGTTAACTTTCAACCTGCTAAAAGCTCTTTGCATTGAATTGAATTTTGGGCTTTAGATAATAGATAAATAAACGTTCATATGAAATTTGTTTCCACCTAATTAAGGCTCTTCGATGGTTTGATTCTTATTCAAGGGGTATCCTACTAACTAACGTCCCCCCCTCAATCTTGTAATGAGATGATTATGGAAACCCAAATTCATACATTAGTATATAGGCAAAGAGGGTTCTTATGGTGCCAAGTTCATATTTGGACTTTTAAACTCCCTTAAACTACTTTAAGCTTATAATAAAATATATATAACCCATTAAATAAAAGTCATATCTTTATACAACCCGGTAGTTCCATTAGAATTGGCAATGGCCCCCAACTTATTACATATCGCGCGAGCCCACAAGTCATAGGTGACCTTTAATTCAGTGAGACATTATGCTTTATACTAGCTACTTAAATCATGAATGTCATGGATCACCTCTGACCATAGTCCTATTTTGCTTACTCTATCTAAATCGTTTGCCATGTTAGACGTCAAACCTTTCAAGTTCGAACCCATGTGGCTCCAAGATAGCACCTTTAGGGATTTTGTCCATCAAGAATGGGTTAAGATTAGTAAAGAGATGCCTATTAGTGGGAGATTGCCATTGGGGCAGCTGGGTAGTGCTATGGTCCACTGGAACAAATATAACTTTGGGAATGTGTACTTCCGGAAAAAGCATGCGTTAGCAAGACTAAAGGGGACCCAACAGGCCCTTGCCGCAAATCCTCACTCTCAATTTCTTCTCAACCTTAATGTAGAACTCCAAAATGAAATCATTAACATCTTAAATCAGGAGGAAGCTCTCTGGATGGCCAAGAGTAGATTAGATAGAGTCCAAGAGGGGGAAAGGAACACCCGATATTTCCATCGGAGTGTACTTATGGCACGTCATTCTCATAAAATTATGAGCCTCAAAGATAGTGTAGGAAATGTTATTGACGAACCTCAGGTGCTTAGGGACCACATAACTGCTTTCTTTAATAACTTGTACACTTCGGAGAGAACTCAGGATTTTGGTAATAATTCGTTTATTGTTACTCATCCCTTGCATAAAATTTCTACAAACTTTGAAATTAGGAAAGCTTTGTTCTCGATGCACCCTAATAAAGCCCCGGGGACCGATGGTCTCCATCCAATTTTTTTCCAAAAGATGTGGGGTTTCATGGAGGAGGACATATGTCTGACTATTAGGGAGTAGTTTAGGAAAGAGGATGTCTCGGGTGACCTTTGTGAAGCCTTAATTTGCTTAATCCCAAAACAATATCCCCCTAAAACCGTGAAGCAACTAAGACCAATCAGCTTGTGCAATACCCTATACAAGATGGTTACAAAAATCATTGTTAACCGCCTGAAGCCCCTTATGCCTGATTTTATATCTCAAAACCAAAACAGCTTCACTAAAGGTAGGGGTCCAGACACAAACTTGGTCGTTGCTACGGAAATTCTCCATTCAATGAACAAAAAGAAAGGGAATACGGGGTGGTTTGCTCTTAAGATTGACCTTGAAAAAGCCTATGATAGAATGGAATGGAATTTTGTTGAGGATTGCCTAAAGAAATAGGGCTAGATAGAGTGACGACTCAGATTATTCTGAATGGGAGGAAAGGTGAAAAGTTTGTTCATTCTAGAGGTCTTAGACAAGGGGACCCTATGTCCCCTTATTTATTTAACATTTGCCTTGAATCTCTAACCAATATGATTAACTTAGCTTGCAACACGAAGGACTGGAGTCCTTTCTGGTTGGGTAGGAAAAAGGTTACAATCTCCCACCTACTGTTTGCAGACGACCTCCTATTATTTGGGCAAGTTGATGAAAAGACGGCTTTTGCTGTTAGGGATACCCTAAATAATTTCTCAATGATCTCGGGGCAAAAAATTAATGAAGACAAAAGTCGCCTCATTTTCTGTCAAAACACTCGACCTGAGATGCGGGACCTGTTTCAGCAGACTATTAATGTGCACGAATCTAAGGACCTTGGGTTGTACTTAGGCCTTCCTTTATCACACAAACGTCCATCTAGATCCCAGGTTCATTTCATAGTTGAGAAAGTAAGGAAAAAACTTGCAAACGAACTTTCTTTCCAAAGCGGGTCGTCTTTGCTTAATCCAATCCACCCTTGCCACTATTCCCATTATTACATGCAAGCGACT
This sequence comes from Beta corolliflora, assembly GCA_947648045.1. Lineage (NCBI taxonomy): Eukaryota > Viridiplantae > Streptophyta > Magnoliopsida > Caryophyllales > Amaranthaceae > Beta > Beta corolliflora. The sequence goes on from CANSZD010002913.1 coordinate 5,655,248, forward strand.
TTTTAACCTAAAGCTACTCTTGGAGACCTAGATAAAATTTGCAATAATTTTCTTTGGGGAGAGTCGGATGGAAAGAATAAACTTCACCTAGTAGCTAGGGACTTCACTTTTATCCCTAAGGAACATGGAGGGTTAGGTATCCGAAACCAAGAACATCAAAACATTGCATCGATGGCCAAGCTAGGGTGGAAGTTGTCACATGGGGAAGACACTTTAGCTAAGGCTTGTATTTTCTCCAAGTATGTCCACAAAAATCACATTACAAATTTCAAATATAGGTCATGTGTGGAAAAGCATTGGTAGGGGTTGTGACTTGCTTTCTCAGAATAGAGCCTGGATTGTTGGTAATGGGATCTAGATAAATTTTTGGTATGATAAGTGGCTTGGTCAAGTGAGTGTTAGAGAACTGTTTTGTGGCCCTTTAATTTGAACCGTGGTGAGGAAAATTTAACCCTAGCCCAGGTCTTCTCGCATGGTAGGTGTGTTCATTCCCTTCTTCCGGATCATTTCCCTCCCCACCTTGAGGATAGAATTAATGCCCTCACTCCTCCCCCCTGCTGGGAGATGGGCCCTGATCTGCTTTCTTCGAACTTTGTTTCCGTCAAGGGCTTCTCCCTTAGTCTCGCGTATAGAGCTAGTCTCCCCAACTTAGCGACCCATCTTCATGTCAATATTAACTGGTTATGGAAAACCCAAACCCTCCCGAAGATTAAGTTCTTCTTGTGGCTTGTTTGGCTCGACAGGCTCCCCCATAATCTCCTTCTCTCTATAAGAAAAATTGTCCCTTCTCCTAATTGTGTGTGCTGTGATTTCCCTTGTAAAAATGCTAACCATGTGTTGAGAAATTGCACTGTTGCGAAGGAGATTTGGAGTACTCTCACTCCAAATCTGAACCCAGATGACCTCCTTGAGGACTGGTTGTTCAACAACCTTTGAAACACTTCGATGGTAGATGGTCTTGAATGGAATATCTTGTTCCGATCCCTTTTGTTTGCTTTGAAATTTGGAAGAGCAGAAACAAGTTTATCTTCGAGAATGAACCTAGTGTGACTACAAAAATCATTTACCTAGCAAAGAGTCAAGCCTGAAAATTAAAAAAAAAGTATTTGCCTAGACACACCCACCCATGCAAATGTATGTCCTCACCAAAGTCCTAACACTGGTCATACTTCTACTTTTCTAAATGTCGATGCTTCTTATATTGATGATAGCTCACCCATGGGTATGGGAGGTGTGATTCGGGATGCTCAAGGCACTTGGATCCATGGTTTTGTTAAAAGCTCATATGCACGTAGTTCATTAATGGCCGAAATCATGGGCATTCGTGAGGGGTGCCTTCTCTGTATCAGAATGAACATCACAAACTGCACCATTGTTACGGACAGCCAAGTGGCTTGCAATGTAATCTGCTCCCCCCCTAATATTTGGTGCTCTATCACTCCTTTGATTATGGAATGCAGGGCACTGTGTGGTGATCATCTCAACCTCAAGATCAAGTATGCAAGGAGGGAATACAACAAGCTTGCGGATTGTTTAGCCAAGTATGCTAGAAGTGAAGATGAATGTATGAATACTATTAGGGAGTTCCCCAATCCCCCTAATTTTTGTATGAGTACATACATCTCGGATTGTAATAACTTTATTATCGAATCTATTTAATCGTTCCGTTTTTACCAAAAAAAAAAATCATGAATGCAATGAACTTGACAAAATCTTAAAAGCAACGATTATCTCATGTAATTTTGTCTATTTGACATAATTATTATACTCGATTACGAAAATTCATTTGAGCAGGATCGTCATGGCGCAATTTCTTAGTTCCATTTATCGGTCATCATAGAGATATTATCTGCTCTCACCAAAAAAATAGAGAAACATTATCTCCTATTATATGTAAGTGATCATAATATATTTCACCTCAATTGCTCATATTCCTTTGTGAGTTTTTGTATCATGTATGAATTCTACTTTATTTTTATATCAACGTTTCAATGGTGTCATTTGATACCTCATGTTGTGACTCTAAGTCAATGTTATTTTGATGATGATAAACACCCTATGCTATAACATGAATATTTGTAACAGTGATCTAGCTATCAAGATTGGATGATTTGAAGACAGGGAAGCTTAGGTCTAGTTATATTAAATTCATGTATATGCAATGTAATTAACTTATTGGAACTTTGTGCTAAATTAGAAATATGAAATTAGGATGATTAACTATTTTCTTAGAGTTAAGAAAATAGGTGATTATATTAATATCATGTTTGTATGATTAAGAAATAAAAAGGGGAATTTTTAATTTCGAAAATTAGTTTTGAAAGGAAAATTTTTTTTGTAAAGATTTCGGATAAAAAGTTTTATGAAAAGAAAAACTGATTTTAAAGAAAACGTTTCTTTAAAAGATTTTCGAAAAAGAAGTTTTATAAAAAGAGAAAAATTGATTTTTAATGATAACGATTTTGATAAAGTTTGTTTGATAAAAACTGATTTAAAATATGATTTAGAGTTGGCATAAGATATGGAGGAATTCTTATCTTATAAGGAAAGAAGGAAATCAGTTTTTATAAAAGATAAAATTGGATTTTGAAAAGGAAAAGAATTATATCCCTTTATTTTAGGAATAAAAATTATTCAAGAAGATAATAATTATATCTTGGAGAATAATTCTTATTCAGTTGATGAAGTTATATAAGGGATAGAAATCAGTATGATATCACACGTTTTCAGATTTGGTGAAAAAAGAATTTTGAGAGCTGAAAACGATCTCCCAGTGCACAGTGTACGACACAGAGTTCTAGTAAGTTAAGATCTCTAAACAACGATTGTAACGATCCTCTATTTGCTTGAATAAGAAGCACGCTTTTGAGGAATCATTCTTTCTGTAATTTTTCATATTATAGAGAGTAGCAACACTTAGGGTTAAGTGTTGGGGACTACTAGAGTTAGTAGTGGGGGAATCGAATTGTATCAAGAGTTTGGTATTTTAAGATTCAAATAATAAAAGAGTAGTTTGTGTGGACGTAGATCTCAGAGGTGAGATTGAACCACGTTAAATTCCTGTGTCTTATTATTTGATTTCATTGTTTTATTGTTTGATACAATTTCGTTCGAGCAAAAACATCAAACGCGAGTTTACGAGTGAATAACACAGTGCACGGCACTGTGCCATAGGAGTGTTTTTGCGAAAATCGATTAGTTTTTGTCACTCAATTCAACCCCCTCCCCCCTCTTGAGTGTCACCTTGTACTCCAACACCTCAAAAAAATACTAACTCCAGTCTAAGAGACTGACAATTTCAGGTTAAAGTTTATTACATATCATTATCGAAAGATATACTGAAGATACTTTTTATAACATATTTATATGTTTGTCATGTTGGGTTAGTCCGATTATATGATGTTGCCCAACATACTTATATTATGACCATGAGTCCATGACCCTTGAAACATGTACTTTAGGATAATGGTTGAAACTTAAGTTTGTATGTATGTGTTAAGTTCGATAAAATCAAGCAAATCGATTATTTCATGATATAGGGTAACTTATTCTAAATTACTTTTTAGTTGGGTTAACTTAAAACATGACATGACCTAGTTTTGAGCCAAAAAAGACCTCGATCGTGGGTTGTGCACTTGTGCTACAAGCAATGACAAACGGCCTTTGGCAAAAATTTCTGCATGAGCTAGCTTAGGCATGAAATTTTAAGTTAGTCACATGTGGATGGAAATGCGCACGCAACATGTAGATTGTGTATAGTGGTCAAACTAGGTATGCAAACTTGGTAGTATAACACGAGAATAATGAGTTGTGTCGTGTCAACCTATCGATATGAAGGCATCACTGACAAACATGCCTATTTATATCTACAATAGTCGCCTATATTTTTTATAGCAAATAGGAAAATTCAATATTCAACAAGTTTTAGATGAATTAAACTTACAATATCTTTTAGTAAGACATTAAAAGTTGTCCTGATCTTACTATAAATAATTGTAAACTTGCTTATATAAGATTTTGGCTTCCATATAAATTCGTCAACACAAAAATCATAAAGCTTTTTTAGGCGAAGAGGATAATAATGCTTGGCAACTTGATCAATCGATCAATCATCATTAGTTTTGGTATCCATTCAATTGTTTTAGAGGGAAATATTTAATTTCTGTTATGGGCTCCATGCAAAATAGGAATAGGAAATTATTAGGCAGATTAGAGTTATAGCAAATTATTGAGGTTAGTATATTATATACTACTATATCAATATAATGGTCACAAGATTTTGGTCCTTGTTATTCCCTTCTTTTGTCTTCTAAATTAGAATTTAGAAATTAGGATTCCGACCAAACTGTACGATCAAATTTAAAAAAAAAAAAAAGACACAAAACTATAATCATTGCAATCATTTGGTTGTCGTATCATTACTTTTAATTAATCTTATGTTCTTTCAGGAAATTACACCACTAGCAACGAGAGTATTTTATTAGAATAAATTGGTTTATCTGCATAATCTATCTATTTGTAATTGTTTTCCAGGCAACTTGTAGCCGTAAAGTAACCTTTTTAATTTGGTTTATTGTACTATTATATTCGTGGTACCATGGATTGGTTCCTATATCCTAATCCATTGTTCGGAACTTTCTTTTTTATTTTGAGGTGATCCATTGTTTAGACCTTCGAATCAAAAGGTGTGTATTTGATTTATAAATATGTGGGGTTTCTTCCGCTAAAGCTGTTAAGACACTAATGCTTGACTTGTGGTTGTCACCGGTTTGGTATATGATAACATTTATAATTAGGAATAATTGGCACTATGAATTTCGATTTTTAATTCTTCAAAAAAGAAAAAAAATCGATTTCATTGTATTTAAAAGGCACTAACTTTTCCCTTTGAAACAAAAGTAATAGTTTTTAATTATTTTTGAGCAGTTACAATTTTTTAGGTCTTTTTTCATCATCTTATATAACCTTGACGAGTGATGTTCATATCACTCTAAACCCATTATTTTTTGCTTATATTGAATACCTTTCTTTATTTATTTTTTTACCCTTTTATAGCTTTTTTGTCTTAATTTGCACATTTTTTTGGTTTTACTAGCTCTTGTGTGTATAATGTATGTGTCTTTTTCTAGTTTTTTATGTACTTTTTACATAGTTCTCTGGGTGTTCTTTGTAAGTCCTATTAAAGTATAGTTTTCGTTTCACCTACGAAAGCCCAACAGTGCACATACGAGATGTAGGGCATGATAATGAAGATAAGAAGGCAAATTGAAGTTTAAGAAACAAAGCCCGCCACTAAGTGCACTTCATATTTCACAATACAGTCCATTTAATTTTAAAACACCATATATTACTAACCACACATCATTAAAATGATTCAAATTGAAGATTACTTTTGGCTCGTTAGTTTTCCAACGACTGATCATATTCTTGATTTAGATACAAAACGAGAGATGTATGGCCATTTGAAATTTAGTTGTTTGCCCAATTTCCTTAGGAACACCCCACTCCCGGGTTTCCCCAAGGCCGCTCTAAACTTCCTGTCTTGCCCCGTTTCCTTAGGAGTGCCCACTCCTTTGGATTTTCCGAAAAGCTCTGTTTTCTCTGACTCATTTAATTATGTAATAATTATATTTGTTGTAAATAGGACGAATCCCTAATTTCTGAGAAGGGAGGGGATACCCTATTTTTAGGGAGGATTGGCCTCCATTAGTCTTAGATTAGGATTTTAGTGAGAGAATGTCTCAAATCTAGAGAGAGAAAGTGAGAAAAACAATGGTTTTTGTGGATTTCAAGATCTAATGAAGAACGAAGGACTCCAAAACTTCTTCGAATATAATAAGACTTTCTCGCTCTATATCTTCTCTTTCGTTAATTTAATGTTCTTGTAGGCGTGATTTTATTTCGCCTACGCGGTGTGAGAGCGTATTTGACTACCTCATTGTTAAGGTTTTATTGAAATACGTTTTGAATTGAAAGAAGTCGCCAACAAGTCTTTAAAGGAAGACTCATAAACCTAATTGAATATTGGGAAATCGTAGGAACAAATTAGGGACTTATCCAATGTAGATTCCCCCGTCCTGACTCCATAGATGGTCAATGAACCATAGATTGAGTTCGGGGGTGAGGGTACGAACACGGTCATAATGAACCACATTAGCCCATTGCTGACCTCTACTAAATACCGATCCATGTCAAATTTATGCAATAGAATAACCAAATAATATTTTCATGCACCCTAAAAATAATTTAGTCTAGGTTGGTTCAGGAAACACATAAAAGACTATTTTTTAGTGATATGTTATTAAGCAATCAAATTACAGGCAATCTAGCAGGTTGTCCAAATTATCTGATTAATATTAGAACAGTTCCTTAGGTCTTTGATTAGCAATAATAACATGTGAGGTGATGGAAGCATTAAACACACAATCATGCATGCATATGAATATGAAAAATAAATAAAAAGGAAGAGAAGGTTAGAATGTACAAAAAGAACGTTTTTACATTAAAGATCTACATCAGGACAGAAATAGTTAGTAACTTCAATATAAAAATAATAGATTTATTCAAGGACCCTCAGGATTATACCGTGACTTGGGTCTGAAAGATTGACAACCTTCGGGACGAGCAATCGTGAAGCCTGAAGATCTGAACTTGCATGTCTGAAAGTATGTGTTATGTTTTTGTGTTTGAAAGTATGAATTTTTAGAGAGGTTTCGTAAATATATTCGTAGAGTTCGAAGTGTAAAGTCATATGAAAATTATATTAAAAGACATCCGTTTAACTAGGAAAATCACGCCCTATTTATAAGAAACCGAAACCCGCGTGTCACGCAGAGAGTGCGCTAGGCACACGTCTCTGTGTGACGCACAATTACACGTGTCAGGCGCACATTGGTGCGCCTGAAGCAACATGCCCAATCAGCTGCGTACACGTGGCACACGCTTTAAAAAAGATAGAATTGCCAGCATGTGCATCGCATAGAGGAGTGCGCCAGGCGCACGGCTTTGTGTGACACGCAGGGCCACGTGTCAGACGCACATTGGTGCGCCTGACAAAGCTTGGCTTGTGCGCTTGGCGCACTGTGGTGAGCTAGGCGCACCGCCTTGCTTTTGACACGTTTTGACAGCTTTTTTATAAAACGCGTTTTAACGATATTCTTTTATCTTTTGAAATCCGGAAATCTGATTTTACGGGATAAAATCCGATTTTAATTATATAAATATCTTTGAAAAATATTTATTTATTAAAATAAAACAATTACTTTTTATTAAACAATTAATTGGGCTTTTTCAAAGAGTTGGGCTTAAAACACAATTCATTATCATGAATAATTAAGTGGGCTTTAAAATACGAGTTTGGATCATTAAAATACGTTTTTACACTTTTAAAATAGTTTTGGCTCTTCGGACTGCTCTACCCTTGGGTCGGACCAATTAAGACCGCGGTATGTTCATCATTGGCCCCTTAAATGGGGAGACACGATTATATGTCTACAGTTCTAATCTCTTTCTTTACTTGTTTTATGCATAGATTAGTATCTGTTTTCGTATTCTTAGTTGGAATTGTAAGTTGATTTCCATATCTAGCGAGTAGTTATTTGTTAGTGTTTGGTTGAAAACCCCATCATGATTGATTTGAATGTATGAGTCTATATGAATTTAGGAGTTTGATTAGGCTTGTTGATTGATTAATAGCATTATTACTATTTGCTTGCATTCTCGTAGGCCTCTTAAATGTTTGTTTTGTTGAAATCTTGATCAAGTTGAGAAAGGATATAGTAAGGTTGACATTTATGCTATGATCTTGCTTAATTATTCATGAGAGTGGGATTTGAGGAGGGTTTTATGAATTGACATTGTATTTATTTCTTGGTTGCATGATTGAGACCATGAGAGTGGCTTAACTATGTGATTTAAGCCATGAATGGGTTAGGGTTTGATCCCTTTTCCTAATTTTAGTTGATCTTTGGTAGCTAGTTTAGTTTAACAATCCTTAGTTGGTAGTTGACACCTTCCAACTTCTTTTTGGTCTAGCTTATTGTTTAATTAACTTGAATTAATCGTTTTCTTGTTCTTGTGGAAGAATGATCCTTACTTGCCACTCTAGTTAGTTAAATTTAGTGGTTTTGTTAGACTTTATTTGACTTTAAAAGATTAGTACGACCTATTTCTCCTTTGTCAAACCTATTAAATCAAATATTGTGACACATGACAATCTTCCATAAACTCTTTTCACAATAAGTTTAAAGTTAATGGAAGGATTTTATATGATGTGGTTACTCGATTTACCACTTTAATCAATGTGAAAGATCATTTTCAGAAGAGACCGCATCCACACCATATCAACAAACCAAAACCACAACTACCACCATCACAGACCCACCACAGCCACAAGGCCCACAACTAACGCCAGAGAGAGACGTCGAAGGAGAAAGAGATGAGGGGAAAAAAAGGGGGCGGGGATCGGAGGAAGGGTTGCGGCTGTAGTAGCTGCTGAGGCCTGAGAATGGTTCTACAAGCTGTCGTTCCAATAACATTTCAAAATTAAGATTAATCGTAAAAAAAAAAAATACAAAATATGCGCATCCGGGGAATCGAACCCCGGTCAGTACCGTGGGAGGGTACTATGATACCACTACACTAGATGCGCTTTTGTGTTTGGAATCTTCACCCTTTTACTCATAGACGACTGATCACCTGCAAAAAGAAGAAATAGAAAGAAACAAAAAGAGTATAACACAGTTAAGTTACACAGGTAATTGATAAAGCATTCAGAAATTCATGATTATATTAAACTTCGTTACTTTGCTGAAGAATACAACATCCAGTTGAATCAGACATAACACATACAGGACATCAGTAAAATGAACCGCTATCACTAGTCCCAAGCTGCAACAGTAAATGAGCTTGCAAATAACAGCTCTCTCTCTCTAAGATAGGCCTTGTACATTGTTATGTTGATCATATACAGCGAGGTCCCAGTTGATGGAAATATTTGTACAATTTTTACTTTTTTTCCGGAAGCTTCTCCAGCAACTCTGGTATAATCTCAAACAGGTCACCAACCAGCCCATAGTCTGCTACCTGCAAAACAGAAAGTAGGCCAACTCTCAAAACTTAAACAAAAGACTAGTTAAATTTTTGGGTAAAGCAGCATTTCACAGCCACTGCTTTTCCAACAAACCCTTTGTTTACGAAAGGGGGACTAAAGTTAGTTTTCTGTGCATAATTTCTTTTTCGGCGAGGGCGGTTATGTTTTCCATGCATAGATCATAGTTCTAAGTAAATTTGTTTCTTTGCTGTGTTACAGCAATATGATCATATTGACCCATAAGTTAGAGGACCAAGTTTATGTCATTCCTGGATTATATCCCATATTATAGCATGAGGAATCTAATCTTAGATGTGGCAATGTGTCAAATTATGTTGAAAGTCATGGATATAGCATTCATAAAACAGTGGCTCCTCAATATGTCATCCCGATAACTCAATCCACAAGCTGTACACACTCTGAACTGCTGTGATCAATGATTCAGTGATTCAGTTTGTATTCTGTAAAGGGATTTTACAGTTTTGAATAGCAGGAAAGACATAAAACCAAATCTTCGTTTTTATTAAAGATTATCCCTCCCTCCTTATCCATTTGCAACATTCACTTTTTGAATGTCTCCGACCACAATATATTTGATTACATATAATGAAAATCATAAATATTAATATTAAAAATATGCATTGAAACAGACAAACAAGATCCCAAGTAATTTCATTTTTTCCTTACATATTGAACTTATAAGTGAAAAATACAGTTAAAGTTGGTGCAAAATTGATCTTAAGATGGTGAAAGTCGCAACATATAGAGTTGAAGGATTTACAAAGAAGGATGTGATCCCCCTTCGGAGCATGGGGGTGTATATTAAACCAAAAAACAAAGTGGGTAGAAGAAGGATAATGTGTATCACTATGACCTATGACAACGCAGGCATATACATCTAAGGCAAAAGCCACAAAGATGATTAAGCTTATTTCCTTACCTGGAATATGGGGGCATCTGCGTCCTTATTTACAGCTACAATGACTTTCGAGTCTCTCATGCCTGCCAAGTGTTGAATGGCGCCTGAGACTCCAAAAGCCATGTATAGCTCTGGTGCAACAATCTTTCCTGTTTGTCCAACCTGAAAACCAAACAACTAAACAACTCAGAATGACAAGACAAACATGGTTGTATCAGTGAACCTTACAAAATTGAAAATTACATCTCCTGATCAAATAAACACCAGATGCTTACAACATATATTAATTCATTAGCAGAATAGCTCATATAAACTGAGCTTGTGTTGAGATCAAAGGTTTCTGGCTGACTTAGCTAAAACTGAACTTCAAACTGAAGTTTTCCCATTTGTGCTGGTGTCCACATAGGTTTGGATGTTGATGCATATTGTTGAACTTTAATATTATTGAAGTGCTAGGTAGGACATCTAATTTGTGTTCTTCACCTTCCCCCCCCTCCCACAATGGATCGATCTATAAGTTTTCATCAAGAGGTTATCCTTATTTTCATGAGTTCTTTTCAGGGGTTCCATGCAAAAGGGTTGAAATTCATAGATATAGTAGCATCTTTGAGTTTCAAAACTTGAAATCTTAAGGTGTATTGACTATTGAGTTCCAGGCTCCAGCTACTAAACATGCTACGTAAGTAGTGATATCTATTATAGAGGTACTTCAACTGACAAGGAATTTATGTTTATATTAGCTGCTACACCTACCCTCTTCTAAAGTGAAGCTACACAATTTAAAACAGAGGACTAAACAATGAAAACAATAGTCCGTATAATATAGAAGGGTAGAACTCAGAGCAGTCTATAAGCACATTTAGCAGCACGATTTACCTGTAATTCATTGGGAACGAATCCTGCATCAACAGCAGCGCGTGTAGCTCCAACTAGATAACATGGCAGAAAAGGAAATGTCATTAACTGATCTTTTGGGGAGTCAAGAGTAAAATTAATTCATTCAAGCTCACAAAAGAATACAAAAGATTACAAACCTATGTTGAATTGAGGTTTTTATAATACCTGCAGCTCCAATTTTCTCAGCAAGTTTCTCAATCATCTTGAAGTTCTCGGCACTTTTCAAACCTCGTCCTCCAGTCACTACAATGCGCGCATTGCCAAGGTCTGGCCGCTCAGATTCCTGAGAGCTGCGCTTCACAAATCTTGATTTTTTCAAAATATCTGCAAATGATATACCAAAATCGATGTCATGATAGCTAAGAACTTATGGAAAGTATAGTTAAAAGCACGGATATCATTATTTCACTGATTAGAACTGTATATATTGTTTGTAATTGCTATCCTCATTGTCAAGTGCGCAACAAATATGTCTGTATTTAGATATTCACGGACCTTCACCAAAGGTTGAGAGATCAACCTGAGTAATTGGAGCAGCACTGGATCTTGGTTCGGATGCTGGTACCGGAAATGAAGGGGCACGAATGGTCAACAAACATGGAGACTCGCCAGTATATCTAACTGTACAAAGAGCATTTCCAGCATAAATTGGCCTGTCAGAGTCAAGCGCACACAAAGTTTAGAGCTTACAATTACAGTATAACAGCCTTATCAGAACAAAATCGATTAAGTAAAAAAAAAAAACCTAAGCATGTGGCAGAATCAAATACAGGCAACTGAAGAAAACTTATACCATTGGCAAACAAATTTTTTATTTCACACCTTCTGGACCCTATGCTTAATTTGAGAAAAAAAATAAGCAGATAGTAAGAATACCTCACAAATTGATGAGAACCGGATATCTCAATCACATCAGATAATGGAGAAACATCTAAAAGCGCAGCTGCACGGGGCAATATATTTTTTCCAAATGAACCAGAGGCAGCAAGAATATGTGTGTATCCCTCTTTCTTCTGAACTGATTCGACCAAATTTGCCCAACCTTCAGCTAAGGGATGAATAAATTTATCTGAATCAGCTACAAGGACCTACAAGAGATATCATTGGTGCAAGATCAGTACATAGTGCAAAATGTTGCACTTTTCAAGTTCAAGAAACTTCTTCTGCAATAACAGGGAGTGTACATGATTATGCATTCAAAAGACACATGTTAGTAAGCAAGCTATTCACTATTAAGATCAGTTTGCATGGTTGGTCAGATTTTTTTCTAAAAATAATAATGGCACTGGCAGATTTAGGCAACTCCTCATACTGGAACAATAGCTAATCTTCAGAAGGTGGCTCTCTATGAAATCATATAATATCCACATGTGACATGACCACCAATAAACAGCCTAACAGGGATATGCAAGGTTCCACTTATATTTTACGCTTTTGTCGTGTTGTTAAGTTTATATAAGTAACAGAAGATTATGCTACAGAGAAAAAATTATGGAACATTCAAGAAACAGATCATTACTTTATTGTTGTCCATTTAGAGTGTTTGGTTGGGTGGAAACCATTTTCCGAAAAAGTGGTTTTCCCATTTTCCGTTATTTGGCTTGTAAAGGTGGAAAACAATTCCAAATGGTGGAATATATTTTTCCCGATGAGGAAAACATTTTCCTTCTCGGATAAAGGGAGACCACATTTTCCTCCCTATTCTTCACCTTCCTCCCATCCATCTTCCCCCATTAATTTACCTTCCTACCTTTTTCTCTAACTTTTCATGAAGGAACCAAACAAAGGCAAATTAAGTTACATTTGTGTTTACCATTGAAAGATGTTTTTCCAAGGAAAAGCATTTGCCACCGAAAATATTTTCAGTCCAACCAAATGGAGCCTTAAATATGTACCAAATAGGTCAACACTCAAAGAGGTTATATTCTCAGTATCACAACTTAAATAGTAGAAAAGCTCAACTCTGGTAATGAAGGCAATTTGATCAAAATTTATTAGAATAGAAGAACATGAGATTTGCGATCTAGACACAAACACTGCAAAATATGAAGATTTTTTTATAAAAACCAACAAATATCAATATCTAAGCAGCTATATCTCTACTATATCCCAAATTGTCTAGTGTCGACTAATATTTTAGTGAAAACATGATTTAATTGTGTACTTAAAGAAAATTGAAAGGCGGTAGCTTAAAACCTTAATGATTGGGTGAAACCAACCCAAAACATAGTTTACATGAAATTGTTTGTTTTACTGTTAATCCAATCATATTCAAACTCTAAGTTTCCACTTATTTTCATGGAAGCCTTCATACAAACTAGTTCCTATGTTTTTTATTCCTTCTACCTTTTTGACTTTTGACACTACTCACAAAATACATAAATAAAAAAAAGCATACCAACTGCTCTAACCAACTGTGCAAGGACAATTCACCTGCAAACTGAACATAATATCTATGATTTATAGAAGTGATCATAAAGAGAACTAGAATTAAAAGAATTACCTGAGAAATTAAGGGATGGCACAAGGCAGCATGTGTAGCAGCCTGTTGGAGAGAGGGACCAGAACCAGCCAATAACAAAGAGATAGAATTATCCTTACTTAAACACTTCGCAGCTTCTATAGAACTAATAGATGATGACTTGATGGAACCTCCTTCATGTTCAGCCAACACCAGTGTGCTAATCTATTTCATTGACCCACATACAGCCAAACACAAATGATATAAGCAACTTCATCCGCTGGCAGATTTAGAAAATTATGATTAATATTGAATTTCAACATGACACTTATAACCTCTAGTAAAATGAAGCCACATTTGACAAAATTAGAGATAGCACGCAAATATTGGAAAAGAAAGGCAAGCTATAACATTTAACCAGTATTTGAGAAAATGTAGGAAGTATATGAGCTAAGAGGAAATGCAACATAGGCCACTAGAGAAAAGAGGTGAACACATTGCGTAAAATGTTGATGGTCACAACAACACCAAAAGTACACAATTGAATCCAGAAGACACAGAGACAGCTATCACTACGCCAAACCATGAATATGATGAAGAGCCACAGTCACCAGACTTGCACTACCAACATTTAAATAATTAGATTTAAACAAGTGTGACAAAAGAAGAAAAAATTTGAACAAAAGATAACACATTTTCTAACATCTGAAGAATAGAAAATGACAACTAAGTAGCCGCGAAAGGAAGCTAGTTGGAAGGAGCTTCCTCTCCTGCACTCAAATCACGGCCCTGGTTCAATATTCAACAAGGAAAAAAGGGGTGTCTATGCGTATGCAAAATCAGAACTGAAAGAGGGAAATTCTGTTATCTTAGGCTCTCTGATGCACACTTGCGCACAAAAAGAGCAAGCGAAACTTGTGACTCTTTCATCTCACCTAATCCCATAAGTTCCAACTTTTTGTCCTTAAACAATATCTGAACGAGGAACTTGATAGTAGAACATAATATCACACACAATCAATTTTGAAATTTAAATTACCATAATCAGGAAATCACTTTATGAAGAAAATCGCTACTCTGATTCTAGAACCAAAGACAACATCATCTGACTCTTCCATCCCATCATCCCCAACTCATTCAACCATTCTCAATTCCATTTTTCTCCACCACAAGTTCAAACAATACATGATTCTCAATTCAATAAACACGTTAGTTATACTTCCAAAAACTAATGGAGCAATAATTTACGCGCAACAGAGACCAAAACTCAATATTAACCTAAAAATACCATTACTTTTCACTGACATCTGAAATGTGTAATCGTATACATTAATTTCAAACTTTGATACTTTACATCCCAAATTATAACCCCTCACTACTTACAATGCACATTTTCCTCCACTACTTCAATTTTTATTTCAATAATCACTTCCAAACAACAAATAATGTCGATTGATTAATCAAACAGTAATCTAAACAATGTCCAAACTCCAAATTATTCCCAAACATAGATGATCCAGATCAATTAACAAGTAAATTACTAAGCACTATAAATAAAATAAAATAAATAAAGTCTAAAAATTACTGAAATTTCGAATTCGTAAGAATCGTAACTATAAAATTGAAGTCATCAACTTGAAAGTAATTCAACGATCGCGGAAAAAAAAGGTATAAATATGAAAAGAGAAGCTTACAAATCGTGTAGTGGTTGTTTCTGGGAGCGAAAAACAAGGTTTGCGAAGACGGAAGGCCCTAAGTATTACTCCGACAGCCATGCGAGAGAAAGGGAGTTTAATTGGAAGGAGATGAGACTTGAGAGGGAAGAGAAAGAAGCACAGATGAATTAAATACGTAAAGGATACGTATTTAAATGCTTTGAGTTCCATTACCCATAATATTGAGTTCGTGTCACGGACTCACGGTGTCATTAAGCTTATCCATATTATTAGTCCTAGAGGTGTCAATTCAGTTCAACAGTTCAGTTATGGTTATAACCAAACAGTTCAGTTGATATCAGTTCAGTTTGTACCAGTTGAAATAATTAACAGTTCAGTTCAGTTCAGTTAACAAACTTTTCAGTTCAGTTTAATTCAGTTTTTTTTCCTTTCCATTTTCGGTTCGGTTCGATTCATAGTTTAAATCAGTTTCATCCAAACAGTTAAACCAACCAGCGGTTGAATCCATAGCAGTTAAAATTTGTTGCGGTTATTTTCAGTTTCATTTCGGTTAATTTCAGTTATTGACGAAAACCACATAACTTCGGCGATAATCGCATCGGTTCGGGTAAAAGTTAATCACATTCTTGTATTTGTTCAGGGAAAAATTGAGCTTCATGTCGGGTTTTGACCAGATGTTTTTTCGGGCCCGGTTAAAAATTAATGCAACAAATAAGTGTTGTCGGCACTTCCACAATTGCCTCGAAAAAAATAGTCGTACTTCATAAAAACGTGTATGAAAGTGACATTGGTAAAAGTGTATTTTATTACTGATATACTTCCTCCGTTTCATATTACTCGCTACACTTCTCAATTCACGGACTCCTAGGCAATTTTTGGAGAAGAGAGAGGTAGAGAGTAAAAAGAAAAGGGACCCATGTGAGAGGAGAGATAGAGAGAGTTTATTGCCTAAAAAGAAAGTGTAGCAAGTAATGTGAAACTTCCCACAATGGAAAGTGTAGCGAGTATTATGAAACGGATGAAGTATATGATTTGGAATAAGACAAATTTATATAAGTCGATATTCAAACTTTTAGTTGTATGCAAATCATATCATATTTGATTTAAAAAGGACGTCTCAAATCAATATAAATTATTATAAACTTCCTCAAAAGACGAGTTAGACATTTTAAAAAAGTTGATTATATTAATGTCTTACTTTAACTATAAGGGCTTACTATAAGTCTATAACGATACTAGTCATTGAGGCTGAAAAACATATAATCGACGTAAAATAAGTTAATATTATATCAGATCAAGGTATCTATGTGTGACAGTAAAGTAATTGAAAATCACTTTGCTTAATTTAAAGTAAGATTAAGTTGTATCCATTTTGATTTTAAAACACAATATTCGAGTGAACCAAATTGATATTGGATTACAACGAATCTCGAACTACAACGAATCTCGAACTACAACGATTAAAGAATGTGAAAACCAAATGGATTGAACTTGTCACTAATTAGATTAAACTAGTTACTATATTACAAAGATGGTTTGTTCTCTTCTTAATATTGGGATTGGACCATTGTCCAGTTTAAAATTAAGAGTATGTTGTCTCTTACAAGTTACAAGACCAATTGATTGAACATAACATTGCTCCATGCCTCCATTACGATATCGAAAATAATATTGAAGTGAAATAATTTAGTATAAGGTTATTAGATATTGTATCAATGTGAAAAGATAACATAAATGAGTGTATTAATGAAGTCGATAAACTTATTCAAGATAATAATAATACTCTACTTAAGTTAATCATCTTTAAGTTGCATTCATTTCGGAACCGAAAGCGTCTGATTCAGTTGCAACAAATGTAGAACAATGTAACTCAGTAGATTGGTTCAATCTAGCAATATTCCATTTAAGTTAATTGTTTATAAGTTGAATCATATTGAAACTCAAAACAGTTACTTTAACAGTACCCTAAGTTTAATTCAAGATAATAATAGTAGTCTACTTAAGTTAATCACTTTAAGTTGAATTCATTCCGTAACCAATCAAAAGCATCTAATTAACAAGATCTTGATACGAAGCCTATAAGTATCGATCAAAAAAACCTATGGCTTAAACCTCATTGATACAATAACACATCAATATAAGTATACTGTTATACTATAGTTCACGTAAATGAGAACTAAACCTCATTGATACTATAGGTAGTGACTTATTTAGTCTCACTGGGTCACTAACAACAAAAAGAGTTAGACTATTAAGATGAGTTGAATTACAGAATTATTAATCAGTATATGAGAATATGATATTAGAGTATGATTGACTGATTGTATGAAGATAAAGACACCGATTAGACTGCGAGACATGAAGTGATGAAGTATGAACTTATGAAATTATAAATAGAAAAGCATGAAAAGAATGAAGTTTATAATTTATTTGAACTTAATCAACTTATGATTAGTGAATACCGATTAATGATTGATACATTAACGATCAAAGCACAAATAGGTGTGAAATGAAGAGTCTCGAATCAACTTGTTCCTGATGTAATCCTAATTTGTTCAATTAGTTAATACTGATTAATGATTGATACTTTGGTACTTTGGTACTAAGGTCTAAGTACTAGTAAATACTAACTAGTAGTCTAGTAAGCACAATAATACTGAAATACAAATTGTCAAATACTTATTAACAAATAACTGATAAAGTGATAACATCTCCGGATGCTCGCAACTTCGCATATTTATAATTTTTGAAGTTTATAATAAAAAGTTCTTAGAAAGTAATAATACTAATAACTAATTGAATTTAAAAGTTTCTAATACTAATTTTTAAACTTTACTAAATCAATAATGGACAATAAGTCAATAATACATTAATAGTAGAATGATTAATTTAGAATTCTAAAATGAAAAAACTAAAAAGTATCAAATTAATCAAAATCACAAAATTAAGGCCATTGATTTGTGAGAAGATGAAAATGGACAAAATCCAACCATTTATCAAAATACCAATCCATTTACTTGCTCCAATTCAATGCTCATTGGTCAACTAGAGTAAGTAATGGATCCCCCTTGAATGAGCAAACCTCAGCCCTTCATAAGAGAAAGACGAAATCTGAGCCCTTCATTTATGTTTTACTCTCTAACCCATTGAACCTGATCCCTCTCTTTCCCACCCATTCCTTTCCTGCTCCTCTCTTTTCTCTATCATGAATTTTGCTTTTGTCTTCTCTCTGTTTCTCTAGTCTGTTTTAATTTCTTTTTTCTATACTCATTATTTAGCAAATTTCTACAGATTACGTTCAAAATATGTTTTTTGTGAGCAAAATGGCAGACATTTTTTCTATGTTAGATATGGAAAATCTAGTAGCCATACATATTGGGAGTTTTTGTTAAGTTCCGAATTTTTAGTTGTCGTTCATAATCTACCTCATTTTTGCTCTCTAATTCTTAACAAGAGATTCGAGCCCCAAGATCTGGGAATTGCTTTTGAGAATGGCCTTCATGCCAGATTAGTGTAAATGAAGAAGATTGCCGAAGAACATAGAAGGATTTTGAGTTCGACATCAGGAATTTTTTTAAAGGTAATTAACTAAATTTTTCCTTTCTTTTTTTTTAATTTTTGATTTCTGTTTTTTTTTTTCAAAAAAAAATAGTGGATCTGGGATTTTTATTCTCAGATTTTTTAAAGATTTGTAATTGTTTTATGATTTCATTTTCTGCTTGTGTATTGTTGCTTCAAGATTGTCGAAGAATATAGAAGAATTTTGATAATAATTCACTAAAGATTGGACATCAGACACTTTACAAGGTAACTGAATTTTTCCTTTACTTTTCTTAATTTTTTATTTATGTTTTTTTGACACTGCTTTGAAGACATATGAGATTTGCACTACTCCTATGTTATCTTAAATTATTCTAAGTTGAAGTTTGGTGTCTCTATTTCATTAGTAAAATGCTCCCAGATTTGGAAGTTTGCGGGAAAAGGAAGATGGAGGCATATGCATATGGTCCTATTGCTGCAACAATTCCGACGAGTATTACGCAGGCATTCTTTATCTTTTTTTTTTGATAAGAAAATATATATATATATATATATATATATATATATATATATATATATATATATATATATATATATATATATATATATATATATATACACCTTGATTTTTATCGTTTGGTGATTAGTATTTACCTATTTGGCCCTATGTATTTTGTTATTGTACAAATCTTTGATTTTTGTTATGCTTTGATTGCAATAATATAACTTCATTTTTTCTTTGTGTTTTGAGTTACTGATTATTTCTTTTCTCAGTTAGAAGCCAAATAGCAAATCATGTAGCAAGAAGATATTCTTTTGAAGCTTTGGAGTTGTTTTTAGTTTGAAGACTCCTTTTGTAATTATGTTGTAATTGATTGAATTTTAATATTTTTTGAATAGTTAGTATCTACGTTTCTATTTTAAGAAATCAAACTATCAATGTTGACCAATTATTTTGATTTTTTCTACATTAACTTTTGCCACTAACATGTTATATGAAGTATAATAAAAGATAAAATTAACAGTTTTAGTTTCATTTTCATAAAGCTATAAAGTATAATGTCATAAATTCATATACTAATAATAAAATTATCATGATAAATTTTGATGTGACAGTATATCAAGAAACTAAGTTATATGTCATTTATAATTTTCTAGAAATTATTCTAATTAAAATTGAAATCATATATATTCAAATATGACACTTGCAGTTTTAGAAGTAACGTAGAAATAAAATCGCATAAGTTGAACCCAAATGCCTATAAAACCTATACCAGGATTTCAATTTCCAGGAATGCCATGGTGCACGTCCACCACGAACAACACAACAAATAAAAATTGGATGGGGGTAAATGGTAATATATCAGTTTTGTAAACTAAAGTTATGTATAGCGAAGGAATTTGGACCTTGCGAAGTACTTTATCTGTCCCATAAAAATTTGAACACTTGTTAGGACACATATTTTAAGGTGATAAGGGTCGGAATGGTTTTGGGTCTGGTTGTATTTGGTCGGAATGGTTTTGGGTCGGGTTTAGTTGGGTCGGGTGGTAGCTGGGTTGGGTGATGTAAATTCAGTTCGTTACAGTTAAAAAATCTTTTATAACAATTTCAACTTAAATCGGTTTTAGTTCAGTTTCAGTTTCAGTTCAGTTCAGTTTCAGTTTTAGTTTCAGTTTGAATCAGTTCTGTTAATTCAGTTACATATTCAGTTCAGTTCAGTTCAGTTGATCGATTAACTTTTCAGTTTTCCACAGTTATTTTCGATTCTGATTTGTTTCGGTTCGTTTGCGATTCGATTTTGGTTATTTATTTACGTTTATTTCGGTTTCGGTTTATCATTTTTCGATTGATTTCGATTCTGATTAATCCCAGTTCAGTTTAATTCAGTTCAAATTTCAGTTATTTCAGTTCAACCAGCAGTTTATTAACCAAACTGACAGCTCTAATTATTACGACTTGTTTTTTTTTAACTTCTTTGATTTGTATATTTGTCAGATGTATAACTTTGACTATTAATATCTATAATTATTTATTACTGAAAAGTTATAAAAACTGATATATTCAAAGTATACGTCCACATAAATTCAACATTATATCGTATGCTGATATTGAGTTTTATACATATGTATTAGAAAAATATAGTCAAGGTGGAGTTATTGCGAATAGTGCAATTGTGCAAACGTCAAACTGTATCATCATTGTGAGTTGGAGGTTTTTGAGGGCAATGATACAATCATTGAACGATGTTTTATTACCACGAGGTTGTGATCTTCGATGGAGAGATGATTCGTCTCCAAAGCCTTAATACACCATTATGACGGACAATGCCAACAGTTTTATGCAAGTGGTAGCAGAGCTATTAAAGTTGAGTTTGAGTGTAATCTTACGGGGGAGGATGCCAATGGATTTTGATAATGTATTTGCTTCTACAAGGGTTAGAGTGGGAGAAAAAGATTTTTGCCTTTGTTTGGAGACTATAATTCCTACTCATAGTAGGATAGCTTAGGATATTAGTATTTATGACTTATGAGTGCGTATTGGGTGTAACATGTTACACTGTAACTTACAGTTTAACATGAGTAATGACATATATATACTTCATCAACAATGACATGGACTATACATATAATGACACGAATCTCATGTCATTTTGTCATTTATTGCTTGTCATTTGAGGTTTTTATACAAAAGAACTGGTGGTTTGTAGGTTGTTACACCATAAACTATAGAGTTACAGTTACACCCAAGAATTTGTGATTATTTATTCTCAGAGATCGATTCAGATTAGGACTTATGTCCTTAGGTTTGTATCAATATAATTTCATGATGAATGAGAAGGAACAACATAACTTCGCCAAACTTAACAGGTCTTCTTTTTGTTCCACCTGGTTCCTTGCTTGCCATCATATTTCATATATGTGATCAACAGACAACAATGATCCAAGAGGTCGTGAAGGTTTCATTTTGTAAAGCTAGTTGGTTTCGCTCCTTCCGTAAGCTTTTAAGGAGGATACATAATTCTGGTAAGCTCCTTTGATGCTATCTATGGAGAAAAATAATGGTAAAAAAGACGTATGCTCCTTCGATGATACATTAATTAGAGTTGTGGTTAAAAAGACATATACTCTTAGTTCAGACCAATAATCAATAGTTCGACCATTTCACGAAGAAGAGGCAATATAAGGGTAGTGGAAGAACATTGTGGTCAATGAATTTAGAGTTTATATAATAAATTGGGCGTAAAGGAGATACTGAGATTTGCCTAATAAGTAAATTGTCACAAGAGATAACATAATAACATATAATAAGTAGCATTTTGTTAGAAATTTATACTAGTACGAGATGAGATCTAATGAGAAAGATCTTATAACGAGAAGGATGAGAACACTAGAGGAAAAAAACGAAAGGGCTGCGGTGTAAGGGCTGCGTTTTTTAAAAAACGCAGCCCTTAATAGTGAAGGGCTGCGGTTAGCCCAAAAACCGCAGCCCTTCGTTTACGAAGGGCTGCGGTCAATGCGAAAACCGCAGCCCTTTTAGTAAAGGGCTGCGGTTAGCCCAAAACCGCAGCCCTATAAGTAATAAAGGGCTGCGTTTTGGGCTAACCGCAGCCCTTTATGGGCTTTTTTTTATTTTCAAAAGAAATTAGTGGGCTCAACTTAGGGATCTCACAATCTCCTCCCACAAATCTCACGTACGCAACAAATTTCCCTTCTCTCTCATCCTCCTCCCTTCTCTCTCACCCTCCTCCCTTCTTCCTCCTTCCGGCAGCACCACGACGCCGACCATTTTCGTCTTCCATTTTCATCTCCTCACCGCCGACTTCTGCTCGTCGTTGCTGGTTCCCTCCCCTGTCCCGTGTTTCTCTCTCCTCTATTCGTGATTGCTGCTGCCGCCTCTTCGTCTTCTTCACGCCGGAGTTCCGCACCGCCTCTGCCGTGGTGTTGTCGTCGTACCAAGCAAACTGCTCGTAAATCCACCGGTGGAAAGGCTCCTCGCAAACAACTCGCTACCAAGGTATCTTTCTCTCTCTTCCATTTCTCACTTTTCTCTTCATACCATGATTCTGATTTTTACGTGATTCTACTAGATTCGATTTTCCTTTTTTTTTTATTTCAATTTCTTCAATTGAACAATTTTGTTTGTTGTAATTTAAAGGCTGCTAGAAAATCTGCCTCTACCACCGGCGGTGTGAAGAAGCCTCACCGTTACCGTCCAGGAACCGTCGCTCTTCGGTAAATTTTGTGGTGTAATTGTCATTGTTGTTGGGTTGTTACTGTTGCTTTTGTCGTTGATGGTAGTGTGGTGATTGTTGTTGTTGTTGTTGTTGGTTGTCGTTGCTGTTTGTTGGTTGTTGTTGTTGTTGTTGTTGTTGTGTAAAATTAAATCAGTTTTGTTAGTATGATAAGGTTTGTGAGCTAAGTTTGATTAATGTAATTCAATAATTTGGATTCATGTATATAAGATGAAGAATCAGTTTATTAAGTTAAGGTGTTGTGGTATTTTATTGGATTTAGGATCATGATAATGAAGTTCTATTTGAATTGTGATTAGTAATAGTATGAATGTTTGTTTTTTTACTGTAAGTTTCGATTATGTTGTTGATTCGTTTTTTTTATTTTCCTTGTTGTAAATTTCTTGATATATTTAGGAGTAAAAAAATGCAAAAAAAAAAAAATTTTTTTTTATTTTTTTTGGGTCAAAAGGGCTGCGGTTTTGGTCAAAAGGGCTGCGGTTTTGGTCAAAACCGCAGCCCTTTGTACAAAGAAGGGCTGCGTTTTTGGGTCTCAACCGCAGCCCTTCACTTTTAGTGAAGGGCTGCTACGAAAAGGGCTGCTGGCCAAAAACGCAGCCCTTTGGGCTGTTTTGACCGCAGCCCTTCCGCTTTTTTCCACTAGTGGAAGGAATCTAGACTCTTTAGGGGGCGCTTAGTTTACAGGGTGGTATGGGTACTATAGAAAAAAAGTACTATGTAGAAAAAAAAAATGAACAAAATGTTGAGATAATAGTGGAATTGTGAATTCCACTATTAAGCATAGTGAAGTCCACAATTTCACCTGACATGCAGACTGCAGTTAATGCATGTTGGGAAAGTTTTCTCCCAGCCGCTGCAATTGTTGAATTTACGTAAGTATACACAGTGAAAGTTTTGCCTATAAATTTCGTCAATGTAATAAGTGAGTTCGTCAATTCAGATACAATACACTCTTCTGATATATTTCTACCAGTAGATTCTCTCTCTATATATTTCTCACAACACGTTATCAGCACGAGTTTGCTACCGAAAAAAATTAAAGGTATCTTTAAAATATTTACATACATTCTGTTTCAAGTTCTAAATTTTTTTCTCCAAGCCCAACCCTTACTATCCGAACATGGATCAACAAAGTAACGGGATTAACATTGTTTTACACAATGTCTCTGTCTCGGATGTTTATTTTTGGATAGAGCGAAACAATGTGTCATTCACTACCAACCCAGCGAGGGGAACTGTAAGACAGCCCCGACCCAGTAACCTTAACGACGATACAAATACCCACACCGGAGAAAACCCACAAACCCATGTTCTCAACACCAATAATAACCCTCTATACAACCAACTAAAAATCAACCTCCACCAAGTAATAAAAAAAATAGAGATGAACAGGAAGGAACTAGTAGTAAACGTCAACATGCCACTAACCCAGAAAATAAGTAATTTGATAATAAAGCCACCTTCATGGAGGGCAAGGACATTTATTTTATGTTATTTCTTTTGCTCTTGAACCGCCTATATGGACGGGTTATTTTTTTTTTTTAACTTGCCGCCTATATGGACGCCCTAGTGAAGTGATAAAATTATTATCTCTTATATGTGCAATAATGTTATATGAATGCAGGGAACAAGCATTCAGAATACTATTATATATTATTGTCTCTAATCTTCTATTTTTTTTCGCATTGGTAGTTACATATATTATATTACCATTTCACCAACATGCTCTAATATATATTTGCCAATCTTAAAATTTTATTGCATTGTATATTTTTAACTGTAGATGAACTGCACAGTTAGGGATAACCCTCTAAAAAAGCGGATTACCCATCCTCATTTTTCACCACACATCCCTTATCTTCTTCCAATTTTTTTTCTAAACTCACAATTTTTTTTTCTCTTCTTCCTCAACCTTTCAGCCACCATGTTCCACACCGACGACAACCGTCCTCCACCCTCATCTTCTTCTTTTGAGGAGGATTTTAGGATAATAAGGCTATACTTATTCCTTATAGCCGGTTTCTTTTTCCTTCTTATGGCATTAATGATATATCCTAATACACAAATAGGAGACAAAAAAAAATTATCTCCCCGGAAGAACGACGAAAAAAATGCACATGAATATCATTTTTATTTGTCTTTAAGTGCATTTTTAGGAAGTTTTTTTCTTTCACTCGTTGTTTTTTTTTTCTATTTTTGGCATTTTTTTTGCTTCATTAATATTGTACGCTATTTTAGTATTTTTTTGTTTGTTTTTTTTTTGTTTGTACTGTTTATGTATAATTATAATGATATAAATCAGGGGAAGATAATGTATATGATGTATTATCATTTACTAATTTCAAATATTTACATGTTTGTAGTAAAAAAATGGGAGATCTAGTGAAAAGACAATTTAACATACTAGATCTATCTGGGCAAAAGTTTTTAGAATGGACGGTGGACGCCCAAATGAATTTAAAGGCCCAAGGACTGGAACATACAATTAATGGTGTGAAAACCCAACAAGGGGATGCAACTACATCAGCCGCATCAATTAAAATTGCGACTGAACAAGAAAAGGCAAAAACCTTAGTCCTCCTCAGACATCATTTACATGAAAGTTTAAAAACTGAATATCTACTTGTGGAGGATCCAAAAGAATTATGGAATAGCCTAAATAAAAGATATGGGCATCACAAAAATGTGCTCCTCCCAAAGGCACATTATGACTGGACCAATCTGAGGTTCCAGGATTTTAAAACAGTCAGTGATTACAATTCAACATTGTTTAGAATTGTATCATTGTTAAGATATTGTGATCATTCCATCATAGAAGAGCAAAAGGTAAATAAAACGCTATCCACTTTCCACGCCACTAATATAATATTGGCAGAACAATACAGGTTCAGAGCTTTCAAAAAGTACTCTGAGCTAATCTCAGTATTACTTGTGGGTGAACAAAATAATGATCTTCTGCTGAAAAATCATAATCTTAGACCTACGGGGTCTTCAGCCACCCATGAGATAAATGTAATAGAAAGCTCTGATCCACCAGAAGCAAATGCTATACATAGGGGTGGACGCGGTAATTACAACGGTCGTGGGAGAGGACGTGGTAATTACCGTGGCCGAGGGCGTGGACGTGGCAGATGCCGATTTTCCCCAAGAAATAATAATTTTAAAAATTCTGATAAAAATTGGGGACAATCATCTGGAAATCAGAGGCAAACATCCTATAAAGAAAATGACACTTGTCACAGATGTGGCATGACTGGGCACTAGGGTCGCACATGTCGTACTGCCAAACATTTGGTAGGCCTATATCAGGCTTCAATAAAGAACAAAGGGAAAAATGCTGAAGCAAACTTTGTTAATGAAGCTACTACATCCATGCCCAGCCTTGATGTTTTAGATTTTTTTTATGGATGATGCTGAAGAAGAAAACAACTTTGTTTAGCTAACAATGCATTAATATGCTTAGTTTATTTTAATTGCTTCAATATTCATTTTCATGTATTCCCTCCTTGATTATTAATAAAATATGTATTTTTCTTATACTGATCATCATATTTATTATTTATGAAGATATGAATTTACCAGAAGTTGGAACCAAAGAACAATGTCTTCTCGACAGTGGGACAACACACACCATATTGAAAAATAAAGAATATTTTTCAAAACTTACAAAATTTCAAGCAAATGTTAGCACAATCTCTGGGACAGCCAAGTTAATTGAAGGTTCTGGGAAAGCCTGCATTATATTTCCAAATGGGACAAAATTAATAATCAATGACGCAATATATTCGAGTAAATCTCGAAGAAACCTCATAAGTTTCAAAGATGTACGTCAGAATGGTTACCATTTGGAAAATGATGACAGTGAACAAAGAGGAATATCATATGCCTCACGACAGAAAAATGCGGCAAGAAATACATCTATGAAAAGTTGCCAGCAATATCCTCGGGACTATATCGCATAGATATATGTCCGATTGAAATTAATATGATATCTAACCAGAAGTTAGATAATAGAAAATCATTTACTCTATGGCATGACCGATTTGGCCATCCTGGCACAGGAATGATGTATAGAATCATTGAAAATTCAATTGGACACTCTATAAAGAATGTCAAAATTCCTCGGTCAAATGAATTATCATGCTCTGCATTCTCACTTGGCAAATTGATAATCAGACCATCTATTAATAAGATTGCCACTGAATCTCCAACATTTTTAGAAAGAATACAAGGAGATATTTGTGGGCCTATTCACCCTGCATGCGGACCATTCCGCTATTTCATGGTATTAATTGATGCCTCTACTCGATGGTCACATGTGAGCCTTTTTTCAAGTAGAAATGTTGCATTTGCAAAACTTCTGGCTCAAATAATTCAATTAAGAACTCAATTCCCAGATCATACAATAAAGACAATAAGATTAGACAATGCTGGGGAATTTACATCCCAAACTTTTAATGACTATTGCATGTCTATTGGGATTGTTGTAGAGCACCCTGTACCTCATGTACATACACAAAATGGTCTTGCTGAATCATTAATCAAGAGACTACAATTAATTACAAGACCATTAATAATGAGATCAAAATTGCCCTATTCTGCTTGGGTCATGCTATATTGCATGCAACAGCATTGATAAGATTAAGGCCGACAACCTATCACAAATTCTCACCGTTACAATTAGTATCAGGTCGAGAACCGAATGTCTCACATTTGAAATTTTTTGGGTGCGCTGTACATGTACCTATTGCTCCACCCCAACGTACTAAAATGGGTCCACAAAGAAGGATGAGAAATATATGTTGGATTTGAATCTCTATCAATTATCAAATATTTAGAGCCAACAACTGGCGATTTATTTACGGCTCGATTTGCTGACTGTCATTTTAATGAGTCAGTATTCCCATCCTTAGGGGGAGAGAAAGTAGACCCACAAAATATAAAAACATAAATTACATGGAACGCATCGCAAATGTCGTTTCTGGACCCGAGAACAAATTCATGTGAACAATAAGTCAATAAAATTGTTCATTTGCAAAGTATTGCAAACCAATTGCCAGATGCATTCACAGATACTAAGAAAGTGACAAAGTCACATGTACCTGCTGAGAATCCCCCGGCACAGATTGAAGTTCCTAGTGACAATAAGGCCATTGAAAATGAGTCAATAGCACGTCGAAAACGTGGTAGACCACCCGATTCTAAAGACTCAAAACCGAGAAAAATGAAAAAGCAAGGTGAAACAACGAATGAAATTAATATAAATCCTCCAACGGAGCATGATGAAAAAAAAATGAAGATAAGCATGTTCCAGAAGAAAAGGAACATGAAAGCATAGACAACAATGAAACTTCAATTAATTATGTTTCTACAAAGAAACAATGGAATCAAAAAGATGTTGTCATGAATGAAATATTTGCTTACTCCATAGCGGTTGAAATGACATATGATGAAAATGATATAGAACCAAATACAGTAGATGAATGTCGCCGCAGAAAAGATTGACCAAGATGGAAAGAAGCAATTCAAGCAGAATTGAAATCACTTGAAAAACGTGAGGTATTCGGACAAATAACCCAAATACCAAAAAAGGTGTAAACCAGTTGGGTACAAATGGGTATTGGTGAGAAAACGAAATGAGAAAAATGAAGTTACTAGATATAAGGCAAGGCTAGTAGCCCAAGGCTTCTCGCAAATGCTAGTGATTGATTATGATGAGACATATTCTCGAGTAGTTGATGCAACTACACTAAGATTTCTGGTAAGCTTATCAGTTTCGAAAGGATTGCAAATGAGGTTAATGGATGTAGTGACTGCATACTTATATGGGTCACTTGACACATATATTTATATGAAAATCCCTGATGGACTAAAACTACTAGAATTTCACATGCCCAAAGAGATGTTTTCAATAAAATTGAAAAAGTCACTCTATGGGTTAAAACAATCTGGAAGAATGTGTTTTAATCGTCTTAGTGAATACCTATTGAAAGAAGGATTCAAAAATAATCAAATCAGTCCTTGTGTTTTCATTAAGCGATCTAAATCAGGATTCGCCATCATTGCTGTCTATGTCGATGATTTGAATATTATTGGAACTCCTAGAGAACTCGAAGTGACTGCAAAGTACTTGATGAAAGAATTTGAGATGAAAGATCTCGGGAGGACAAAATTTTGCCCTGGCTTGCAAATGGAACATTTGAGAAATGAGATTTTTGTCCATCAATCAAACTACACAAAAAATTCGGAAACGTTTTTTCATGGACAAAACCCACCCAATAAGTTCTCCAATGATAGTGCGTTCCCTGAATGTGAAAGATGATCCATTCAGACCACGAGAAGAAAACGAATAAATTCTTGGTCCTGAAGTACCATATTTAATTGCGATTGGTGCCTTAATGTACTTGGCTAACAATACTCGACCTGACATAGCTTTTTAATTAAACTTTTTAGCTAGATACAACAATGCACCAACAAAGAGACATTGGAATGGAGTTAGACACTTATTACGTTATCTTCGAGGAACACAAGATCTTGGATTATTCTACCAGTTGAAACCAAATGCGTCACTCATTGGATATGCAAATGCTGGGTACCTATCAGATCCACAAAAGGCTAAGTCTCAATCCGGGTATCTATTCACTTATGGAGGTACTGCAATATCTTGGAAATCCATGAAGCAGACTTTGACGGCCACATCATCAAATCATGCAGAACTAATTGCTCTTTATGAAGCTGGAAGAGAATGTGTATGGGTAAGGTCAATGATAAAGAATATCCAAGAAGAATGTGGAATGGAAACAATAACAACAAATCCAACTATCATCTACGAAGACAATACTGCATGTATCACCCAAGTAAGCGAATGGTACATCAAAGGAGACAGAACTAAACATTTATCACCAAAACTCTTCTTCACTCATGACCTCCAAAAGGAAGGGACGATAAACATCCAACAAATCCAATCATGTGAGAATCTTGCAGATTTTTTCACGAAATCCCTTCCGGTGAAGAAATTTGAAGAATTAGTCCGAAAAATTGGAATGCGTCATCTTCGTGATATATGCTAGATTCAGGGGGAGTATTATATGCGCTGCACTTTTTTTTCCCTTCGATCAGGTTTTTATCCCATCGGATTTTTCCTGACAAGGTTTTTAATGAGACAGTTAATTTTAAGCATATAAGGATACATAATGGTTGTACTCTTTTCCCTAGTTATGGATTTTTCCCACAGGGTTTTTCCTAACAAAGTTCTTAATGAGACAATGTCTATTATGAGTTATCGGTGGACATTCAAGGGGGGAGTGTTGAGATAACAGTGGAATTGTGAATTCCACTATTAAGCATAGTGAAGTCCACAGTTTCACCTGACATGCAGCTAATGCATGTTGGGAAAGTTTTCTCCCAGCCGCTGCAATTGTTGAATTTACGTAGGTATACACAGTGAAAGTTTAGCCTAAAAATACCGTCAATGTAATAAGTGAGTTCGCTCAATTCAGATACATTACACTCTTTGATATATTTCTACCAGTAGTTTCTCTTCATATATTTCTCACAACACAAAAGGATTTATCCCAAAAAAACAAGGGTACCGCGTACAATTTTAGAAAACGTACGGAGTCGATACGCATTGAGAAACCCTCTAAATTTTGAATTTTAGAAATGAACAACACACGCGACCCTCCTTTCCTATTCTCTCCTTCCTCGACTCCGCGTTCTCCCTCCTCGACTCTCTTCTGCCTCATCGCCTGGCTTGTGCCGTTGTGCCTTCATCTCGCCGGAGCCGGAGTTCTGCCTTCACGGTCTGCCGTCTGTTGTACTAGATCCAAGGTACTTTTTCTTTTTCTTTTTCTTTGATGGTTTAGTTGAAAATTGGATGTGTGAATTTTGATTGTTAGTGAATCAATTGTTAGTAAATTGTATTTGTGGGAACAAATTGTTAGTAAATGGATTATTAGGCCCCGTTCTTTTGGACTGAGAGAAACTGAACGGAACGGAACTGAACTTAATTGAGAGAAACTGAATTGCATAGAGTAAATGAAATGAAATGAACGGAACTGAATTGAAAATAATCCAAAAGAACAGGGCCTTAGTGAATGAATTGTTGGTGTATAGTAATTGTGTGAATTTTTAATTATGTGATTGTTACTTTGTTAGTGAGCTACATTTTGTGTGAATTGTAATTGTTAATGATTAGGAGTACTAGTTAAAATGATTAGTAAAAAAATTCTTGTGTTATGTGTATAAATGTAGTAATTAAGAATCATGAAGAGAAAACAAGACAAGGATATCTCAAGCTTTTTTTCAAAAGGAACATGTAATGAAAATCAAGTTGATTCAAATCCACATCTTCCTCCAAGTAGTATTCCTCCATCTCAAAATGAAGCCTTAGAATCTGGAGCTACTTCAAATACTAGGTTTCAAGTCCCTTTAAATAGGTTAACCGAGATGGAAATTGTGAATCTCCCTCAAGATCCGGGAAAGAGGAGAAATATGAGTGTTTTCCATGAAGATGACAGAGATTTTGTTAGGAGATTCGATATTGATAGAGGACTTTGTCAACCACTCCGTGTGTAGAATTTCATTTGGTGAGAAGCAGGGATGCTTTTGACAGGATGCAGAGTACAGACCCTACTGTCTGAAGCAGTCTGGTCATTTCTTTTACCTTTCTCTCTTTCTCAGCCTCTCAGGCATTCAAATTTTTGATCCACCGATGCCGTTCCTCCTGCCGACTGCCGTCTTCTGAAGTTGTGGGTACTGGTCAAGTGGTCATTGGGTGGTCTGCAGACTGCAGGCCAGTTTCTTTATTTTTTTTCCTTTTCTTTCTGATTACCTTTTCTATCTAATTTTAGTTGTTGATTTATAGACTTGTGATATTTTGAATTCTGAATTTATAGAATTATAAATTTGTGAATTGATGGATTCATGAATTGTAATTATTTATAGGTTTGTGAATTATATAGATGTGTGAATTTATTGTTACTAAACTATGATTTGTGAATTTGAATAAATGGGTGATATATGGTTTTTAGCTGATGAAATGTGGAACTGATTGGATTTTTTGGTGTATGTTTGAGAACTTGTAGTAGCATTTTGTTTAATTCAATTCTGAGCCGTTGCCCTCTTGAGGCATTGCTATTCCCATTTTCATCTATAAGGGTGTCAATGATAATTCAATTCCCTCCCTACTCGTAATCTGTGCGAGGTCTTGATTTAGTTCTTAATTTCTTCTCTTCCCGTCCGGTGTCCATCAACATTTTTCGATGCGAGATTAACATATAGAAATCTTATAAGCTTGTGGGCATATGTTAATCTAGGCTCTGGATTGCAGCCACATGAATTTATTTGGGGATATACTATGATCATTGGTTTTATTTGTGCCAAAAATCTTCCAAGTAGCCATCTGTTTAGCATCTAGTCAAAGGTTCTCAAATAACCAACTTGGGACAAATCTCGGTTGTTACTCATAGGAGTATAAAGTGTGTCAAAAGCATTATGTTCCATCGAATAAACTGGAATAGAAAATTATGTGTGAAATTTGTATTCTTTTCACCTTCTTTGGATATAGGTGAATTCTAAGAGCTGCAAAGATGGCAACAGAGTCATCTGAGGGAGAGGATGAAGGAAAGCTAGTTGGAGGCAGCAAACATTTGGATGTGGATGGTGACTTGAGAGAGATGACAAAAAATGCAGCTTGGAGTGTTAGCTCATGCAAGCCTGGCAATGGTGTTCAGTGCCTCCGAGATGACAATTCCGAGACCTATTGGCAGTTAAGACATTTCTGCTTCTCTCTAAACCCTCATTTAGGTTTTGAAGGTATCAAGCTTACTGTTTTATGGCTTTATTTTGAAGATCTGATGGAGCACAGCCTCATCTCATAAACATTCAGTTTCAGAAGAAAGTGAAATTGCAAGTAATGGGGTCATTATATTGTTCTTTCTTCTGTTGTTGTCCTTGTCTTTGACTTCTGCAGCTTGCTACTCACTTTTGCCTGAAACTAATTTTGTTCCAGCTAATTTATCTCTATGTCGATTTCAAGCTTGACGAGAGCTACACACCTAGCAAGATCTCTATTCGAGCTGGTGATGGCTTCCATAACTTGGAGGTAAGTTGGAACTTTTAATTCTTGAATTCTGTTCTCCATCCAATGAAAGGTCCCTTTTGGCCTTTTGAGTTAAAATTTGCAAGATTTGACCACTGATATTTTGAAATATGCATTTAATTACAATCTAAATATTATATTTGGCTTCATCAAATAGTTCTATGAAAGCATACTTTTATACTTTAGAACATCTAATTGGTGATAAACAGTGGTCCAAGTTTGTCTTTCAAGTGAATAGATAATGTAAAGGACTTAGGGGAATATAATATGGATTGGAGTATTTCATAATATATTAATGTACTATGAATTAACATAGATTAGACACCATTAATGGCAGATTATAAGGAAGAAAAGATGGTTTTAATTCATAATCTGGAATTACAGCAATAAAAAGGATATTCAAGCTTTGATTCCCTCCAATGAACTCTTAGAAACTCAACAAAACATTCATCAATAATCAACATGCTCCGCTGTCTCTAATTTCTCTATATAAAGTTTTTCCCCTAACACACTACCTAGCTTATCCCCTAAGCTAACTAACAAAGATAATACCTAAATTACCCTCACTCCAAATATTAGTTCATTACAGATTGTGCCTTCAATTGCTAATCTGTCTTGTATTGACTTCTGAGGTCAAAAGAGTGACCTTTATTTCTTGATTTATCAACAATACTATTTGTACTTGCTAGTTTCGCAAATATACTTCTTAAAGAGTTAGAATTACTCTGTCCATTTTTTTTGAAAGTTTTATTCTTTGCACTTTTAGCAATTTGCGGACATGTGCTCTAAGTCAACTTTGTTCAACCTTAAAAGCCAAACCAAGATATTTTAGGTGGGATGAAGGAAGTATCATGTGTAATGCATAATGCATCTGAAACACCACCTTGCATCAAAAATACATAACCCAAGTTCGGATGCTTGGAAAAAGACATGTTGCTTTGAAACTCTGAATAGGTATTGTCCCTAAGAACAGCAGAATCCAGACCTTAGAACACAATGGTACCTGCTGGATGAGAATGTTGCTGGGAAAATTTAAAGTAACATCTATTCTGCTCTGCATCTTGCAACTTCTATCTGTCATTGTTATTTTCATCAGTTCATGCGATTCTCCCTTTTGCACTTGTATAGGAAATAAAAGCAATAGAGCTAGTCAAGCCAACTGGATGGGTATGTATCTCATTATCCGGAAATGATCCACGGTGAGATAGTCTGACTTGTATTCTTTTCCAATTGTTTATTTGGTAGTGGAATGACATTTGCTGCTAATCATCTAGTCTTGCTAGCGGCTTTACATTTTAATGTAAATCTAATTCTTGCTGTTTTCATGATTTCTGATATCCCCTTGGGGGTGTTGGGTTCGCCACTTGCTATCAGGTACGGGGTTAGGTATTAAATACGTGGGTTTGGAGTGAGATACCTAGAAACCCATATCCTAATCCTGGTGTTTGGTTTACCGTTTGTGGAATTAATAGTCCCCCACCCCTCTTTATCCAGATTTATCTACCATCCTAACCACCTTCCTCTCCCTCGTTCCCCCTTTCACCTTTTCCATCTCTTCATCTACTCTTCTGTATTCTCCTCCCCCACCAGAGTGCTTAAGGGCTGTCTCAACTACCTTTCTCCTCCCTATATTTACTCCTCTCATCCTCATGCTCCTTTCATCTTCATTGTTATTGTGTCGGCAGCAGAAAAAGGGGTTTTAGGAAGGTTGATGGTTTCTGGCAGCAATGGGCAGGTGACAATGGTGTCGATGAACAGATGAGAAACTGCCAATGGGCTTTCTTTGTGATGGACGTCTACTGGAAAAATGATAGCTATGAGTGGAAAAGTGACAAAGCAGATTTGATAGGAAAAGATTTGAATGCAAATTGATAGCAATTGATACGGAGGCTGAATAAACATAGATTGAAGCAAATTGATTGTAAAGGATCCGAATCATAAATGCTACCAATGTGTATCAAACACCATTTCTTCTTAGTGTGGATGCTGAGTAATAAAGTAAAAAATTATGGTGGGTCTCATGTCCCAAAGATTTTTTGAAACATACCAAAAAGGAAAGTGAGTAAATCTTGGTGAATCGGAAGGAGTATGTTTTACCGTTCTGTATTTCTTATTCCATGGGTTTGGCTTTCTTCCAAAACCACCTTCTACCAGGGTATGGAACCCCATAACTTGGGGGTTTAGAGGGTGGGCCGGTGGGGCCCCAGACATGAACTCCTTTTTTTTTTATATAAATCAAACACCAAGTACGGGTTTGGATGGCTAAACCTATAACTGATTATGAAGTATCTTGAACCAATCATGGTTGTCGAGTTGAACTTGCAAACATAGATTTTGAATTTATTCCCTGTTGGGATTTTCCGTGAGCAAACAGCGCCAGAAGTCAGGAATGATAGGAGATGAGCAGCCTTTTCATAGGTGCATCCATAATCATGGAAAAACAAGGTAGGCAATCAGGTTATAAGGTGGTGATCACAAGGAATCAATAGTTCAGACTTCATTGTAGTATTCAAGTCTAGATGATGAATGAAAAAATTTAATAGGAATTTTTTAAATACTTCCTCCATTTTTTTTTACTCGCAACACTTTTTTTTTCATCAACTTCAATGCAATTTTTGGGTATGAGAGAGGTAGAGAGGAAAAAAAGAGAGGGCCCATGTGATTGGAGAGAGAGAGAGAAAGGAAAAGCAAAAATAGAAAGTGTTGCAAGTAATTAATTATTTCCCTTTTAGGAAAGTGTTGCAGGTAAAAAAAAACGGAGGAAGTATTTGCTTCTGGAGAGTGAGAGGGTGCACAGAAATTTGGGGACATCAAGGTTTTGTGTATCTTTGAAAACTTTTGGTATGGAGAGTGCTACTCGACGGCACTGTATTGTCCATCTTGTCTGTTAAATTGATATAAGTCTGGAAAGATGTCCTTTCTATTTCTTCTTGTTATGGGAGCAGAAGATTCTTTTCGACTGGTGTTGAAGATGTATTTAAAGATTCGCCGCGAGTGGACTATGCTGAAGTCAAGAGCAAGGATTAAAGGAACCTTCTCTGACCAAATTCTTTCCTTGGACTTGATCCTAGCTAATGTTAGCTATCTTGTGCCCAACCTTGAGTACTTTTGCTCTGCATGAAGGTATCAAGTAGATTGTTATAAGCATAGTTGTAATGATTCTGTGTTCTGTTTTGCTACAGAGCGACGATTGGTTCTAGACATTGCCCTTGGCCATCTCTTCTTGGAGTCAATGTCCAATCCAATCACCTTGGCTATTACTTTTTCTTCTGGTTACTGCAATCTCAAAGTGTGTAGATTTGAACATCTTTCTGACCCAATTTCTGACGCTTGATCGGCATTTTTACAGGGAAACTTTTGTTAATACATTCATGCTGCAAATAGCAGTTTTGTCAAATCATCTTAATGGGAGGGATACCCATGTACGCCAGATCAAAGTTTATGGACCTCGACCGTATGTTGGAACACCATTTTTTTTCACTTTTTTTTTCTGTTGCTGTTTTTCTGTCCAAATCTTCATTTTTGGCTTTGAACTGTAACAGGAATCCTTTTCCGCGTCAGCCATTTCAGTTCACCTCTGCTGAATTTTTGACATACTCCACTGTCAGATGAGGATAACGAGATGCTACTGTGGTCTGTACCTACATATATCATGCACTGATCTGCTACATTTGCTCTGTTATTCCTCTAAGGCACTCTTTCTCTCTTCCTTTTTTCTCTTTATTTTCTGCGCTCATTTCTAAGTGACCAAGGGATGAGGAATGATTGGCTGGCAAGTGGCAAACCTTGGTTTAGAAGTAACCCAAGTATGCGTTCACTGCCAGAACTTGCAAGAAATAGTAAGGCTTGACGTGGTCGGTGGTTCATTTGGCAAATGTATAACCGCAAAGTCGCAAACAGTGGGTTTTATGCTTTTGTCCATCATATTTTACAATGTTTATAATTAGGATTAGCTAGGAAATCAGCCGCTTGATTTGTCTACCGAAAACATTGAGGAATAATGTTGAATTCGATTGCATAGTTACCCACTTCGCATCAGAGATGACGTTGTCTATTTATATTTTGTAGTGATTATGACTAAGATTAGCCAAGAAATCAGCCGCTTGATTTGTCTACCGAAAACATTGAGAACTAAAGTAGGAATCCGATTGCATAGGTAGGTACCCACTCTGCATTAGAGATGACAGAGTAGATGAGGCATAAGTATATTAGGGGGAAGAGGGAGTATAAGTATATTGAATCTTCTTTGTTTTAGTTCAACTATCCTCATTTTCCGGATATCAATTATCATTTTGCGCCCCATTTCAATGTTTTCCATCTTCGTAGCTCTAAAAAAGACAGGCAAAAATCCTTTTCAAAAAAAAAGTTGATGGCAAAAAACTTATTTTGTTTATGAGATAGGAAGCTTGGTTTATTTTAGCTTGAACGCGCTCTTTGCTGGTCATCATTTGTGCCTAACACTCTTTGGGGGCCTTTGTTTTAGCACACCTTTATTTTAGCTCTGTTTATTTTGCATATTTAAACCCACCCACCCCTGTAATACTTCTTTCAATCTTCTATTTTGCATGATTAAACCAACTTTTTTCCATATTCTATTTTGCCTGATTAAACCAACTTTTTTCCATATTCTATTTTGCATGATTAAACCAACCCACTCCTGGAATACTTCTTTCAATCTTCTATTTTGCATGATTAAACCAACCTACCCCTGTAATACTTCTTTCAATCTTCTATAAATAGCAAAGAGAGAAAGGTTATATCAACACACACAAGAAAATCAGGTCAATTTTCTATAAATAGCAATGGGAGTTTTTTTTATCCACACAAGTTATGGCAAACATACTCCTAAATTGATCCTCTCCATTACCCTGGCCCTCCTCAAAATCTCTTCAAGTGCAACTACTAGTGTCAATGAGACTAACTACAAATGGTGAAAAATTAACTACCTCCGTTTCTTAATTCATGTTTGGGCACAAGAATCAAGGGTGAGAAGAGAGTGTTGTAATTGATTTTCTTACCCAAGTGATTGCGTAGTTTAAGGAGATGGTAGTATTATTTATTAGTACTACTATATTATGAAACTTTATTAAATAGGGAAATGGTGCATACTCATATTAAAAAACATCGTAAAGTGGAAAATGGTGCATGTATTAAGAAACGGAGGTAGTAAATTCCCTTTTGGACAGATTTCTTAAAAAAAGAAATGAAGGTAGTATAGCCCAACTTATGAACTTCTATTACTGGGTGAATGCCGCAAAGACGAATTATGGGAAAGGGGGATGGGGGAATAAGGTAGAGCTGAATATGATGAGCAAGGCAAGCAAGCTGACAATGTACTGCAACTACAATGACATAGCAATGGGGAAGAAGCTACTCACAATATTCACAACACAAGGCCTTGTCTCAGCAAGGCTCCTTGAGAAGGAGAGCCTAGAAATGAGCAACTCCTGGGAGAAGAGCTATGAGGATTGTGTTTCCCCTAGGGTGGCTGGAGAGAAGAGGCTTTGCGTAGCTTCTTTAGAGTCGATGATGAAAGGGTTTGTAATTGGGGCGACGCAAGGTTCTAAGATGATCATTGAACCACTATCAACACTTTATGGAAAGATGCAATATTATCAACTTGTAGCTCCAGTGAGAACATTTGGGAAAGGAGCTACAGCCTGTCACAAGCTACACCAGCTCGCATATTATGCTTGCCACTACTTACCAAAAGTAAGGTTATGGTGGTGCCGCTGCTAGGTGCTGATGGGACCTTTTAGAAGTATTTTCACTTTGTCAACTCAACACTTCCTCCATAGAACCTAGTGGCCTCATTATACACATCCTTAGCGCCAAACCAGGTCCTCCAGTATGCCACTTCGTTCTTGGCTACTGATGGCCTGCTTTAGTTTACCTCTACATAGTACTACCTCCGTTTCTAAATATGGTTACACTTCGACTGTCATTTGTGATTTACGGCAAGGAAAAATATGATCATATGAGATCTTATTTGATTCGTCTTGATATGTATTTTTAGAATATTAATTTTTTTATCATTATTTTTACAAATACAAAATTAGAGATATTAGTATCTAAAATTTTACATTGGTATGCGTGAAAAGTAAAAGTGTAACTTTTATTTAGAAACTGAGATAGTAATATGCTATGAACTGGAATTAAGGAGAGGGGCACATTGCTATTTCAGTATTTTGTAATATATCGTACTCTAGTTTTAACAATTCACTCCATGTTCTCATTTCATCTTCATTTGAGAAATTGCAGCTGCACTATCAAGTATCTAAGCAACTGTTTTTGTTTTTGTTGCTCATCATATCTAATGTATCGAATTTAACTAATAGCTTAATTAGGTTGTTCCCCGATTATCATCCTATCCTAGCGCCAGTCTGGAAAAGAGGCAGTGCTCAACTCGATGTCTATAGCAAGGTAGTCAGCAAATCGGTAAGGGCTTGGCTTAACCCTGTGTTCTCTCCTAATCAGGTCGGGGGTGGAGACCGGCAAAATGAATCACTTAGCGACGACTCTCACCAGATTCATCAACAGATTCTCGGTGCGGTGGAAGAGTAGAAGTGCTGGTCCCCTTCGGTCAAGGTGTCATTTTAAAAGCACGAACATAATGATCAAAGAATTCAGGATTGGGAGAAAGCAGGAGTCATCCATATATATATGAATAGTACCAGTGGGCTATCCAGAGATGCTATATAAATTAATGTACTTTTGATCCTATTTCTCAAAAAATAAATGTAACATGTAATCTTAAGGTTAGCAAAATAGCCTTGAGAGAAGGGTAGAGAAAAGTCTGGTTGTGCCTAAAAAAAATTCAATATGCATCAGCTTTAGTAGAACCAAATGTAATGGAGTCAATGTAAAAGTGATTACTCAACAACTTCTCATGATGCGACACTTGGACTCTTTATTTTAAACCAAAATAATAAACTTCTTTTTTCTAAAAACAGTCTACATGCATTCATGTCCAACATTGAACGCCGAGTCAGAGTACCGGAAACTTAATTGAGGCCATTCAAATTTCTTCAAGGTTCATTCTTGTTTTGTTATTTAATTACATGTACCTTCAAACTAATAGATGATCGAATATATCTTCTTCATAACAAGACGATTCATATGTCATTGATACTTGTTTATGCTCAACATTCAACAATTGGCCAAAAGAATAATGGTTAGAGCCATTATCCCTTAAAAATTTGACCTTTTCATACTATTTCCATTGTCTCATGTTTTTATTTTGGAGTTCGAGCCAAGTGACTCATACATTTTACGCACATATTCTCATAAAATTCTAACCTTCTCTTCATCTCACGACTTATGCATGCTAACATCGAATTTTTGTTTTGGGTTGACGGAGAAAAGGGCTAATGCTTATGCGAGGTAACA
Organism: Beta corolliflora; assembly: GCA_947648045.1. NCBI lineage: Eukaryota > Viridiplantae > Streptophyta > Magnoliopsida > Caryophyllales > Amaranthaceae > Beta > Beta corolliflora. The sequence goes on from CANSZD010002913.1 coordinate 5,695,576, forward strand.
AATTTGAATACTTTTTTTATGATAGGTAAGAGAGAGTAGTATAATCAAACGCTCAAAAAGCCAATTTACAACCTAAACATCCTTCCTTAGCCAAGCTAAGCCAAGGACCAAGAGCAAGACTAAATACAAAGATTCCAACCAACACTTGTCTCTATGACTAATCTTCTTAGGCATAACACTAAGACTTCTGTATTTCACTATCTGTTGTATCATCTTTACAGTATAGTCTATACATTGTACTTTTCTCAACCACAAGGCCTCATTTCTAACATGCCAAACAGAATACACTACAGCTTCCACTGCAGCAGCTTGCACCAGTCTTCTATACTGGGTACCTCTTCTCCTACTGACCAGCTAGTGGATCAGTTGCTTAAAATCCATGATTTGAGTGTGTATGCCACAACATTGTTTAATTCAGCTAAGGCACCTACTACTATATTCACATTTGAAAAAAAGATACCCATGATCTTCAGCATGATTACCACAGATTAAACATTTATCATCCTCACAAATGCCCCAGTTATGAAGTTTGACCTTGGTCTGTAGTCTCTCCTGAATTGCCAACCAACTGCAAAACTGATGCTTTGGGACTCCAAACCTGCCCCAGATAGCAGTGCTCCATTGCATCTTCTCATATTCACCAGATCAAAGAGCTTCATATAAACTTCAATGGAATATTGCTGCATTTGCTGAAAGTGAACATTAGTGAACACTCTTTTGAGTTTCTCCTTGACATTGCACACTTGCCTCCAATACCAACTGCTGGTATTTTTAGGTACATAATGCCACCATGAATCTTGCTGAATATAAACATCATGCACCCATTTAACCCACATGTTATCAAGCTTCTTTTCAACAGCCCCTACATATTACCAATTGCAGCAATGTTCCACAAAAGAATATTCCTCACACCTAAGCCACCAGCACTTTTAGGGGTACAAACACTGGACCAGTTCACATAACCTGCTTTAGAGCTATAAGACTCTCCTGGCCACAAAAACGCTCTGCAAATCTTTTCAATCTCATGTAAGACATGCTTGGGAAGCACAACACTTGTGACCAGTAAGAATGTATACTTATCAACACAGAATTGATAAGTTGAACCCTGCCAGTAAAGGAGATATTTCTTGTGCTCCAAACTCTAATTCTGGCCACCATCTTCTCAATTAAACTTTCACACTCAGCAATAGAAATTATCTTGGAACATATGGGAACACCCAGGTATTTGAAAGGTAGCTACCCCCTGACAAAACCAAACCTATCAAGAGCTCTCTGAATGTCATCAACCTTCATACCACTACAATACATGGCTGATTTTTGCACATTTGCTTGCAAACCAGAGGTTTCAGAGATGAGCTTAAAACCTCTGAGTATCAGATGAATTGTGTTAAAATCACCATTACAGCAGAGTAGAATATCATCAGCAAAGCATAAGTGTGTCAAATTCAATGCACTACACTTAGGATGAAACTTGAAATCAGTCCTCTCACTCACCTTCTTCAAGACTCTTGAGAGATATTCCATGCATATCACAAAAAGAAGAGGGGACAAGGGATCACCTTGTCTTATACCTCTTTGAGAAGGAAAGTAACCATGCATAACCCCATTGATCATCAGTGAGAACTTGGGAGATTAAACACATGTCATGATATAACCAATAAATCTATCAGGAAACCCAAGGCACTCAAGCATTTGCTTCAAAAAAACCCATTCTATTGTATCATATGCCTTCCTCATATCTATTTTCATCATGCAACCAGGACTAGTACTACTCCTAACATATTGCCTCACAAGGTCCTGACAAGTCATTATATTGTGCATGATGAATCTGCTGTGCACAAAAGCACCTTGATTTTCCATGATTATTTCAGGTAAAACATCTCTCATTCTATTACAAATAACTTTTGTGATGCATTTATAAATGACATTGCAGCATGAGATAGGTCTATAGTCTCCCACATTACTTGGACAAAGTAATTTAAGGATAAGACTAATAGTAGTGGAGTTTACCTCTGACAACATCCTACCATTTTGAAAAAAATCCACCACTGCTGAGATCACATCTCCTCCAACTATATGCCAACAATCTTTGAAGAACTGACTGCCATATCCATCAGGCCCAGGGGCCCTATCACCTTATGGACTATAAAGCTCTCTTGATTTCCTCCCCAGTCACAGGCTTGAGAAGAAGCTCACTTTGATGATCAGACACCAGAGGCCCACACTGCACCACATTCCTCTTCACATCTCTTCTATTCTCACATCTAGACCCAAGAAGCTTCTGGTAGTAAACTAAAAAAGCACTAGTAACAAGCTCAGGCTGATCAACCCATTCCCCAGCTTCATTATGAATACCAAACACTGCATTTTGTAATTGCCTTTTTTTTTAATACTTCTATGGAGCATTTTAGTATTCAGGTCACCATCTTTCAACCAGTCACACTTAGCTTTCTGCTGCAAAAAATTCATATATGAACCATGAACAGTCTTGTAAGCCTGAGCAGCTGCTGTTTCATGTCTTCTCAGATTCATATTATCAGGCTGTCTATGTAACTGCTCTTGGCATTGCCTCAAAACTTGAGCAACTTTGAGGTCTTGAGCTTGTAAATCATTGAAACCTTCTGTGTTCAGCTTCTTTAACACAACTTTCAGTCTTTTTAATTTCTGGACTACCCTGAACATAGGAGTACCATTGACAGCAACACTCCAACTATCAGACACCAAAGCCTCAAAATTCTCAGCACTCTCACATTGAAAAATATCTGAAGGTTTTTTTCCCTATTGTAGGAGCAGGATATGAGACTAAGATCATAGGACTATGATCAAACTCACCTTCAGGGTGAAAATGTGCTTCAGTAAAGGGATAAGCCTCCAGCCATTCAGAATTGCTCATAACCCTATCAATTTTTGTGAATATTCTATTTTCAGCATATTGTTTATTGTTCCATGTGTAAAAACACAGTGGCTTTCATGTCCTCCATGCTACACTGCTCCACACATCTCTTAAAATTCAAGAGTTCACTAGCTCTCACAGGAGCTCCAAGTCTATCTTCAACATTTAAAACACAGTTAAAGTCACCCATCCAAACCCAAGCACTATGCATCACTTGAATCTGAGCCAAGTCCCTCCACAACTGCCTTCTGCTTCCAGCATCATTAAAAACATATACAAAGGTGTCGTAGAAGGCAACTTGCCCATTTTTAGGTTCAATGTAGCAATGCACTAATTGACTTGTGCATTGAATGATATTTACATGGAAAAAGTTAGGATTTCACATCACAACTATTCTACCTCCTTTATGACACTGTGAATTGGAAGTAAAACACCAACCAGGACACACACTTCCCATGTTGTTAACCTTTACCTTAGTCTCCAAGAGGCTAACCAGTCCAACATCAAAATTATGAATGAAACTCCTAACCACCCTTTGCTTAGTTGGACTGTTTAGACCTCTCACATTCCAACACATAACTTTATTCATCATGTACTGGAGGGTTGTCACCCCTCCCAGCATCATTTTCAACAATTTCACACACAAAATCTCCCACTGTTACCTCCTATCCTGCCAGTAATTGAAATGCATTACTGGTACTCACACTTGCAGCCTTCTGAGGTGATTTCCTTGGTGGATTAGTCACCACCCTAAACCCTTCATTATCAACACTAGCAAGCTTGTGTTGTCGCATTTGTGTATGAGCAACATTTTGAGTTATTGCTGGAGGTTTCTTCTGCCATATTTGAACCCCTCCTTTCTTCCTACATTGAGTAGCAGAATGCCCAAATATCTTACAAACTGCACAAACCTCAGGTTCCCATTCATACACCACATCAAGTTGTATAATATCATCTTTCTCATTTACAAAACTCACATGATCAGGAAATACTTGATTGACCTCAGCTTCCACTATAATTCGAGCAAACTGTAATCTCTCCCTCTTGGAAGTGGCCTGGTCAGTCTTTAAAGCCTTCCCAATTTGACCAGCAATCTTGAACAAACTTCTATCCCCCCAATATTTGATATCCAGCTTATGCAGCTGAATCCACATTGGTACAGTATTAAGCACATCCTTAGCTAGATCCATTTCAGGTGACCAAGCTTTAATAATCATAGGCTTCTTGTCAAAAAATTGGAATCCACCATTTAGAACCTTATCTCTATTCTCCAGCGAGGTAAATCGAACAATGAACATACCCTTGCTTATACAAGCCACCTTATCTACTCCCAAATTCTCCATATAAACCCCTCCATTACATAAATGGGTGGATTCGCTCCCAAAACATAGCAAATAATAGCTGAATTCCAGAAATCCACCTCATCTTGAATATCAACAACATCAATTTTCACACAACTAGGAGGCATTTTATTAATCAATCCATTTTCATCAATTTCCAAATTCTGATGTTGTTCTCATGGGCGGATTTACTATGGGTTCACTGGGTTCAGGTGAACCCAGTGAATTGCGGGAAAAAAATCTGCAGTTTTTTTTTTTTAAAGAAAGAAAATTTAGATAATAGATATATATAATTAGCATGTAATAGATAACATGAAAAGTGGGCGGAGCCGGATGGTTTCGTATCTCACTTGATACTGCCTGCTATATGGGCCCAAGGTCGGGGGATCGACTCCCAAATTTTTCTATTTTCCAATTTTTTTATTAAATGCTTCATGCGAACAGTTATTACTTATTACCGATTTTGTTGACTTTGTTAAGCCTTCTGTTCTCATTTTCATTTTTTAAGTAGTCTGACATGTCCTTTAATATTCATTTTTCTCTACATTATTACCTTATTTATCATTACATATTTTTATAGCTTTTAAAAGTACGTACTTCAAGCATGCCATTTGGCTTAGCTTGTCAAATTCTTATTCACGTGATGGATTCTTTTTATATACTCATAGACCTATTAAATACTCCCTCCGTTTTTTTTATTTGCTACATTTGTTTCCTTGGGAATGAAGCCACTTCTTTGACCGATTATTTTGATTATTTTATAAGTAAAAATATAGTCATGTGTGATCTTGTTAGATTCGTCTCGACGTGTAGATTCATAATATCAAATTTTTATAATTTTTACTTAAGCGAAATAAGAGATATTAAGAGTTAAATAATGCTTTGAAAACCGTGCACAACAAATGTAGCAAATAAAAAAAAACAGAGGGAGTATATTAATTTCTGTTTTTAAACCATTACAATATGTAGTAAATTGTTTAAATTTATTTGGATATTATATTAAATAATAAATAGTTAGTAGTATTGGGTATATGGGCGACGACGAAATTGTTGTTATTGTTTGATGTTTGAAATTCTTTAGTTTAGTCACATTTGCTGAGAGAGTTTTTTTGTTCAAGTTAGTGATGATGTATTAAAATGTTTTCAAACTATGAAAACTCGTAGAATGCTTTTGTAACATTTTATTGATGTAATCCAACGAATTTATATCCTATTTAGCTATTGTAATTTGATGTTTGAATTAATGTATTTAATTTTTTAAGTAAATGATTGAATTTATTTTTTGACTGGCTCCGAACCCATATGGTTAAATTCCTGGATACGCCACTGGTTGTTCTATAGTTCTATCAACACAATTCCTCTCACTATTATTGCCAATCACATTATTATTAACATTCACATTCAAATTGTTCATCGCGCCACTTCTAATGGCAGAATTGAGGTTACCTGGAGAAACCTGTAAAACAGGGGTTGAGTGTCTAGGATTCGATTGATTGCTCTTAATTGCAGTCATCCAATCCGAGAATTGATGCCTGATTGCAGATTGTTGCTGTAACTCCCTCAAAGATGATCTTGGCGACATATTATCACCAAGATTCTCCAATTCATCATCGTCAGAACTTCCAAAATCCAACGCCTGAACTCCAAGAATTTCGTCCATTGTACTAGTTTTCTTTGCCTGAGATGAGGACGTCACGTTGATTTTCAGAGACTTTCGAATCGAATTTGAGGTTTTGGAATTTACTTGAGCTCGAGTTTTCCTGGCCATGGCAGCTCACTACACGCTAACGTGCACCGAGAGGAAAACTAGAGAGAGAAAAAACCTGCCTCTATGTAATCGTTTTTATCTAAAAGAAAGGTTGATAATCTGAATTCTTTTATTTTAATTAATTTATCACCTGAATTCTTAGATTTGAAGATCACACATGTGTTGACCCATATAGGCTACCAACTTGTTCACACTAGTGGAAAAAATGCTAAAAGACACAAAGAAACTGATCTGATTGGGCCCTAAACCGGATCAGTTTAGTCAATTTTTTTGCGCGCATATGAAACGGTAAATTAACTGATCCGGTTTTCTACTGAACCGGATCAATTAACAAAAACTGATCCGGTTCAAGTAGACTGGACCGGATCAGTTAAGATCCACGTTGGCCCAAGAAACGCTCAGCCCAATGTTAACGCATTTTTCTTTTCCTCTCTCATTTCCTCACTCCTCCTGTTTTCTTTTTTCCTCTCTCCTCACTCATCCTCAAACCCTAAATCTCTTCAAAACTAAGTTGAAAAAAGTTTGGGGTTTATTTGCAGGTCGAAACAACGTCCGCCGCTCACTTCCTCTCTCCTCGGATGGTTCTTCCTGCTTGCTCTTTCTGGGTTTGTGATGCTGTTTCTCATACCCTTTTCAGTTTTCTTCAATGGGTCATCTTCAATTTTTGTTGATTTTATCAGATATATATGGCCTAATTGCAACTTTCATCTCCATTTTCAATTTAATTTAACTTAGCTTTTTCTCTCTCATAACTCAAATCTGCCCAACTCACCGCATCTCCTCCTCGGAACCCTAACAATGGAGGAAACTCTGGAATTAGCACGAGCAAATACACCAAAGAAAGAATGGTGGAAGTTGAACTGGAATTAGCGTCTATCTTTGTGGTAGGAATCAAAATCTAATCTCCTTTCTATTTTTGCGTTGTTTTTTGTGATTTCGTTGTTTTTAGAGTTGAATCATTTTTTCTTTTCTTTATTTTTTCGTTCGAGGATTTTTCTCATTGTTTTCTCTATTGAGAGACTGATTCTCGTTATTTTAGGTTTAGATTTGATGAATTTTTGTGCTATTTTGTTCGATTTTTTTTTGAGTTCAAGACTCTTTATGTCCTGTTATATTTAGGCATTTGCTTGTTCCATGCTGAATTTGTTCACTTTTTGGTATTTCGGAGTCCACACAGGTTCATTTTGTTTAAAATCCAAGTCAATCTTAAAGTTTCAGAGCCTTTCATTGGGCAAAGACAGGTTTGAATGCTAATGGACTTTCATTGAACCCATTTAATTTGTGTGTAGAGTAGTTGAGTTTCTGAAATGTTAATGTGTTCCTTTCCAGAAGTTTAGACTTTGTCATTGTAGTCGGAGATAGCGGAACTCCAGAACTTTACACTATCTCATTGTTCCAAAAACTATGTCCGTGTTCCCGTTTTTAAGCACTATTACTAACCTATGTTTGATTAAGTAATATGAATTGATTTCTTTCTAGCAGTCATATTGATGAAGGATTGCTCTCAATCTCTCTTTAGTTAATACTACATGATCTATTAGCTGAGTTCTTGTAGCCTTTTCTTTCTATCAGGATAAGATTGGATACTAACCTCTATTTTTTGTTTGGCATTTCAGATCTGACAAAGCTGGAAAGCTGCTTGCTGAAGTTCTGTTGAAAGGATTGCAAGGGAACATGTATATCATATATCAAACCTAACGATAACCTTTTGATAACAGATATATCATACCTAACAATAACCTTTTCTTTGTTGGTTGATAGTTTTTGCACCAATTGCTTTCTACATTATTTATTTGATTGTTAAATCTTCTTCAGGCATGTCACTCTTGTAGGTTACTCTTTAGAAGCTAGGGTAATTTTCAAGTGCCTATAGTTTCTGTCGAAAACTGAACAAGGTGAGTCCCTTCCCCCCCCTTCCCCCACGAGAAGTACACAAAGACAAAAATGCAAAATCTTTTTCACAACAATCATAAATTAGAAGCAGGCTTTTCAGTTAGTGGGTCTCTGTCTGAACATTCTGAAAATGCACTCTTTGTTTGTCAGCTAATCTTTTCGAAAGAGTTGTTCTTCTTAGGTCTCCCATTTCAATCAAAGATGAAAAATGGGAAGATGCTCGAAAGGTAATCGGAGAATTACTTTTCATTGTCATTTTGCATTGCTTGTACACAGCTTCTATGCACGTGTAACATGGCTTTTGAGTGCCTCACTAAATTGGCGATTTGCCTCTTTTTTTCTACCACGACAATCTCTTTGATTTTTGTCACGTTGTTAAGCAGGTTGTTGCTGGGAGATTTATCAATGTTTATTCACGAAATGACTGGACACTTGGTGTCGCCTTCCGTGCAAGGTATGCATGGAGTCCAATGTTGTACCTCTTCTAGCATTAATACTAAGAAAGATGCATATTACACATGTCAAATGATGTAATATGATGATATCCTTGACTTGAGTTGTTAAAGTGATACTTTTTGGACACTCCCAAAAGTTAATATTTTTGGAGGTTGTTGTTACACAACATATCTCTTCTACTTTGAATCTCTGCTTGCTGCAAAATTTGCTTGTGGTTATCTTGTACTTTGGTAGAGTACTTCTAAGTTTTTCTCTTTATGTTGTCTATTCCTTCATAAACCATATATAATATCTTGTCCTCTCTCCTAATGGTTCTAATACAATCTTAGCTTGATGAACACGGGGAACTTCAACTTGCACTATTCAAGAATAGTATGAAGAGAAGTCTTTTTCGAGAGAAGAGTACGTGTTTCTTTTTAGTTAGATGTTGCTGTGCCGCCATTGTTTTTCGAGTGGTGGATTAGATCTTTCATGCAAATTCTTGATTATGATTCATGATTCATTATAATCAAGCCTATCACATGCATGATGGATTTTCTCATTGAGGTTGAAAGTAAAGATAAGTTTAGAACTTCAGGTTGATAGGTGATTAGTTGACCTCATTGAGCGAAAAATTAAACTGCAATCAAAATAATTTATAAATAAAAGTTATGACTCAAGATTTTGGACGTCATTTTCTCTCTCAACCGCATTTATATTTTTATGTTATTGCTCTCCACGTGTCACGGCGTTGTTCCATGCCACTTGACCTCCCACCACTATATTAAAGCTCTGGGGAAGCCTATTTGATTTAAGCAACATAATAGCGAGTTAAAGATAGCGCCCATATTGATGAACCCTCCTTATAAGCTGATATATTTTGGGTTTTTTGAGAGAACGTATAAGATTTCATCAAATACTGGGTTCTGGCGGTGTGGTCATGACTGTTTGGCTATGCTTCACTAGAACTTTAACAATTGTTGTAATTGTGTAAGCTAATGGTAGTAATTTCTCTATGAGAAGTGAGGGTAATAGAGAATCTTCCATGTTCATAATGTTAAATGTTCATAATGTTAACTTGATTTAGCTATGTATTTACTACCAGCATATGTTAAAAATTTAGAGTGTTACAATGCTTTGATTTAGTTTGGCATGAATAGTGATTAGATAACAAATGAGGACATGCCAGGGGTAGATTCCCCAGAAAGCATTTCCATTTGTGTAGATGTATATTTGCTAGTGTATACAGTACATAAATTTTAGTTGTATCTCTAATTAATATCTTTTTCAATTGCTTTTCTTTCTAGCTTCGAGCTGAATTTTTCTGTAAACTTGCTGGGAACTTATATCATCACAGAGTTCATGTTACCCCTATTAGAGAAGGCGACACCTGATGCACGAGAGATTACAGCTTCTTCTGGTGGAATGTACATTGCTCCTTAGACAAACGATATGCAGGTGACTGAATGTTAAGGTATATTAGGTTCTGTTTTATGAACATGAACCAACAATAGATTATGACTATTTATTTCTAATAAAGTTCAGTGATGAAAAATTTGATGGGGTGATGCAGTACGCTCGAAACAAGAGAGTGCAGGTCAGTAAAAGGTTGAAGGTTTGGAGTGATATGGGCAGATTTAATTTAAAAGGTTGAAGGTTTGGAGTGATAAAGGTGTAGGTTATTGATTTGAATTTTAATTATCTATGTGTTGGAATTATGTATTTGGGTAATTGAATTTTGAAGTGGGTATCAATAAAAGTGTGATATTTATATTTTATTCATTAAATATGCAATGTCTACTACTGTTGTGACAAAATTATTCTCATTACCTACTGGTGCCTAATATGCCAAAAGTGATGATTGAAGGAGGAGAAAGAATTATAATGCAAAGGGTGTTGTGCCAGTTGGCAGCTTGTGGCTGCAATACTATATTTCAGTGCACGCCTAATTTATTTTTTTTAATCAATTTTATAGCTAGCTGATCCGGTCATACTAAGAAACCGGATAGTTAGATCTATGTCTGATTTTTTTAGTCAAATGTACACTTAACTGATCCGATCATAGCTGAAAATCGGATCAGTTAGTGTTAAGTGTTATCTTAACTGTTGCGGCCCCACCCGCTCCGGTCCATTTCCGGATCAGTAAGGCGTGTTTTGACCGGAGCGGATGATGTTTTTCCACTAGTGTCAATAGCTTTTTTTTATTGTCTCGTGTATGGAAAAGCTTATATATTGAAGACCAAACACCCAAAACTCAAAGCCATAACTTATTCGATATGTACGTGCTACTATATTGACTGTCATAAACTCACATCTTAACTATATTATTGAGACGTCTCAGCCACAACTCTAGATATAAATATAACAAATTATAATTTGTCATGATAGAGAAACTATAAATATATAAACTAGTAATTCAACGTAACGAATACCTCTCAATCAAGAAATATAAGTTAAAAATATAAATTGAAATGATTTTTGTTAGAATAAATAAACTCAAACTCCAATTCAGACCACAAATCTGAAAAATTCTCAACCTGAGATGTTTGTATTCCATAAATTCTATAAATAAATGGTACAAAATTCTAGTACCAAAATATAACATCTAACTCATTCATGCACCATAAAATGCAAACAAACTCAAGATTTCAAATTTTTCTTGCGTGGTGGTGGCGGCGGCGGCGGCGGTGGACCTCTACTCCTAGCAAACATTAAAGTGTCGAGTTGTTTACATAAAGGCTTACAACTTTCCTTGCATATTTCCTCTGTTGCTTGTTTAACTCTCATGCATACGTTCATGCATGCATCCGGACACGGCGGAATCGGCGGCGGTGCTGGTCCAGGTGCCGGTCCAACTACATTGGGAGGACCTTGTTGAGCGTTACTCGACATCGTTGATAATATTAATACGAGCATTAAGATCATAACACTCTCCCTCCTTAATTCCATTGTTCTTCTTGTTTTTCTTGTCTTCTCCTTTTCTAAAAACCCCTGCAACTTTGATAATGCAGGGTGTTTTTAGGTATGAGTTGAAGACAAGAAAGAAGAAGAACAATGAAATTATGGAAAGGAAAGAGATAATGTATCAAAAGATTGGATTATATAGTACTTTGGGTGGCTTTTACCGTAATTTTTTTACTAAAGAAATTGTCTATTAATTAACTTCATAATGTTAGATATGAGTTATATTTAGTTATGATAGGTGGCATTAGCTAGTTGTGTTATACACATATGTAACGTGATATGTTTAGTGATATGTTTACCTTGATATTTGTGGTTGTGTTTATATTAAGAAAAATGTTTATTTTATCAAATTTACCGCTAAAAGCATATGCATTGTTATTTGTGGCTTAATATATTAGTTCCCACTCCTCTATTAATTCGTATTTATTCACGAAAAAGTTTAAACTTTTACCCGATGTAAGAAAATGTGTCATAATTAATATACAGGTTGTATAATTACTTCCGACTATATTGGATTGAATTCATTTGGGAAAATGACTAACCCTATCATTATATAAAAACTGCATTAATATAATTTTTACTCGAAGTAAGGAGAGCATGATAATTTAGTAACCTTTTATTCGTATCTTTCATTAGGATTAGCTCTTTATATTCTTCTATTTAGTAATGTACGTAATGCTTTCCTAACATTTTGATAAAGTGAGTTTCATTTCCATTACATGCTCATTTTCAAATTGAAGGATGCAACTCAAATTTTTAATATAGTTCCAATGATCTCAAATAAACTCATGACCCTGCAATTTAATTGTCTCTCCATTTTCTTTTTTTGGTGCTATTGTAATCTACGACAACCTAAGACAAAGAAGTTCATGTATGAAATATCTATTCATATGACCTTCCGAAAAAGTAATTAACTGGAAAATTGTTAATGCACTCATGCTTTGAATAGGTCAAATTTAGTCAAAATAATAGTCAATTTTAATGGAGTGACATTAAAATAAAAATCATTTTAAAAGCTACTAAGGAGGAACAACAAGATGGAAGAAAATGTTAGATGTTTTAATCAAACAAGCGAACCGGATACACCACTCCAAGGCACGGAAACTACGCTTTCCTATTAGTTTAATTTCGCCCCTCTAGGATCACCGGGTTAACACGAAATGACTAATGAGATACAATGGAGAGAAACAATTCACAAGATGATCTTCTATGTGAATCAACAAGAACTTTGAGTTTGTAGTTTGTGAAGAACACTAGAGAGAAAGTAGCAAGTTTTTCTCTCAAGCAAAGCAAGAAGTTTAGAATATGAAAACTGATTTTCTCCTCTTCCCTCATATGAATGACAAGGGTCATATATCATATTCCCTCATAGATTAGAGCTGTTACAGCATTGATCTCCCTTTAATCCCCCGATTAAGAATACTTAATCATCATTAAACGGATAACGTATGCAATACAATGGTTATAAACCGTCCACGCAAAATTTCACGCCCCAAAACAGAATACACGTCGCGACCCGCGATACAGATCGCGAGTCGCGAAAGTGCACTGGTCGCGACCCGAGACGGCCCCCTGGTCGCGACCCGAGACGGCCCCCTGGTCGCGACCCGCGACCAACCTTCTGTTTTGCTTGATTGCTCCACGTGATTTTGTGCATTCTAATCTTAGCATACTTGACCTCCTCCTCTTCTAGTATAGAACCATATGAGCTTATAAAACCCATTACCCTATAAATGTTCCAACAATCCTCCTCCCATTTATAGGGTAATGTTGAAAAGTTTTTCAACTTGCTATAAATCACAAACAAAACATGCTCATGCATCATGGAAATATCTTACGATTGAATCTCCACTTAGTAAAAGTAACATTACAACAATTTCGATCATAATGATAGACAAAGCTTTGAATCATATAACCACCACAAATCATTGAAGATACTAATACACATAAGCATAAACTTAGTTCTTAACCTCCGACACCTATGAAACCTTGGTGTCCATATCCTTTCATAAGCGTTCCAAGTCAAGCCTTAGACTTGGTGAAGCGGCCAAACCTCTAGCTTATATAGGTAAATCTTTACGCACATGCTCCTACAATTGAGCACTTATCAAAGACTTATTAAGAAACTTAATTCAACCTCTTATCATTGTAGTAACAAGCACTAACCTCGGGATGTAAATAACACAAGTGCTTCCAACCTTTAAGAAAAGTACTATCCTCATTGAATTTGAGATCTAACGTTGTATTAGACATCAAATTGAGTTTTCCTTAGCTAAAGGTTGATCAATAGGCTTAAGACCCATCCCTTTGTTCATTTTGTTCACTAGTTCCCTTGACAACGGTTTAGTAAACGTATCCGCCAATTTCAAACTAGACCGAACAAAATTAATAGTTATACAACTATTCCTTATCATTTCACGCACATAGCTATGTCTAACTCCAATGTGCCTTGACTTGCCATTGTAGACTTCACTATAAGCTTTAGCTATGGTTGATGCACTATCACAATGAATAACAAGAGGTGACATAGGTTTGACCCACAAGTCAACCTCACTCAACACATTCCTTAGCCATTCCGCTTCTTGGCAACAAGATGCCAATGCAATGAATTCCGATGCCATAGTTGAATCCGTTATACATGTTTGCTTCTTGGATGCCCATGAAATAGCACCTCCTCCAAGAAGAAACACCCATCCACTTGTGGATGAATAATCTTCCTTATTGGAAATCCAACTAGCATCCGAGTAACCTTCTAGAATAGATGGTTCTCCTTTGTAAGTTATGACATAATCCAAGGTTTTATTCAAATACCTTAGCACTCTTCTCAATGCTTGCCAATGCAACATACTAGGATTACTAGTATACCTACTGAGTTTACCAATAGCAAAAGCTAAATCCGGCCGAGTGCTAGTCATAACATACATCAAGCTTCCAATTAAGCTTGCAAACTCCAATTGTGAAATAGGAGTACCACTACTCGGAACCAAGTGAACACTAGGATCCATCGGAGTAGCAAAATGAGTCGAGTTCGATTCATTAAACCTCTTAATCACTTTCTCAATGTAATGAGATTGTGATAAAGAAATTGACCCTTTACCTCTCATTATTCGATGAGAATCTAGTCTCATCAAATATTGCATCCCTTGACTCTATCACAGAATGGATAGAGACAAAATCATTTGGCTCAATGACATAAAACCTATAGGCTTTGCTATGTACCGCATAGCCTATAAAAATGCAATCAATTCCTTTTTCACCTAAAGTTTTCCTTTTAGGTTCCGTCAATTTGACAATTGCCCTACAACCCCATACCTTAAGGTAATTGAGATTAGGCTTTTTGTTACACCAAAGTTCATAAGGGGTAGTCTTATTCCTCTTATTAGGAACTCGATTTAATATATAACATGCAGTTAAAATTGCATCACCCCAAAAACCGTCATTTAGACCCGAATTAGAAAGCATGGTGTTAACCATTTCTTTTAGAACTCTATTTTTCCTTTCCGCTATACCATTACTTTGAGGTGAGTATGGGGGGGTTGTTTCATGAATTACACCAATGGAACTAAAATAGCTAGGATTATAGTATTCACCACCCCTATCCGTCCGAAGTCTTTTAACTTTTTCATTAAGTTGAAGTTCCACTTCGGTCGTAAAAATCTTAAACTTTTCTAGTGCTTCATCTTTAGTAAATAATAAATATATGTAACAAAACCTTGAATAATCATCAAGAAAAGTCACAATATATTTTTCATTTCCTAAAAAAGGTGAACTATGAAAGTCACACAAGTCACTATGCACCAATTCAAGCAATACCGTTTGTCTAGTCACACTAGGATAAGGATTCTTTGTAATCTTATTTAGCATGCATGTCTTACACTTCTCTAACTTTAAATCGAAAGAAGGTATTAAACCTAGCTTAGACATGTCATATAATCTACGATAGTTTACATGACATAAACGATTGTGCCATAGAGAAGAAACATCAAGCATGTAAATAGAACTAGTATCAATTGCATTATTAATACTAAATTTAAACATCCCATTACAATAAAATCCTTGTCCAACAAAAATACCACCCTTGGAAACAATAAACTTATCCGATTCAAATACAACTTTAAAACCAAATTTATTCAAAAGACTCCCCCGACACAAGATTCTTCCTAACTTCCGGTACATAAACAACATCCCGGTGAGTTAAAGTCTTTCCCGAGGTTAACAACAATTCTACTTGGCCTATACCCTTGGCCTTTACCGTAGAATCATTCCCCATATACAAGATTGGACCATCATCCAATTCTTCCAAAGACTTGAAGAAGTGCTTATTATTGCACACATGTCTAGAGGCCCCCGAATCTATCCACCAAGAATCATCAACCTGCACAAACATAATTTCAGAAATCATAGCCACAAAATTCATTTCTTCAATTATATTTTCATGTGCAACTTTACCTTGGTTTTGAACAACACTAGGTTGTCCATTCTTTGTCTTCTTCTTCTTAGAAGGACAATCCCTCTTGAGATGAGGTCCATTGCATACCCAACAAGTGAGGGTCTTCCTCTTCTTGTTTGCAAAGTTGGTTTTAGAGTTGTTATTGTTGGATTTCTTGGTCCCACTAGACCCACCAACCTCTACCATATTCACGGTAGACTTAGGAATACTAGGAGTAGTATCCTTAACCCCATCTTGAGCCCGGATACCCTCTTCAATACAAAGATGAGTTCCTAATTGCTCCATGGACATATCTTCCTTCCTATGTTTTAAGGAATGCTTAGTTTCTTTCCAAGAATGTGGTAATTTATCAATGATTGAAGCTACGGCAATAGCCTCATCCATCACCATACCATGTGATCTTATTTGGTTCAAAATATGATGAACTTCATGAAATTGCTCTATAATAGGCCGATCATTAGTCATTTTAAATGAATTAAAATTACTAACAAGAAATTTCTTACTTGAAGCATCTTCCGAAATATACTTGGCCTCAAGAGCATCCCAAAGTTCCTTTGCGCTCTCCACATTTTGGTAAAGATCGAACAAAGGGTCGGTAAGAGAGTTGAGGATGTGACCCCGGCAAATGTAGTCATCATTCTCCCACTTTGTTCTCTTCCTTGTAGTCTCCACGGAATCTTCCTCTCCATCTTTCGGGAATGGTGGCATGGGTGTTGAAAGAACATACACTACATTCAAAGTTGTCAACAAGAAGTGCATCTTCTTTTGCCATCATCGATAACCCACCCCCTCAAACTTGTCCAACTTTTGGAAGTTCATAGTCATGTCCTTGAGTGATTGAGCCATATCCGAAAAGAAGAATTTAAACTAATAGATTGTTAGATGTTTTAATCAAACAAGGGAACCGGATACACCACTCCAAGGCACGGAAACTACGCTTTCCTATTAGTTTAATTTCGCCCCTCTAGGATCACCGGGTTAACACGAAATGACTAATGAGATACAATGGAGAGAAACAATTCACAAGATGATCTTCTATGTGAATCAACAAGAACTTTGAGTTTGTAGTTTGTGAAGAACACTAGAGAGAAAGTAGCAAGTTTTTCTCTCAAGCAAAGCAAGAAGTTTAGAATATGAAAACTGATTTTCTCCTCTTCCCTCATATGAATGACAAGGGTCATATATCATATTCCCTCATAGATTAGAGCTGTTACAGCATTGATCTCCCTTTAATCCCCCGATTAAGAATACTTAATCATCATTAAACGGATAACGTATGCAATACAACGGTTATAAACCGTCCACGCAAAATTTCATGCCCCAAAACAGAATACACGTCGCGACCCGCGATACAGATCACGAGTCGCGAAAGTGCACTGGTCGCGACCCGTGACGGCCCCCTGGTCGCGACCCGCGACGGATGTCGCGACCCGCGACCAACCTTCTGTTTTGCTTGATTGCTCCACGTGATTTTGTGCATTCTAATCTTAGCATACTAGACCTCCTCCTCTTCTAGTATAGAACCATATGAGCTTATAAAACTCATTACCCTATAAATGTTCCAACAGAATATGACATATTAGTATTTACCATGAACAAACTTATACTTTGTTCATGTTACATTAATGGTAATAACCATTTGTTCAAACATTATAAAAGTTTTATGATGAAGAAAAAATACTAAAGACAACATCATTAAGCATTACGTACTAAGGTACTCAAATTTGTATTTGTCATGGGTTGAGTTGCATTACTTGACATCAAATTACTCACTAGTTTTACAAACGCGCATTCACTTATTAACACAAAAGGTGTTAATTTCAACTAATCTCCGGCCAAAAGATAATTAATACGTAAGTACGATAATTGGCATAGTTCTCGCGTTATCTCAAATCTGCATTATTAAACACCACTATAATCACTAATTCATGAAGAAAAAGATGTAACTATGAGAAAAACAATAGTTTTTTTCCCTAATTTGCTTACTAGTTATGCCATCTTCCTTATCTATATAAGATTCACAATCAAATATTACAGAATTTCTATTTTGACCTATCCTCCATACAATTCCGATTTAGTTTAGTATCCACCAAATTCAAAATTTAAACAAATTACCCCACCTCAAATCCAAAACTGTAATAACTGTAAGATATATGCCTTGAATCTGATTAAAGCACGAAGAAATAGACGAGTTCGGGTGCTTGCCCGGTCAGCCGGGCAGACTCCCCCGACCGGGAGTCTGGAGTCGCCCGTCCGGGCGGTGATCGGGCGGTGCCCGGGCGACTGCTCATCAGATTTGGTTTACGCGCCCGACCGGGCGAGGGTGATTTTGATGCGGGGATGCGATTCCGTATCGGGTTATATAAATACTTTTAACCTAATTCGTTTATTCAACGATTAGGGTCATAATCACATATGTAATCTGGAAATTCCTCAAGATCAATAAAGCTTTTCTCTCTCCTGCCCGTGGACGTAGCCAACACACCGTTGGTGAACCACGTAAATCTGTGTGTGTTTCTTTATTGTTTTGCATTCATTATTTGTTCTTTCTCACATCCGTTATAACAAATTGGTATCAAGAGTTTTGGTTTTGATCTGAGTGAGAGAGATGTCTGGGATGAATGTGAAAATCGATAAATTTACTAGGAGAAATAGTTTTAGTTGTGGCAAATCAAGATGCGGGCTTTACTGAAGCAACAAGGGTTGTGGGCACCGTTGTCAAAGAAGTCATCGGATTCGGTTACCGCTGAGATGGCCGTTCAGGAGGATAAGGCACAATCAACGATCATGTTGTGTCTTGCTGACGACATCATCACTGAGGTCGCGGAGGAGGAAATCGCATCTGGTCTGTGGTTGAAATTAGAGAGTTTGTACATGATAAAATCTCTAACCAACAAGTTGCTTCTGAAGCAACGCCTGTTCAGTCTGCACATGAATGAAGGTACACCTCTTAGGGATCACCTTGATCAATTAAATACGATTTTGTTAGAACTGCGTAATATTGATGTTAAGGTGTAGGATGAGGATGCTGTTTTAATTCTGCTTGTTTCTTTACCATTGTCATATGTGAATTTTGTGCAATCTTTTATTGTTGGTAAAGATTATGTGTCCCTAGAAGAGGTTAGATAATCTCTTCATACTAGGGAATTGCGCAAGACATCTGGTAGTACATGTACAGACAGTCAGGCATCTAGATTAGTGGACAGTAGTAGTAAGGGACATGGGAATTCTGGGAAAAAGAATTTCAGGAAATCCGGAAATTCCAAAGGGGGTCTTAAACCTAATGATGTCTGTAATTACTGTAAAGAGAAGGGACATTAGAAGGAGGAATGTCCTAAGAAGAAGCATCAGGAAAATAAATCTGGGTCTACAGCAGAAAATTCGAATTTTGAGGATGATCTTACTTTAGTTGCTAATGAACAATCACATTGCAATGATGTTTGGGTTCTTAATTTTAGAGCGTCGTATCATACGAGTCCTCGTAGGGAGTGGTTCACTAGTTATGAGCAGGTAGATCGGGGTAATATTTCAATGGCTAACAGTGCAGTCTGCAAGACAGTTGGAATTGGCTCCATCGAAATCTGGACACATGATGGTACATTTTGCACATTGAATAATGTTAGACATGTTCCACAGATGACCAAGAACTGATTTCACTTAGTCTGCTAGACAGTAATGGGTTCAGTTTCAGAGGTGGGGGTGGAGTTGTGTATGTCTGTAAGGGTTCAAAGGATGTGCTGAAGGGTGTCAAGTGTGGAACTTTGTATATCTTGCAAGGTTCTACTCTCTCAGGTTTAGCTGTTGTTGCTTCATTTGAAATTCAGAAGGAGGATATGACCAAGCTATGGCACATGAGACTTGGGCATATGAGTGAGAGAGGAATGCAAATCCTCTCCAAGGCAGGTCTTCTGGGTGGCCACAAGGTCACAAACCTTGAGTTTTGTGAGCACTGTGTTTTTGGGAAACTACATCGTAGCAAGTTTCCTAAGGGCATTCGTAGAACAAAAGGTACTCTTTATTATATCCACTCCGATTGTTGGGGTCCTTCACGTGTTGAGTCTTTGGGAGGTCACATGTACTTTGTATCTTTCATTGATGATTTTTCAAGGATGACTTGGGTGATCATAATGAAGTCAAAAGGTGAAGCTTTCAAAAATTTCAAGCAGTGGAACGCTTTGGTGGAGAATCAAACTGGGAAGAAGATCAAAAGGCTACGAACTGATAATGGTCTGGAGTTCTGTTTGTCTGAGTTCGATGAGTTCTACAAGAATGATGGGATTGCTAGGCATCATATTGTCAGGGATACACCACAACAGAATGGTGTAGCTGAACGAATGAATCAGACACTTCTGGAGAGAGCTCGGTGCATGCTCTCTAATGCTGAGATGACTAGAAGGTTTTGGGGAGAAGCCGTTAGTACAACATACTATCTGATCAACCGTGGACCTCACTCTGGAATCAATCTCAAAACACCATATGAGATGTGGTCAGGTAAGCCTGCAGATTCCTATAATATGAGAGCTTTTGGTTGTAGTGTTTACTATCATGTAAATGAGGGTAAGTTGGAGCCAAGAGCCAAAAAGGGAGTGTTTGTAGGATATGGAGATGGGGTGAAGGGTTATAGAATTTGGGTCCCCGTCGGAGAGTAGGGTTATACTTAGTAGAAATGTAGTCTTTGATGAAAATTCTATGTCTAATCCTAATGTGAAGTCCATTGTTGCAACAGATAGTGGTAGTGTTGATAAACAGGTGGAGCAGCAAGTCGCTCATGATGAGAGTGATGAAACACATGAAGAGAATCAACACATAAATGATGAAGCACCACATTCTTCAACACCAATTCAAGATGCGCCTAGTCTTGCTCGGGAACGTCCTATGAGGACGAATTTTGGGAAACCCCCAAACAGGTATGGTTTTGAAGATATGGTGGCTTATGCACTGCAGGTTGCTGGGGAGGTGGATGTCTATGAGTCATCTACCTACATGGAGGCAGTTACATGTACAGAGTCTAACCATTGGCTTGTTGCAACGGGAGATGAAATGGAGTCACTTCATAAGAACGAGACTTGGGATCTTGTCTCTAAGCCTCCAGGGAGAAAAATTGTTACTTGTAAATGGGTTTTCAAGAAAAAGGAGGGGATGACATCTTCAGAGGGGGGGGGTCAAGTATAAGGCTCGATTAGTTGCAAGAGGGTTCACACAAAGAGAGGGAGTAGACTACAATGAGATTTTTTCACATGTAGTCAGACACACTTCTATCAGGGTGCTACTAGCAATAATTGCACATCAGGATCTTGAGCTTGAGCAACTGGATGTTAAAACAGCTTTTCTACATGGAGAGTTGGAAGAGGAGATATACATGGCCCAACCAAATGGCTTCCAGGTTCTGGGGAAAGAGAATTATGTTTGCAAGTTGAAGAAGTCCTTATATGGGCTAAAACAGTCTCCGTGGCAGTGGTACAAGAGGTTCGATAGCTACATGATGGAGCTAGGCTACAACAGGAGTTCAAATGATTGTTGTGTTTACCACAACAAGCTGACAGATGGATCTTTCATCTACTTAGTTGTATATGTAGATGATATATTGATAGCAGCAAGGAACAAGTCGGATGTTCAGAAGTTGAAGGAGGTTCTCAGTGCTGAGTTTGAGATGAAGGATCTGGGTGCCGCTCGAAAAATATTGGGCATGGAGATTTATAGGGAGATGGCTCAAAAGAAGCTTTTTTTTGTCACATAAAGGTTATATTGAGAAGATATTGTCAAGATTTGGCATGTCAACAGCAAAACCTATAGATACTCCAAGTGCGGCCAATAGTCATTTGTCGGTTGCTTTCGCGCCTAAATCTGTTGAGGAGAAGGAGTACATGACTCGGGTTCCTTATGCTAGTGCAGTAGGGAGCTTGATGTATGCCATGGTTTGCACTAGGCCGGACCTTGCACATGCAGTCAGTATTGTTAGTAGGTTCATAGGTGATCCTGGTAAGGAGCATTGGCAGGCAGACAAGAGGATCATTCGGTATCTTAGAGGTACGTCAGATATTTATCTTATTTATGGTGGTGATGTGACATGTTTAGTCACAAGTTTCTCTGATTCTGATTATGCTGGGGATGTGGATGGTAGAAGATCTATGACTGGTTATGTTTTCACTCTTGGTGGTTCTGTTGTGAGTTGGAAAGCTACTTTGCAGCCTACGGTGACTTTGTCAACTACTGAAGCATAGTACATGGCCTTGACAGAAGCAGCCAAGGAGGGAATCTGGTTAAAGGGGCTAGTCAGTGATTTGGGTCTACATTATGATCAGGTGATAGTGTATTGTGACAGCTTGAGTACGATATGCTTGGCCAAGGATCAAGTTCATCATGAGAGTTCTAAACATATTGATGTCATGTATCACTTCCTAAGAAGTGAGGCAAGAGTTAAGGTGAAGAAGGTTGGTACAACTGATAATGTTGCTGATATGTTCACTGATACGCTCAAGTTACACGTAGTATTTACGTAACTTTGGGTGCACTTTGCTAAGGGTTTGATTGTAATTGTTAACATTCGTGTTTTATTTAACTCTTAGCGGAAGTTCGGAGTTTTGCGAGATAATTTGTGTTAACGTCATGTATTCCGAGCTTCCAAGGTGAAGTGCATTTGAGCCGAGCAAAGCCCAAGCATCACCGCAAGCCTAAGCATCACCACAAGCTCGCCAAGCCAGGCTCTCGTGAGCATCGCATGCCCAGCAGCCTCGCCCAAACAGCATCGCAAGGCCCAGCCGCATCATCGCCCAGCTCTCGCCCAGCGCTCGCCCATCGCAAGCCCAGCGCGCGCTCGAAGCAAGGCTGCCCAGCACAGCAGCTCTGCTAGGTCGCACCGCGCGACCTGCTTGCTCGCACCTCGCGAGATCCCTCGCACGGTGCGACCTCTTGGCTTGGCCCAGTTCTTCAGCTCGTGTTGGAGGCAGCAACTCTTCGCACGGTGCGACCTACTTCGCACCTCGCGACCCCTAGGTCGGTGTAATTGTCGGCTGATTTTTATGCTTTAGTATAAATACCAAGCTTGATTTTGGACCTAGGGGGGCAGCAGCCACAAGGAGAGGGAGTCTCCAAAACTCCACTCCTCTCTTGTTGTCTTCTCTTTTTAGTTTTTATTTTCTAGTTTAGTTTTTGTAGATTTCAATTATGGGATTGACTTATGCTATGCCGATTGTAGCTTGAACCGTTCTTGAACGAGATTAATATGGAGCTTCAAGCATTATTGTGAGATCTTTCCTCTCTATTTAGTTTCTTTGATTATGGTTTAATTTCTATGCTTGCTTTCTATGATTTTTGCATAATTATGCTAGGAACGTTACTAGTTTGATTGTGTAATTAATGTAATGCTAGATTTAAGAATAGAATCGGATTGTTTTATTCTTTTATCAATTGGTAGCAAACTAGGGAGTAACTTAGATGCTGATTGTCTTGGTTATTTCTTGGGGAAATTGAATTAACTGTTGAATGTTTATCGCTTGTATGACGTTAGCGTGTCCGTTGGTTCTCTCGTGTTTATTCTTTGCTATTGGATTGAACTTAGACGCTATCGGACTAGGTTATCCTTTGGTTAGGGTTTTATAGTCACGCTGATCGTGCTATTCAACTAAGAATAAGGAGAACGCGAGATTAATTCTCAACAATAGATAATTATGGAAATAATTAGAGTGGAGGTTCAAGGATCGATAATGAATTGAAGTGGATGTTAATCGGATTCAAGATCTTTCCATATTGATTTCTCATCTTGTTTATATCCTAGTTAGTTGTAGTTTAGTTATAATCTACTTGAAACCCCCCTTTGTTATTATTATTAGGTTTCTCGGCCCTTAGCTTAATCTAGGTTTTGAATCACGCTAAGTACTAAACTCGTCCCTGTTTCCCTGTGGATACGACCCCTACTTCCATTATACTATCTTAGTGTAAAAGAGAGTAGGAGAAATTTTATCTTTGGCCGGGTGCGGTGCACAACGACACATCCGCGCCCGCCCATTCACCAAGCCGGTTCCGCAGAGTAAGTTTCAACATTGTTTGGACTTGCTCAATGTTCGAGGTTGTTAGTTGCCCTTTGGGGCAAGTCTGGGGCCCTTTGGGGCTAATCTGGGGTCCTTAAGGGACAAATCTGATCTGGTTGTCTTTCAGGACAAGTCTGGTTGCAGGGAGGATCTGATCAATGCATCTGGTTATCTGGTTATTTGTGAGAGGATTCAAGTCAAGGTGGAGATTTGTAGAATCTATGCCTTGAATCTGGTTAAAGCACGAAGAAATAGACGAGTTCGGGTGCTCGCCCGGTGAGCCGGGCATATGCTCATCAGATTTGGTTTGCGCGCCCGACCCGAGCGACCGGGCGAGTGTGATTTTGACGCGGGGATGCGATTCCGTATCGGGTTATATAAATAATTTTAACCTAATTCGTTTATTCGACGATTAGGGTCATAATCACATCTGTAATCTGGAAATTCCTCAAGAACAATAAAGTTTTTCTCTCTCCTGCCCGTGGACGTAGCCAACACACCATTGGTGAACCACGTAAATATGTGTGTGTTTCTTTATTGTTTTGCATTCATTTTTTGTTCTTTCTCACATTCGTTATAAGAATAACAAAATCGACACATATACATCATGCAAACCTTTTGCTTTCACAGACATTATACTAATTCCACCATCGATTAATTTTCATAGGATATATCTATAGTAGTGAATTCTCTCCTTAGTCAATAGACATATATTATTAATTTATTATGTCTAATAATACATGTTAACATAATTAGACATATCGTTAGTAGTGGAGGCCCAAATATTGGCGAAGATAGTGGACAAAAATATGGTAATAAAATACGAATGTAGTGGTGTCCGACTAACGAGACTCGAGAGCAAGCTCCCCATATCATATGATAAACGCTGCTAACTACGCTTAAATGCGTGCGTGACGTACGTTTGACACTATTCATCTCACAAGAGTGAAACACAACGAAGCTTCCATTTCCATTGAGATCTCCCATCTCTTTCGCTCCTCAATTTCAGATCCCTAATTCTCATTTACACTCTCCAATTTCTTCAATTCTCCGCATTTTTTGCGGAATTATTTTCATCGGAAACACCATGATTTCTTCTACCAAGCTTAAATCCGTCGATTTTTATCGGTCAGATTTCTTGTCCCTCACTTGCATTTTCAATCTGATTGCAATTCAGTTCTTCGACGTTTAGAGATTCATAATTTGATGAAATTTGGTTGTAAGATTAGTGTTTTTTCATTAATCGTCTATTTTCTTGCCTCTGGAGTTTGACATTAAGCAGATTAGGAGGAGTTTGATAGTAATTATGTGAATTTTGTATTCTAATTGGAGCTTTGAAGAGGAAATTGTTGTAGAATGATGAAAAATTTGAGCATTTATGTGAATACATTGTAGTTATCTCACCGATTTTCCTAGTTTTTATACACTTTAATACATTTGCAGTTTGGCACTATAAATTGAGACGAAAATGGACAGTACTTTGTAAGATTAGCTGGATTTGAAGGTCGGATTTGAACTAGTACTGATAATTTTTGCCCTGAACTTCTTAGTTGGACTTTCTGTAGCTGTTATTTGCATTTCCTAGCTTCCAATATTGTTCTGGTTTATTGTTAGTGAACAGTGAAGTGACATGTTCTTCTTTTGCTTCATAAAACTGGTCATCATATATGCATATGATTGCTCGCTCCATATATCAAATGTCACTTTATATTGATTTGACATTATGAAGCATTGATGATCTGTGCCACTTTACTGTTTCCAAAATCTTATTATGTATGAAATGACCGAAACAACTTACAGTTTGGAAGGCAGGGAGTATTTTTATTGTGTCATTTCCTATCTTGTGCCTCTAGCAATTAGTAGTAAACACGAGAATGATTTTGTTATGAATGTTATTATTTGGAGGGTTTATAGGGAAGTATATGAGGGTTTAAAAGGTAGGCTAAGGCTCTCTTAATTTTGATTCTCTGTGGTCCTTTGTATAACATAACTTATGAGAAAGGAGTAATTTGATTGGTGTAATTAAGTCTTTAAGAGGTGAATTTTGTGTAGTTCTTGAAGGTTGCTCTTTTGCATCCATACTTTTAATGGTGACGAGTCATGATGGCCTTTTTTGAGCAAAACGGAGTACATAGAGACTAGAGTGCAATATTTAGTAATGAGAGGGAGTTAAATGAGGTGTTAGTAACATTGGAAGGAAAAGAGATGTTTATTAGTGAGTGCTTTAAGTACCTTAGGTTGATTTTACAGAGGAATGCATATGTTGACCAAGGCGTGGCTCATAGGAATTAGTTGGGTGACATAATCGGAGAGGGACGACCAAGGTTTTGTGAATCCACAGTTTGGAAAATAATAAATGCATAAGACCAAGAGCTAAGAGGTAATTGTGCATGAGTTCAGAGAGATAGGCTAGGTTCAACAACGTGATGACTTCATTCAACAAAACCATTGTTTTGGGCAGTATGAGGAGGCGAGGTAAGGTGAGTTACCCCATCAATGGTTAAAAAAGAGGCTAAAGGTTCATACTCACCCTAATTATCGGAATACAAGACTTTGATTGATTTCTCAAGAAGCTTTTTGACAAGGGCTTTGAAGTGAATATATGCTGCTTTGGTGTTAATATTTTTAAGGGGGTAGCATCAATTATATATGGTAAAATGGTCGACAAAAAAGACATAGTATCTAAAGCCATCAAGGGAAACTGGAGGTGTCCATAAGTCAGTGTAAACTATATCAAGAGGAGCATGTGAAAACAAAATAGATTGATCAAACGGGAATTTATGGATTTTATTGCATTGACAAGCATTATAAGGACAAAGAGCTAGACACGTCAAACTGAATTCTGAGACAGTATTTTTAAAGATAGCTGATGGATGGCCAAGATGGTGATGCTAATTTATTGCGTTTTGCTTTAACACTAGAAAGGCTACAATAAAGGAAGAATATGGACATTCGTAGATCCCTTGCTTAGCTGGATCCTTGATAAGAAGTGCCCTGTGAGACTATCCTTGATTAGGAAGGAGTTGGATGGGAACTCAATAACAAGATTATCATCGGAATTCAGGGATAGAAAAAGATATTATGAGTCATGGTAGGTGCGCACAAAAATATTCATCAAATGAAGAGATTTAGAGGAACAAATAGGGAGAGTAAGGGAACCAGGGTAAGTAATAGGATACTAGTGCCATTACCGACTACAATCTCTTCGGGTCCATCATAGGGACGTTGGAGTGCTAAGTTTGACGTGCTGTGAGTGACATGGTGAGTGGCAGCAAAACCAAGAAGCCAAGGTGGTGGTGTGGTGCAGCTGGCTGTTGCACCGTGGGCCTGGACACCAGGGGAAGGAGTTAGGGTATGCTTGGTCATGGGGAAGCTTTGCTGATATGTGAGGCAGCGTTAAAAGGAGTGTCCATGTGTATAGCACCACTAGCATCTCCCTTGATACCCTTTCTTGTAAATATTGGCTAATTGCTGTTGTGTAGGCATTGTTGGGCATTTTGTGTTAGTGTTGGAAGCCATGGTAGGATGCGTGAACAGGGAAAAATAATTTGGGGTTTAGATGTGTAGCTCTAAGGTCGAAAGGAAAATGTATATGGCTGTGAGAGTGGAACATTTAAAGAGGATGGCCAGCGTTATTATGACTATTACTAGTTTTGGTAGAAGATTGCACTTTATTTTCGGCTTCTGTCATCTATGTAACATATTGTCTTTCATTGTTGGAATATGTTTCGCGATAACAAGAGGGAACCTTTTCGTGATTGTGCTAAAATTGTAGGGATTCAAAAGTATAAAGACAAAGCGGAATTTACCCCTCTAGGAACACATCAAATTTTAAGATATCTTGGTGAAAGTTTTCCAAGGGGAAAATGACTAGGCATTTGAACTCGAAAGAATGTATTTCATTGATTTTAGGTGTGAGAAATGTGTCAATTAGTACATGTTTCAAGGTAAAAATAGATTTTTGATAATAGTCGCAATGGTTGGAACGATCTCTAGTCCTCACGGGTACTGTTAAAACGTCATCTATATATGCTAATTGATACTTCTCTTTTGTTTATGCAGAAAAATTCCTAGAGATTTAACAGAGGCATCATTGTCAGGTGCAGGATTGTCCATCGTAGCTGCCCTTGCCATTATATTTTTGTTTGGTATGGTAAGTAGCTCATGACTCTTATCTGCAGCTTATCTAACCATGGATTCAATGTACAAAAATTAACCTCAACTCAGATACTCCCTCTGCTTTTTTTTATTTGCCACATTGTTGTTGCGCGGTTTTTAAGACGTTATTTAACCCTTAATATCTCTTATTTCATTTAAGTAAAAATTATAAAAATTCGATATTATGAATCTACACATCGAGACGAATCTAACAAGACCACACATAACTATATTTTTACTTATAAAAAAATCAAAATAATCGGTCAAAGTTAGTGCCTTCATTTCCAAAGCAACAATGTAGCAAATAAAAAAAAAAGCGGAGGGAGTACCTTCTTTAATGTACACTTTACCCCCTTCCCTTGTTCTGCATTATCTGTAATGTGCATGTATGGAGTGAGACAAGTCTGGCTGACAGATGATTAGTTGCTTGCCAAACTTGACCTTTTGAGGCCCAGAAAGGCTTCAACTTCCAATGTTGAAACTAAATAATGAAGCTCATATTAGCATCTGAGTGATCATGGTTGAGAACAGACTAACCTGACCTTTTGGATCTGATAGTTCAGGCAATTGCTCTACCTTGTCCGGCTGCCTGAGTAACATTTATAATAAAATAGTGTGATGTAGGATCACAGGAGAACCATCTCCAAAAGCTAGCCTAAAGGGAGGAGAGCCCATAATCCTATATAAACCCCACATAAGCCCCCCATATGACCGATGTGGGACTCAAGTCCCATACCTTTTAATGGACCATAACATAGTGCTTGGCTTTTAAACTTCAACGAGCCTTTCCCGGTTATTATGGTTTTGATTTTGTCACTGCATTGGTAATCTGATTAGTTCTTCGACTTGAATATAGCTGCATGAGACCCATTGTAGATTTTTTCTGGTCAAGATTTGTCTTATGAGCATGATATGCAAGTGATTCAAGTTTGCAGGGCCCTAAGGCCCCTACATTTGACCAAGCATAAAATTCTTCAGAAATTTATTTTCATTATTCATGTTAGGTTGTGTTTCTAATCCTCTAAGCCTATAGAAGCTGTCAAATACGCATCTGATTGTGTGCACATCTCTATTGAATAACTTATAAATGATTTCTTTGCAGGAGCTAAATAGTTATTTGTCCTTGAGCACTTCAACATCTGTGGTAGTTGATAAGAGTCCTGATGGAGAGTTCTTGCGCATTGATTTTAATATGAGGTAGGATATTCCAGAATCCAATTTATCAATCCATTCGTTCTGCTTCTTTCTGATTGTGTCCTCTATGACACTGCCATCATGTACTTCTATAGTAGCAGTGTGATTTTTTCACTAGGATGTTTTATTTGTCTATGTGTAAATATCAGTTTCTGCTTTATATAAGTTGTTGTGTACACCTCTCTTCATTGCTACTGGTGGATTAATCTGTGGATGCTACTACTCAAGGTCTAATCTACCAGGATGCTATAGCATATCTGATGCCACACTTCCTTATTTTCTTGGTCTCTTTTCATGTTTCCTGTAAGCGTTGATTAGCAATTCTAACACTAACATTCTATCGAATCCTTTTGTAGCTTTCCGGCACTCTCTTGTGAATTTGCGTCAGTGGATGTGAGCGATGTCTTGGGAACGGTAATTACTTTCATTCTATTGCTTTATGTTGTTATTAACATGCTTTATGCAATAATATGTATGCAGCAATGAAGGATGTTTAATGTTTGTGACTATGCACATTACCAACTGTAGCTTCTATATCTGGTGATAAGTTTATCTCTTGGGGGAAAAAGATCATTTCTTATTGGGCATAAACAGTGCCTAAGCTGTCTACATTAAAGCCACTTTGGCACTTGGTTTCTTCCTATATAAATGTCCACTTTCCTAGTTCAATGGTCAGTTTAACTCTTGTCAAGCATTTCTATATGATATTTAGTTAGAGATAGTGGTTTCTTCCAGAGAAGCTGAAACATTCACCATTCTTTGGAGTTTGGTTTCCAGAGGACAAAATAAAAAATGGTGCATTAACTGTACACATTTCTTGTTTATTCTTTATTATTTCATTGTCTTTTAATTCAATGGTTTAATGGTATTGACGACAGCCTATTTGTTATCTGAGGGGTGATGTTGTGTATGTCTGAATCCCTTATTTCACCCTCTGTGAGAGACCCTTTAGAGATACTGAGGTCATGGGATGTTGATATAGTTGAGGAGCCTCTCTGACTTGTTGTTCTCCTCTAAAATGCCCTGCGTTATAGTTTTTGCTGCTTCTCTCTGTCACTTCTGAATTTTCACAATCAAACTTCCCTTGCTGATGTTGAATCAATTTGTAGTTTGTGAACTGATACCAGGTTAATGTTTCTCTTATTCTTGTGAGTCTGCCTTTAACTCAAAACTTGCTGTCCAGAAATTGTTTCTAAATTTGTTGGGACAAATTGCTTTCACACCTTTTGTAACATGAAAGATCATTGTAGTCAGATGCTAAGTGTAATATGTATGGTGGGTCGTATAGTTGCATGTTTGTCTTCATTAAATTCAATGTCGTGCTGACTTATTCTATTCTTGAAAATCATTTTTATATTTATCTTCTTTTCTTTTTATAAAAGTAGATTAGTTCTTCTAAGTGGATAGTTGCTAGGTACTACAGTTTTACTTCTAAACTTGGTTGGTCATCATTTTTCTTTTTAACTTTACATTTTTCAATATAATGTTAGCTGTCTAAAGTTTTGATGTTTAATTTGCAGAACAGGTTGAACATAACAAAAACAGTCCGCAAGTTTTCAATAGATTCTCATTTGAGACCGATTGGGGCCGAGTTCCTATCTGGACCTACTTCAGGTCTCATGAAGCATGATGATGATGGTGAGGAAGACTACGGTGAAGGTTCCCTTATTTTGAATGGGCAAAATTTTGAAAGACTTGCACAAGAGTGAGTTCCCGTTCAATGCTGATTGTTCTCTTTTCTTTCTTTTTTTCTCCTTTTAAAGGCTCTGTTCATTTCTCAAGTGTTATGAAGGGGTTGTTCGTCACAATGTATTTAAGAAAAGGCAAGGGAATTAAAAGCCTTCACTCCTTTTCTGTATTTTTGTTTCAAAAGTTTTGCACTTCCTTTTTGCATTTTGGCATCATAAGATCAACGCTTCTCCATATTTATGTATAATAATCATAATGATTCTTCACCCCTTCTCTATAATTTTGTTTCACAGCTTTTGCACCCCTTTTCTGCATTTTGGCATATTGAGATCATTTTAGATGCCCCTTACTAATTCACTTCACCCCCATGCTCTTGTATCTTGACTTCTGTGCTTGATTGACCTTGGTGTGGTCAGATTGGACCATCATGGTTCCTCGCTGAAAACCTTGGTGATTCAGTAGAAATATACAAGGTCTTAATCTATGTCATTTTGGTTGTGACTTGTGAGTGAGGGAGGGGGAGAATGAAGACACTTATTGTGAAGCAGGTATAGAAACGAGAAGAAGGTTGTTGCCTGGCAGTGGAGCTCATCGAGTATTTGGTGCACTGCTGGCTGTATAGAGAGGAAGCCAGCCAAGGTCGATGGACAAAGCAGTAGGAGTTTGGTGGGATTTGAGGGATATTAGAGAAATAGTTTGTTTCCCTTTCTAATCTACAAACTAAACATTACTTACAATTCAGCTATCTGTCCATAAACAATTCGAAAAATGGGTTTTAGAGGCTTTCTTTTTTTCTTGATATATTTCTCTTCCCCCTAATAGTATTGATCTCACTATTGTTTTTTAATCAGCAATATTGTTGAAAGTTAAAATTCTATGTCTAACATCGCTTTTTACTCACTTGTGAGTTGTGACATAGAATAGACTATTCATTTGATTAATATTAAGTTTTCCTTTTGCAGGCATGATATATTAATTGTCAACTTTTATGCTCCTTGGTGCTACTGGAGTAAAAGATTGGTACTCTCTCAATCTTACAATAAGTGCTGTTTAGAAACTAATTGTCGTTCGACAATACTAATGTTCTGACAAGCTTTTCTACAATATACCCTTTTCGTATCAATAAGTGAACTTGTTAAGCACTTACATGTTGCTGTATATCTTCTTTAAATCAATTTAAAACGTATTTACGAACTCTAGTCACTTCGATAAATATAAAATGTTATTTATCCATCTCTTTAGACTATTTATAGCACTCTGAAACAACATCTATTGTGAGGTGGAGTTTTTTTTTGTTCTGAATGTTGCCTGACTTCCACCATGGGTGTTGACTGTTAGGAACTTAGGATGGAGAATTGACTGCATTCTTTGTTTGAGCAATCTGTTTATCTTTCTTACATGTTTAATCAATTGAAAAAGGTCAACACTCAAAAGTCCGAACATACATAATCTAAGCTGCTGAAGCATAGGGCTTGAACAAGCTATGGTTGAATCTAGACAATGCTATGTCATACCATGCACGTGTCACTTTTCTTGAGTTGGAGGTTTGCACTAACTTGAAATGGCTTGCAAAATCAGTAATAATGGAGTGCAATCAGTTATAGGATAGACAATGCAACCATTTGTAGCATCTCATCCAGAGGAAAGGAATACCGTCAAATTCAAGTCATTCAACATCGTCGGGCTAAAATACAGCGAATTGTGCACCATATTTTTTCTTCTCAATGGAAACTGCACGTGTCCATGCCATAAGCTTGGACTCTTTTAACTTGTCTGGGATTAACTTCAGAATTATGAGCATCAAACTAATTTTGTTGAGGTTTTTAAGCCCACGGCACCTGGATTTGAGATACATACACGTACAAGAGATGAGTCTCGGTCGTTTATGCTGCTGATGCATATTAGTAAGCCAACTTAAAAGTGTTGAACTCTGGACTGTTTGACACCAATGAAGCAACCGGTACACTCTGGATCTGTTATAGACAGGGTCTTGGGAAGGCAAGATGTATAGAACCTTATACTGGATCATTCAAGAGTAGTACAAGGACCCAAATTATCTCGTAGACTAATATCTCTCTAATGTTAATCTCTCTGAGGTCAGTTACTGCCTATTTGCATCAAAGGGTCTACTTACGAGTATAAATTGTTGAATTGCTAATAAGAAGAATGACCATTTAGAAAGACTTTATGGGCTTGTTTCTCAAGTGCAACTGTGCAAGTTCCAAAAAGAAAAGGCTGAAGTATATGAAGCACTAGCATCAGAAATATCTTCAGTTTGAGACCTCCAAAAAGCAGCTCGCAGGTTTGAGATGAAGATAGTTCTGACTTCTGATTACACGTGAAACAATGATATTGATGCTCTCAAGTCTCTTTTTTGTACTTCATGTCTTGCTGTAGTATATTCAACTATCTCAACATTTGTGGATTAGAAAATCATTAAGAAATAGATCACTGCTATGTTCAATGCTACTGAATTTGTCCATTTGCAATTTTGAATTCTTTGGATTGTCTTTGCATCTCATATGCTCTGTACTGGAACGCATCATTGATAGCATGATTTTGTACTCTTTTCAGAAACCTTCATGGGAAAAGGCAGCAATGATCATGAGAGAGAGGTATGCTGCTTTTTATATACTTCCTCCGTTTTTTTTTACATGTGACACTTTCCTAAAACGGAATGGTGCAAATTACATGTGACACTTTTTTTTCTTTCCTAAAGTAGTAAGTTTTAGCCTATTAAATTACCATATTACCCTTACTTATCACAATTAAGCAAAATTAAACCTACTTAATTTAACCAAAATTAACAATTAACAATTAACCACCACCCCTCCCCCACCCACCCACCCCAGCAGCCCAACCCTTCCCTCTCCCCTCCACCCCAGCCCAGCCCCCCCACCGTCTCCCTCTCCCCTCCACTCCACTCCACCGCCCCTTCCCCGTCGCTTTCCCCCTCCCCTTCCACCGCCGCAGCCCCTCCCCTTCGAATTCCCCAACCCACCCACCGCAGTATCTCTCCTTTGACCGCCCGCTTTGGTTTGACTCCGCCGATTCTTTCGCCTTCCTTGAAATTCTCGACGAATTGATCGCTACTATTCGCGACTTTCCTCCTTTGGCTCGCGAGAATAAGCAGCTCGCAGTTGTGTTGAATCGAGCTGAAGATTTGCTTCAGTCGGCGATTTTTAAGCTGGAGGAGGTGCGATTCCTATAGCTTATCCAGTGGAAGGGTTTGTCGAGCTTAGGGCTGCAGATCAAATTGACGGGGAGCGGTGGGGAGGGGATGAGGCGGTGGAAGGGGGAGGGGATGAAGCGGTGGAAGGGGAGGGGGAAATCGACGGGGAGGGGATGGTAGCGGTGGAGTGGAGGGGAGAGGGAGGGGGTGGGGGAAGTGGTGGGGCTGCTGGGGTGGGTGGGGGAGGGGTGGTCCCTACTCCCTTTAATCCCCTACCTTACTTTTACTTAATCCCCCCTCCAATTTTTTTCTAGGTAACCGTGAAATTCAAAAGTGTCACATGTAAATAAAAACGGAGGAAGTATCTTTTTTTTAATCATGGTGATGGATTGATGACAAAATCCACAATACTATCTATTGGCCATATCTTGTATTTGGTTATAGCTTTCATCATTTTATAGTCGTATACTTTCATTTCTATGTCAGACATGACCCAGAAGCTGATGGGCGTATTCTTATGGGGAAAGTAGACTGCACTGTACAAGTTGATCTGTGTAGGAGGTATTTTTCTACAATTTCCTTCTTTTGTATATCATGTTAGATTTATGAGGAAATGATGGCTGAAAAAACATTAGAATATCGTATGAACTTTTTATCTTCTATAGGTCTTGATTTTATAAGCAGGTAACTTTTCTTGCATTGTCCTTGTGTAATTATTAGATGTGCTTCTGAGCACCTCTACTACAAACTTGCAGCAATTTCTGGTTTGAGTCGCGTATTTTGAATTTGCTAAAATTTTGTGCATGTGTGTTTTTGTTGATGAGACAAGTGCAGGTATTAAAAAATTGCTTTACGCTGATAGCTATTGGATTGAAGAGGTTCCTAAAGTATGTAAACTGTCAGTATTGTTTATGAGTGGGAAAAAACTGCAGTTGATCATAGATAAGTTCCCAAGATTTGTGGGGATTCACTGTTGTTTCATGTCAAACGACCAACTTGTCAAAAGAATGTATGGGTTCCTGCCACTTTGATACCCCCAAAAAATTCTCTGGCAGTGATTTAGTACTCTCTTCGTTTTTAAATAGATGCTCCATTTTGAATTGCACATTAGCCAATGTACAACTTTGACAATTAATATAAAAAGTTGATATTTTGATAATATACGTCGAGACGAATTCTTGTATGCTAGCATTGCGTTTTGTACATATGTAGGAACATATAGTCAAATTAGAGTCTGCCAATAGTGCAAAAGTCAAAATGGAGCATCTATTTACCAACGGAGGGAGTTTTTTTTTTTTTCTTTTTAAAAGTTGAAAGTCTTTCAATGATGTTTCTGTCACAAATAGGGAGGGGGAAACTGGGAAAGAATTGGCTGCTGCCACCGCTTAGTTAAGAACAATGATACAAGGAACGAGAGTCGATGCGAAACGTGGGACGGAAACGGGAACGGGAAACGCTACCTTGGGTGAATCGGAAACGTTGGGTCATTTTTTACTGATTTTTTTTAATAAATTCAGAAACTGAAATTAAAATGCAATAAGGAAAAAATCCGAAATCTTGATTTCCAATTTCTGATAATCTGATTACATCCTAAAAATTTCAGAATTCAGATACAAGATTAAAAGTTAAACTAAAGACTTAAATTTAAAGCACTCTAACAGTCTAACTCGTGATAGTAAATGAAGAATTAAGAAAAAAAACTCAATCTGCATATCGTTGCCTCTTAGGTGCAGTTGGCATTGTTGTGTTTCCTTCCTCTTCTTCCCACCTCATGTCCTCTAGTCTAAGTGGTGAATCATCCAAATATGAACTCTCTGGTTCGACATCCCATTTTCTATGTGGTCCTTGTTTGTAGTTGGCTGTAAAACGGGAGATAAGTCTAATATTAGAGTGGATGAACACCAACTTATCAGCCCTCACAGAATTCAGTCGGTTTCTTTTTGTGTTATGAATATACGAGTACGTGCTCCACACCCTCTCCGCCGATGAACTACTAATAGGCTGTGACAGAACTTTAGGTGCAATTTCTGCTAATTCAGGTGTCTCTGCTCCATAAGTATACCACCAAGAAATAGGACTCATTGACACAGCATCAACTTTTGCCGCAAGTGTTCCAAAAATCCCTTCTCTAGCTTGGAACCTAGCCAATTGTTGACGCAATACTCTTCTCTCCTCCTCATCTTCCCCTATCTTATCAAAGGCTTCAAGAACTCCTTGGACGACTTCTCTGTCCATATTTGGAGCTAGCCTTGCCTCCCCTCCGGGAGCCAAAGTTTGCAAGTAGTTTGGATCATAATAAAATGGATTCAATGCAAAGCCCAAACAATGCATGGGAATATTCATTTTTTCCCATCTAGAAACCAAAATTTCATTCATTTTCTCACTGTCATCTTTATGTTTGTTGTTCTTCATTATATCACCAATCTCTCCAATCATGCAGTCCATTTTTTCATATACCTCACCCATTTTTGGTCCCTCTCCATCAGCAAATTTTATCATCATATAAATAGGTTTTGTGACTGCCAAAATATTATCCACTTCATCCCAGAACAAATCATCATTTATAGTAGCAGCAACTTCTATTCCCAGATTTTTCATTCTCTCATCCCCAGAATTAAGCCAATCTTTCCATGCTCTTAAAACTACCGTAGTAGCTAATGACTCTCTACATTGGGACAATCGTTTCAATAGCAAGTAATGTGAAGCAAACCTGGTTTTTGCAACTTTTAGCAATTGAAGTCCTGATTGTGTTTTAAATATTGCATGAGCATGACCATGATTCAAGAAATATTTCACAATATTTTTTCCTCTAGCATAAGTCTCACTTATCCAAGGAAATGCAGTAGCAAAATCTTTGAAAATAAGATTCAGTGTATGAACTACACAAGGAGACCAAAAAATGTGTTTGTGTACCTTCTCAATCTCTTTGCCGGCTGCTTTACAGTTTGCTGCGTTGTCTGTCACGACTTGAAGGACATTTGAAGGACCAACTTCATCTATTGAAGTTAGTATGAAATCTGCAATAGCCTTTCCAGTTTTCTCCACTCCTGAGAAGTCTTCGGCATATAAAAACATGGACCCGCGACTATTAGATGCAACAACGTTGATGAGTTGCTCACGTTTTACATTTGTCCATCCATCTGAAACTATGGACAGCCCATGTGTTGCCCAAGTATCTTTAATTGGAGTCGCTTCTTTTTCAACGTCTCGCTTAACTTCGTCTAGTAAGGATGAACTTGCTCTATCGGCCGATGGTGGTTTGTAATCTTTCGGAGCATGTTTCAAGGTGTTAACCATTTTAGCAAATTCAGGACTTCTTAAAACATTGAAAGGAACACCATTAGCACAAAGAAAACGGACAATTGAAATGTCAACCTGATGTCGCTCAACTGCAGCGAATGCATTACCAATAGGAATGCTAGTAGCTCCTGGAACCTTATAATTGACAGTGGACTTAGTTAATGATGGGGATATACCTGCTTGCTCAGCTTCATCAACTTTTTTTCTTAAACTTTGTAGCAGTACTCTGTTTGCTAAGATCACTGTGCAACGACCAATCTCTGCTTTTTTTCCTGGCATAGCACCAAAAAAATGCTGATGAATTCGAGTGTATGAGCTACTGAATGTTCTCTTGCAATGCTTGCATGTCCATCTCCTTGTGCCTCCTGGATTCTTCCCCCTATCTGCTACTGTAATGGTAACTTCATCTAATAATGGCTTTTGTTTATTTTCAGAAGGAACACCATGATTTGGTATACCTTCTAGAACTATATCTTCCCTTTGGTGAACTCCCTCTTCTACATCAATATATTCTCTATTTGAAGGTTGATTTTGGGGTTGGTTTGCTTGTGAGGATTGAATTCTCTCTCTTTCCCTCCCTCCTTTTTTGCCAAAAGCCATTTGGTTCTCTTAAGTTTTTTGTGAAGATGGGTTATATTTTGTGAAGGCATTGATTTATATAGAAAGTATGAGTCTAGCTAGTATAATTTCGATTTCTGGAATTTGGGTGACGGGTGACCTCTCAAATCTCTAGCTACTGTAAATTGTAATAGCTTTGAAATAGGATACTGAGATTGAAGACATGTTGAGAGAAGTGGCGGCAAGCTGTAGTGTACTAATGAAGTGATTTGCAATTTTGCATCACCTACCCCTTATATTATAAAATTATTATCTTTTTTTACATAATATTAAATTATTATTTTATCTTATCTTTCTTATGTATTTAGGTTATCTTATTATATGAGTAATTTGGATGAGCTAATCAATTATAATATTATGTGATATATGCTATTATATAGTATGAGTTTAATTATTATTTGTATTTCTTTAGTAGCATAAAAGTATTACAATATATTGCAAGTATAAAATTGAGTATATACTATAGTTTAGTGTTTAGTCATTCTTTATTATTAATGATCAATATTATGTAGTTGATCAACCATGATATGATCCCATTAAGTCGTTCCTCATTAAGTCATTAGTAATCATCATATTATAATATAAAACTATTGTACACTATATACTCTTTATAAGTATAAAATTGAGTCATTACTAATCATCATATTATAATATATGAAGAATCTATAGGTTAGTCGTTCCTTATTACTAATCATCATATTATATCAGTTCCCTTTTTGATTGATCGATCAATTATGATATTATACTATATGCTCAATACTATATGAAGAATCTATAGGTTAGTCGTTCCTTATTACTAATCATCATATTATATTACTAATCATCATATTATATCAGTTCCCTTTTTGATTGATCGATCAATTATGATATTATACTATATGCTCAATACTATACGTTGTATCTATAGGTTAGTCGTTCCTCATTACTAATCATCATATTATATCAGTTCTCTTTTTGATTGATCGATCAATTATGATATTATACTATATGCTCAATACTATACGTTGTATCTATAGGTTAGTCGTTCCTCGTTACTAATCATCATATTATATCAGTTCTCTTTTTGATTGATCGATCAATTATGATATTATACTATATGCTCAATACTATACGTTGTATCTATAGGTTAGTCGTTCCTCATTACTAATCATCATATTATATCAGTTCTCTTTTTGATTGATCGATCAATTATGATATTATACTATATGCTCAATACTATACGTTGTATCTATAGGTTAGTCGTTCCTCATTACTAATCATCATATTATATCGGTTCTCTTTTTGATCGATCGATCAATTATGATATTATACTATATGCTCAATACTATACGTTGTATCTATAGGTTAGTCGTTCCTCATTACTAATCATCATATTATATCAGTTCTCTTTTTGATTGATCGATCAATTATGATATTATACTATATGCTCAATACTATACGTTGTATCTATAGGTTAGTCGTTCCTCATTACTAATCATCATATTATATCAGTTCTCTTTTTAATCGATCGATCAATTATGATATTATACTAATCATTTATGATATGATCCTATGTACACTCTCTATTCTATGTTGTACGTTGTATTCATAGTTTAGTAACTTTGGTTGTTCTTCATTACTAATCATAAATCATGATATGATACTATATATTAGTATATAACTATGTGCGCTCTATAGTCGTTATTATATGTTGCGACACATAGGATTGATATGTCATATTATATTTTTAAAACTATAATTTAGAATAATGAAAATGAATAATGAGAGTTTTAGATAAGTATAAAAGAGAGGTTGACTCTCAATAAACCTTCTTATATTAATTACAAATGTTATTTAAACTAAAGATAACTTTCAGTATATAATACACAAAATTGTAATTATTCAGCTTGAAATATACATCAAAATAAGACCTATTTATCTAAATACTACACTTTTTAGAGCATTTCAAGTGTCACATAAGCATTTACTAAATTACGGTGAATTAATTTCTTATCAAAAGAGTATTGGATTGAAAATAAAAAAAATCTTAAGAAAAAATAAATATTATTTTAACGGTTTGAATAGATTTTATAAGTACTTTTTATAGGATTGTGATAGAATTTTATTATCAAAGTGAAAATTCTTAATATAACAATGACAAATTATTATAATATCAATCTAAAAATGCAAATTTATATATATATATATATATATATATATATATATATATATATATATATATATATATATATATATATATATATATATATAGTACTCCATAAAATCTTTCCATAAAATCTTTCAATGAAGAGTTGACAAGGTGGCGTAAAAAAAGAAGGGGGGGGAGGGAAAACCAAATCCACTGTATACACAGCATTGGGTTGTTCAAAAAAAATTCATCATTATATATATGTCAGTACTTTTACTCAAAGCCTAAATATATAGTTGAAGTTGAACTGAACATTTATTAATAAAATATTAAAATACTTATAATCTATCAAAATATAATTAAATAATAATAATATAAATATTTTATTAAAAAGTATTTGACTAAAGAGGCTTCTAGAAAATAATTTTTTAAAAAGAGGAGCAAGGAGTCCACGGCTCCACGCCACTTTTTCACCAGCTCTTCGTAACTTCATCTTCTTCCTCTTCATCAACACAACAACCTCCATTATCAAACCTTCAACTTCCAAACTCCAAAGCCTGCAAATGCGAAAAACAAACCAAAATTTAAAATTAAACACAGAAAAATATGATAAATATTCCGAAAAATAAAAGCCCTAAGGTTTTATGATCTATTACAGGCGAAAATTGCCTCAATTATTCAACTAAAATTGTCGAACAAAACCCTAGTTTTGCAATTAGGCTCAATTGCTTGCGTTCTTGCGCTGAAATCAGGGACGTTGCCTTAGCGATCTGCTTCGCGAACGGAGGCGATCTGGGTCGCGTTTGTTCCGCGATCGGGAACGAACGACCCAGATCGGAAAACGTGCCTCCGTCCCGCGTCCCTTGTATCACTGGTTAAGAACTCTTGAAGTCGAAAATGATGCCTATTTAAATTATCTTTTTGATTAAAAAATTTATGCTCATCTGCTGTGTAGAAATATTTCAGCATCCTAGAATTTACCCTTTATTGGCGCTATGACATTACCTAATGCCTTAATGTAGTTTGCTGCATGGAAATGAATCAGCGGAGTTGCAATGAATAATTATGCTAAATGAGGCATTAAAGTAGCTTCATTTCTTTCTTATCATGATATATCTAGGGTCAAGGATCGAGCAGACACACCGACATGGAAATGTTCTCTCTAATACCGGAGGGGTTAGGCTGCACGAATTTGACCTCCCTCCCTTTCTTCCAACATTGTCAGGGGATTAAGCCTCTTTAGACGTATTGGGCTAATGTCATGTTGATGGAATGCCTTACCTGTCACTGGCTGTTATCCATTAGTATTATGTGGCTGCTGTAACTCTACCTTCGAATACTAACTGTATGTCTTTCGTAGAGAATCATATGAGTGATATGTTAGCCGATGAAGCTGCAGCCCGGTGGAGCGCACTTCAGATCCCGTGGCTTTGTCCTGGGATTGAGGCAACTGCAGGGAATCCTCCCTCACAAGTTCTTCCTGAGATAGGACAGCTTGTGGGTCCCAGCTTACCTTTAAAAAACATTAGTGATATGTTACACCCGAATCAAATTTCCTGTGAGATGATATTTGGTATGAGTGGAGCGAAACAAATGGAATCTAGCAGGGATGTATCAAGTTTTAAGTAAGTCTGAAATCTGAATGAGGCTATAGCACTATGCTAAGTCTTACCTTGATAAAATTTACAAAAAATTCCATTATGATTCCAATTGGTTACCAATTTAAAATAAGTACTCATTCACCAAGCATATTAGCCCACTAATATTACAATAGGCCTTATCTTATTATGTTGAAATAATACTCCTTAAAGAAAGATATGCAAATGAGGTTAGAAACCCACTAATGTGAAATTTAGGAATACTTTTACACTGCTTTCTCTGTGATATGTTACAAGCCACTTTTGTGGCAGTTACCACTTCTGCGACTGTGTCCAACATTCTGCTGGAAACCAGCTTGAGGGTAATAGAAATAGAATAAAGAAAGCTGGGATATGTTATATTAACAGAGAAAAACTCCCTGGATCAATACAACTGGGCTCACTGTTCGAGAGGTGAGGGCTCTCCAATACAACCAAGTAATAATAAAAATCTTCTGTGCTGGAACTATTTCCTTACTACTACTTATACTACCAAGAGGAGCATAGGAAGCTTCCCTCCTTTTTGCAGCTATTTCCTATAGTGACACCTCACTAACGGTACAATCAGTCCTAGGTACAGAATTATAGGAATATCATGGTCCAGCTGGCATTCTCCCTTCATTTGTCTTATCTATGGTGGAAAGTCCTTCTTACCCCTCCTCACATAGGTGATTAATTTCTTGCCACTGCCACCTGTGCCTTGTTGATTTCCAGCACATTCCTTGGTTGTTGCTGCTGCTGGTAACCAGATTTCAAGTCTAACTTTGAAAAAATGGCAGCCCCCCTTAGCTCGTCTAGGAGCTCATCAATCATAGGTATCGGGTACTTGTCAGGCACCGTAGACTTGTTTAAAGCCCGGTAATCAACACAGAACCTCCAACTCCCATCCTTTTTTTTTCACTAGCAAAACTGGCTGGAGAAAGGGCTAGATGAAGGTCTAATGAGTCCTGCCTGCAACATGTCATGTATTAGCTTCTCTATTTCATCCTTCTGGATCTGGAGGTACCTAAATGGCCTCACACTGACGGGGTCACTCCCTTCTTTCAACACAATGGCATGTTCATGGCCACGAAATGGGGGTAAGGAGTTGGGCATGGAGAAGACTTTTTGGTGTTTGGTAAGGATGGGTGTTAGGTCAGGTGAGATTTTGTGGTGGTGGTTGTGTTTTCCCTCTCCCTCCAGGCCATTTGATTCGACCAGGTACCCCATTCCCTCCTTGGCAAGAGTTTTCATCTTGGCACGCAAGGATATCAGGGTCCTCCCCAAAGAAGGATCTCCCTTCAAGGTCACAGTTTCTTGCCCCACAGAAAATTTAATGGTTTGAGTCTTCCAATTGTTTGTCATGGTTCCTAATTTTTCTAACCATTGTATGCCCAATATCAGTTTCCCAACTCAAGAGGAAGGAAATTTTCAATAATCTCAATACTTTGCAGCTGTAATAAAATGGACTTACATTCTCCTTGTCCCTGCACTGACTCACCAGTACCGAGGGTGACCCCAAATCCACGAGTAGGTGTGACTGGAAGCTTGAGTTTCTCTACGAGAGTGGTGGAGATGAAGTTGTGTGTGGCCCCGGGGTCAATCATTACCACAACCTCCTGCCCCTGGATGGCCCCTTTTAATTTCATTGTTTTGGGGTTGCTAAAACCCAGCACCGAGTTCAACGATATTTCAGGTTGCACCACCCCTAACTCGCCTTGTCCCAGATCTACTCCTTCTGTTTCCTCCGTAGCTTCACCCTCTTCTTCTCCGGCTTCTTTGCAGCTCATAAGGACGCTGAGCTCCTTCCTCCGGCAACGGTGGCCTACATGCCACTTGTCGTCGCACCGGAAACATAGGCCTTTTTCCCGTTTGTACTGCATCTCCTGATCCGACAACCTCCTTACTTCCCCCATGGGTTTGGTAAAAATGCTGTTGTGGAAAGTTCTGGGTTGGGTAGGGTTCAAAAAATTTGTGGAAGTTTTGGGTTGGTGAGCTGTGGACTGATTAGATCCAGTTTGGGAGTGTGTTGGGTTTTGGCTCAGGTTATATTTGGGTTGGTGTGGGAGAGTGTAACTGTTTTGGGCTCGGGACACATTTGGGCCGGTTCTTTTTGTACTGGTCCACCTCAATTTATCCTCCACCTTGATGGCAAGATCCATGGCCATCTCTAAGGATCATGGGCCCAATAAGCGGACCTCAGCGCGTATCTCCTCATTAAGCCCATTGAGGAATTGCCCTTTTGCAATTTCTTCGGGAATTCCTCCCAAGGGTGCGAGAAGTTCAATGAAACGTCGTCAATACTCAGCCACCCCATCCTGGAGCTGCTTATGAGCCAGCCACTGTTCATGCAGCGTTCCGGCCGCTGTGGGTCGAAACTGACGCAGCACTAAACCCTTAAGCTCCTCCCACCTTTGAACTTCTCTCCTCCCATTTTCCCACTGAAACCATAACAGAGCATCTCCTTCCAAGGCCACGATCGCCGCCTCTACCTTTTCGGATTCCTCCAGGCGATGTAACTTGAAATACCTTTCCGCCCTTAAAATCCAACCATCCGGGTTCACTCCATCGAACAGGGGTAAGTCGAGTTTTTTGAATCTCCTGTTACCAAGGGTTGCGGCTGGGGTATGAGGTGGGTGTTGGAAAGCCCGCTCCTCCATATCCTCAATATTAAAGAAGGGGTTGTTGGGTGGGGTTTTTGGTGGGTTTGGTTGTTGAACACTGAAAGTGACTGAAGAATCAGGGGGTTTTAGGTTTTGAAATGCAGCTCTCATTTCTTCCATGAACTTTTTCTGTTCGTTCCTCATGATATTCATCATGCCTTTGTGGGTTTCCCTGTTCCGTTCTATCCTCCCTTCCAATCTCTGAGCTATCGAGCCCATCTCTGTTGAGAGCTTCTCTCCCATGGTTTGCTGGTTTACCATGACCTCAGTCATGGTGGTGTGTAAACCTGCAAAATCTTGCTCCAACTGTTCCAGCCTCTGTAGCTGTGAGGGAGCCATCAGTTCGATTTTTTTTTTTTTTTTTTTTTTTTTTTGAGAATCCTTG
Source organism: Beta corolliflora (assembly GCA_947648045.1). Lineage (NCBI taxonomy): Eukaryota > Viridiplantae > Streptophyta > Magnoliopsida > Caryophyllales > Amaranthaceae > Beta > Beta corolliflora. The sequence goes on from CANSZD010002913.1 coordinate 5,740,269, forward strand.
GCCTTGCTCTGATACCAAGTTACTGGAAACCAGCTTGAGGGTAATAGAAATAGAATAAAGAAAGCTGGGATATGTTATATTAACAGAGAAAAACTCCCTGGATCAATACAACTGGGCTCACTGTTCGAGAGGTGAGGGCTCTCCAATACAACCAAGTAATAATAAAAATCTTCTGTGCTGGAACTATTTCCTTACTACTACTTATACTACCAAAAGGAGCATAGGAAGCTTCCCTCCTTTTTGCAGCTATTTCCTATAGTGACACCTCACTAACGGTACAATCAGTCCTAGGTACAGAATTATAGGAATATCCTGCTCCTGCTGGCATTCTCCCTTCATTTGTCTTATCTATGGTGGAAAGTCTTTCTTACCCCTCCTCACATAGGTGATTAATTTCTTGTCACTGCCACCTGTGCCTTGTTGATTTCCAGCACATTCCTTGGTTGTTGCTGCTGGTGACAGGTTGTGGTTGTGGTAGTGGTTACTGGTGTTGTGGCAGTGAGGGTGATTTGAGTCATCTCTTAGGTAAAGGGATCTAGAACCTGATAGAGTGGTTGGATTTTATTTCGTAGGATATATTCAGGTTATTAATTGAACATCAATGTCGTGCAGCTGTAGATAGTCTGCCTGTCTTGTTCCTTCACCATTACTGTGTTGTTTCGAATTTAATATGCAAATTGACTTCGTTGAAATCATGTGTAAGAATGAAGCAACTTAGGAAATGGGAATGACTTGCGTTCGCAAGCTTTAGGGAACAGTTAGCAATCTAGTCGTACATTATGTAGTTCTCGAAGTTCTGATTTACAATATCATGCAGATCGGATCTATGTTCTAATACTTTCATTTCTCTTCTCTGAAATTTGTTGTATTTTCGTAACTTCCTTTTTCAATTTTTATTATTCTTTTGGGCAGGGATTGGCAGCTGTATGTAGAGTACTTTATTTTTAGATAATGATGTTTGGGACTTGGGAGTTATTTTGACTTAGGGAATCATTTTATATATGGTGTAAGCGAGGAAAATATTGTTGTCCACTGGTTGGCAGTGTTTTTTTTTCCTGGGGATTTGCCTCTTTTTTCTGCACTATTACTGGAACGATTCTTTCCTAGTCCTCTGGCTCATCTTTCCGGTTTGTTGGGGGTTGGCTAGAGGAGTAATTTTCTTGGAGATAAAATACTTCCAAGTTTCAAAACAGCTATACCCATAGACAAGATGCGGACTAACTTTTCTTTTTTCTCCTGAAAATGTTTCTTTGAGCCTGTCATGTGGAGGAACTTTTATGTTCTGGCATCTTTACAAAGAAATTGCTAGTCCATAGAGAGAGTTCAGTTTCTTAAAGATGGTTATAGGCTTTTAGCTTGGTGTTTTTGTTTTTACTACTCGTGGTGTTAGGTTGTCTGAAGGTTAGTGGTATGCTGAGGGCATGTAGGTGTTCTCTTCCTGTTGGCCGTGGTTTTGTACAGTTATGCTGCTTCTATCTCCCTGCAACACGCCCCTCTTGGTCGGGAAACCCGGCCCCAAGAAGATGTGCATCAAACCTATTCGCCTCTTCCTTTGGTATTACAATTGCCTTAGATCCTTGTGAAAGTTGAATTCTGCAGGCAATAAATGCAGGTTCTGAGAATTTCAGACAACTATATGTGCGTGAAGGAAATCAGATGATAATTTATTGTACAAAGTTGTAATTAGAAGTAAGTTTGTTCTAATTTTGCCAAATGACATGGCTTTTGCTGTTGTCCCAGAGCTGCTAAACGTGTATCATGTTTTACACATATTTCTGTCTGGTGTTTTCCCAGGGCTGCTAAATTCGGTCATATTTTGCCATGTTTTTATTTGGTGCTAAAACTTAGTACTGCTCCTTCTATATGCTGTTTTTCAAGGCATTAAGACTGTCTTTGTGGAAATTTTTCAGGCACCATGTGCAAGGCTATCCATCTATCAGAGTTTTCCGTAAAGGAAGTGATGTGAAGTAAGCCAAATCTACTCAATTATTCTTGCCATTTCCATAAGCTGTCACAATGAATGGAAAAGTCAAACTGTGAAATAGTGTAAAAAGTTTCTTGGTGCTGTTTATTTACTACTTTTTTCTATTGAAAACCACTAAACCACTCGGATGTATTTTTTTTAAAGGAAAACCACTTGTAATTATCAATTGTCTTCCACAATCACCCTTTAATGGATCGTGTTCTGCTTTCTTCGGTAAGAGCATTGTGTCTGTAATCTACCTGCAGTAGACTATAAAATAAACAGTGATATCAGTAAAAATTGTATAAGTTGCGCATAGAATGTAGATTTCATCCATTTGCTTAACATAAACAGTCGGTAACTATGATGTAGCTATTAGTAAACATTCTTAGACTGGTTCTCTTATTAAAGGCTTTGGTGTTGTGTCTGAGCTCTCTAGTTTTTAGTTGACCTTTTGTTTCTTTCTGTCTTTCTTGAAGGGGGCGGGGGGGGTAGGGGGATATTGGGTTGTATTACTAATGGTTACTGCCCTCCTTAAACCCCCTTCACTCTAGACTGTTAACACCTCACATCCACGGCTAACATCAGGAATATGGGATTGAAATATTGATCTGCTGTTCGCCAAGTAGCTAGGTAACTTCTTGGCAGTAGCCCTTTTGCTGTTAAGTTGACCTACTGATTGGTGTTTGGTACTAGATCAATCTTGAACGAGCTTGCACTTTTTTTTTTGTGAAGTGTTCTCTAGGTAGCTTTCTTATTGTAGAAAAGGAGTTGTTTATCTCTGATATATGTAAATATCACGTTCCTTGACTAGATTTGAGATATACCAAGTTTATGAAGTTCTCTTAATGAACTTCGGTAATCAAGAATTGTATAAAAGGAACCAGTCTCTATTAGGAAACAGTCTGAAATTTGTCTTATTTGCTATGTCTGCTTCTCGGAATTATCTTCTTTTGGGTCCATCAGAAGCAAGTATCTGCATGATAGACTCAAAAGATGCATAGATCTCTAGTTTTAGTTTTGCAGACTTGGCTGTGAGATCCAGACTGGCAGACTTGGTGAGTTGGTGCTCTGTTTATAATTATTGACTCAAAGGGATACTAAAGGTTTCTTATTCATACATATTTCCTTTGCTTAATTGCACTTATGTAGCCTGCATATAATATCCATCTATTTGTAACTACTGACTCAATGAAATACTAATGGCTTCTTGTTCATACATGTTTCCTTTGCTTAATTGCACCCATGTTTCGTCTGTATGCCATCTTTGAGTACCTATGTTCTCTGTTTTATCTCAGTCCCTCCAATTCTAATTAAATCTGTTTTTCAAACAGGAATGACCATGGACATCATGAACATGAATCTTACTATGGAGACCGTGACACTGATACTCTAGTTAAGGTAACTAGATCTTGCCTAATAAATGGGCATCCTTTCTAGCTGCACCTTTGTTTTTTAACTTTGATCCTCTTTCATTGTCATGTCATTGCATTTCTCTCTTCTTTTCCCCATCTACTCGAGGGGTTAGTAGATGTGAGGTGACTTAAGGACATTTTTGTTTTGTAGTTTATGGAATCTCTGGTTTCATCAATTCCATTGGGGAACCAAACCCTGGCCCTGGAAGATAAGTCTGGCAATAAAACTCAGAATATAAAGAGGCCAGCGCCATCGTCAGGTGGCTGTAGAATTGAAGGATTTGTCCGTGTTAAGAAGGTAATTAAATATTATCTACTTCCTTAAGTATTGTTTAATGATCACCCACAGCTCAGCCTTTAATTCATACTACCAGTGTCTGAGTATGCAACATGTGCATGATGTGGATTTGATGCTTCTCATGCCTTTGTTTCTCTACTTATCTGAACCTGATTTTATTAGATGCATAAGATTCTTTCAACCTGCATACAGTTTTCACTTCTTCTGATTGTACAATGAGGTGTTAATTCTATACTTTGCAGGTTCCCGGCAACCTGATTGTCTCTGCTCATTCTGGATCACATTCATTTGATGCATCTAAGATGAACATGTCTCATGTCATTTCCCATCTTTCATTTGGTAAGAGAATTTCGCCCAGGGTAATGAGTGATGTCAAGAGGATCATCCCTTATCTTGGTGCAAGCCATGATCGATTAAGTGGTCGTTCTTATGTCACCCAAGATTTAGCCGCAGAAGCAAATGTTACAGTGAGTTTTCGGCCATCTCTATTTGTCTTATCTGTCTGCAGTCTCTGCACACCTATATGCTTGCAGCTGCTGGTGTGTGTAGGTATCTAGAAAATTAGGTGATACAGGGATCTTTGATCATGTTTGCAGAACTGTGATTGATTTGATTGATTGAGCGTTCATCACTTCATTGAATATCTAGTCTTTAGGGGTTTTCAGGGCTTGAAGCTCAAAGCTGACATAGCTTTTGGTATTCTAGGCCTCAACTGAAGGACTACTTGAGCTTCTATTTTTTGTTCCCCATTTTTGGGTAGGATGGTACTCCCTTTGACCCTTTTTGTATACCCCATTGAGCTTTTCACTTTTTTACTTTTTGGTTGGGTCATGGGGGGAATTCATGAAAGACTAATGGTGGGACCAACTGACCAAGTAGAGTTAATGTGAGGATAAAATTGTGGTCCTCCCTGGCTTTTTGTAGTATAAGGGAAACTCAAAGGGAAAATCGAAAAGGAAAAGCTGGGGAAAACGTAAAGGGATGGAGGGAGTACTTGGTAAGCTTGAAATAAGATTTAAATTGGACTACTGGAATGAAAATAAATTTCAGTAAAATAACATTTAGTATACAGCTTCTTGCATCGTGGGTTGTAGCGGTTCAAAAATAAAAGAGATTCTCGCGTGCAATAACATTAGCAGGATGGTGATATTGATCACAGTGCTCGAACTTCTGAGATGGCTGTTTCTTTTCTGTTATTCTTTGAAGCACTTTTCTTGGCACATCTGATTCTTGGATAAATGCAGATTGAACATTATCTTCAAGTGGTGAAAACTGAAGTGAGATCATCGAATGAACATACATTGGTGGAGGAGTACGAATATACTGCACACAGTAGTTTGATTCAGAGTCATGACATCCCAGTCACCAAATTTCACTTTGAGCTCTCTCCTATGCAGGTCTGTACTATGAAAACTATATGTGCAAAAAATGCCTCGATGTCTTGATTTGGCATCTTTAACCTCCTCTATTCATGTTCAGGTGCTGATAACAGAGAAATCCAGGTCTTTTTCGCACTTCCTTACCAACATTTGTGCTATTATTGGGGGTGTTTTCACGGTAGGTAACCTTTTCATTTCCTACCTCATTAAGGAAACTACCATTCATCACCTTCAAGAGGCTGCTCATGTTGTTTCAGGTTGCCGGGATTTTAGACTCGATTTTACATAACACAATGCGGCTGATGAAGAAAGTCGAGTTAGGGAAAAATTATTGACAGGAAAGCGAGATTTTCCCTCTTTTTTCTCCTTTTGAGGGAGTAGGCTCTTTAGTATTGCGTTGCAGGTGCACACTTTTCTCATGCCAAGGTATTTGGAATCTAGCTGTAGAAATTTCAATTGTGTAGTAGGCTGCAGACATTGTGTATAGGAAAAATGATTGGCAGATATCTAGACCATCTCCTTTTTTATTTTTATTTTTATTTTTTTGGTGATATGATATGAATTCCGATGACAGTAGCTTCAGTAACTCTTCAATTTGTGAATTATTCAGATTTTACCTCATCAATAATGGAAACTAAAAAACAATACTGTATACAGAGTCAAGTGAAGACTGGAAGTGGACTTCTCCGTCTGTTTGACTTGCACAAGCCACAATGAGATCTAATATGTTTGACTTGGAATAGGTTTTCTGGGATAGAGACTTCTACTATAGACATAGTTGTACATTTTTAGGAATCCTACTGATTAAAATTTCATCTTATTTTTTGTGAATATAAATTAGGTGATGTAAACAAGATCTTACTGGTTGTTTGATTATATGTTTTCTAATAATTTGAAATGTCGACGAAAGAAGTACCAAAAATTGTCTCTTCGGGGACATTTGATAAAATTGGGACACTACCTGGGAAGGTATATCACTATCAAATTACTGATGTCGCACTATAGTGATCATAGCACGTAAGTTCATATATGGTGATCATAGCAAATATAATAGAAGGTATATATAAGGCAACTTTTAAGGTCTTTGGTGTTCACCTCAATTGCCCATATTACCCCCACAATTATAAAGGTAATTATAAAATATTCCAGTCATTAACGTTAAAGGGGAGGGGGGGGGAGGAGGAGTCCCTGACAAACTGCATAGTAGTTACTTCTACTGCTCCAGAAAAAATTAAGAGAGAAAGATGAAGGCTTCAATTAAAATTTTCCCCAAAAAACCCACAATCCAGTTTCTTCAATATCAGTTTTGCGTTCTTCCATTCCACCACATTTCTCCAACGAGGTAGTCGACATCCTTGGACTACTGTAATTCCCTTTTCTCATTTTTATTTTCATTCTTAAAAAAACTGGGTTATCCTTCATACTTTTCAATTGCGTTGAAGTATATTAAATGTAAATGATGAATTATATTAACTGAAAATATACAATATGTGGTTTGATTTGGGTTTTGATTATGAAGCAAATAGAATTTTTTGTAGGAGGCTCATTCAAGCTTATAGTTGAATGATTATGTTTTTTGCTAATTTATGTATTTAATGGTGGAGGAATATAAGATTTTTTCCATGGAATTTATGTTGCTAACTTTAAATCTGTTGTGAAATAAAAGTAAGACTAGAAATTTTATTTTTTGTTGTCCCTTGATATTAGACTAGTATGATATATGTGATGGTTTATTTTATGGAAAAATTGATAGGAACAGTCCCAACTATGGGCGTTCCGCCATTTTCGATTCCAACTAAAGATTATTTTTGAGCGGTCCTAACTATATATCTTTTTTGCCAAAATTAGTCCCAGGTGACTTATTACCTGTTTAACAGGTTAAATTTTTAAAAAAAAAATTCTTAATTTTTCGTCCCTACCACTGCTTTGCCTCCCCCTCCCATGCATTCCTTAAAAAAACAAATAAAATTGGGGGCAACAGTAGAGGATGGGGCTTCGGGGGTGGGCTCGGTGGCAGGGAGGAGAAGGGAGTGGCAGGGAGGGGAAGAGGAGGAAGTGGCAGGGAGGAGAGAGAAAGAGGAGGAAGGAAACCTCAAACCAGTTAGGAGGGAGGGTGCAGGAGAGAGAAGGACATGGTGGAGGGAGGAGAGAGAAAGAGGTGGAGGAGGAAGAAGAAACAGGTTGTGGTGAAAAAAACTCGTTTTAACTGTTGTAGCAGGTCATTAACCTGCTGGGACCAATTTCGACAAAAATGATATATAGTTGGGACCGGTCAGAAATAATCTTTAGTTGGGACTGAAAATGGCGAAACGCCCATAATTGGGACTGTTTCTATTAATTTTTCCTTATTTTATTCATATGCAAAGGTACGAGAACATCAATAATAACATAAGGTCGGGTTATAGAAGAAATGTATAATACTAGTACATTTTAAGTAAAATCTATTGTGGAATGCCAATAATGCGAATGCTTAAGCGTATGCTGAGTATTTATTTGAGGTGAGACTTAATTATGCTATTCTTATAATCTTATGTTAGTTATGTAGCAACCGAAAACATTTTGGATCAGAATGAGTTTTCATTCGCTTTGCTTGCCCGTCTGTGAAAAGTAGCGTGCTTTGGGCTGGTGTTTATTACGCAATTGGAAAGGATAATATTTTGGATTTAATTGAAATATTATGTTTTTTATGAGCCGAATTACTTTTCATTGTTCATGACTTTTTCTTATTCTATAGAATCATGTTTGTGATTATCTTGCATTTAAGTAAATAGTCCATTTTAAAAATAATAATATTATCATAAACGGATTATAGAAATGCATTGTGATAAAATTCATGGTCGTATAGATAAAAAACAAAGAGTCATATTGATACATATAACATATTGCTAAAAATACTAAATAGTTAGGTGAAATAATATCAAAAAATTATGAAATTGCTTTCAAATGGATAGAAACAAAATAAAATATATACCACAATAAAGGTCGGAACAGATATAGAATAAAATATGTCAAACCCCTAAAAACCAAGAGGAGTAACAAGGGGGAAAAAAGTGACAAAAGGTAATTCTTACTACTTTTTATTATATTTTGTTGTTCATGTGATTTATAATGTTATCATATATTCATTGTTGTGCTTTTGATACAGCGTGTTATTTTAAGATTAACTATACAAAAAATTCAACTTGATAATGACTTCACATGCATAGCGTGCATATAAAACTAGTGTGTATATATATATATATATATATATATATATATATAGAGGAGGTTCTTTAGTTAAAAGTTACAAACCACCTGAATATTGAACTAAAAAGTTTTTTTTTTTTGACAACGGGGAAAATGTGCATTAATTAAAAAAGGAAGTACAACCTAATGCTAATACAATCCTACAAACACAAAGAAACTAAACTGAGCGATACTCGCTCTTACATAACTATTACAAAAACAAAAATAACTAAAACAAAGATAAAACTGCTCGATCTGGAGGGCTAAGATGATCGTTAACTGTAGAAAAAAACTTCTGTTGGTAGATGCCGAGCGCCAGAACCCTGACGAACGTAGTGAGAGGAGAAGGCTGATTTCACAAACGGGGAACCAAAGCAATCGCGAGAATAGAAACTCGCTACAGGACCAATCCCATTGACCTTCCGTCACATGGGATTCTACGTCCAGATTTCCTGGAAGAGTCACATTCCTTTGTGACTCGATACCCTTTTGGAAGGGTATGTCAGGCTTCTCCATTGATGAGAAGCTCAAAAGAGTTGACGCGCTATAAACCCAATTAGCAAATTGGGGAGCCACCTTCAGATTTCTTTTTATCAAGGCAATGATTGATGAAATCATTACCAAGCGAGATTGAAATCTAACCAGAGTTAGATCTCGAAGAACCGGTCGATTTTCAAAATCGGACAAAACAGACCCCATCCATGAAATCTCTTGCCACGCAAACCCTAACCAATCACTTAAACCAGATCCAACATCAAGATCAATACGACCTCCAGCAATTAACAAAAGCATCAAGCAGCTTATTGAAACAAACAAACAACCCATACTAACACGCCCACAAACTAAACAACTGAACATATTTCCAACACGCACTAGAGGAAGGGGAGAGCCGGATAACCACCAACGAGAGGGGATGGTAAATTCAACACTAACCGGGGAGGGGGAAGGGGACGCCAAAACTTATGCCCACGTTACACTAACTAGGGGAGGGGGAGGGAAGGGGAAGCCCAATCTAAGACCCGACACTTAACCTAGGGAGGGGAGGGGTTAGGGGAAGCCCAATAACACGACACCGGGGGAGGGGAAGGGGGAAGCCCAACAACACAGAAACAGGGGAGGGGGATGTGGAACCCGACGCACCACCCAGGGAGGGGGAGGGATCTGCTGGAAATACGACGACAAGGGTGACTCGACCAAGACCAGGGGAGGGGGAAGGGAGACTCGACAACGCGACAAGGGAGGGGTGTCCTAACCAGCGAACACCGAACCAGAACTATGCAAACCAGGTAACCACCGACGAAGAAGAGCGGAAAGCAAAGAAAACCACCGGAAAACCACCGACTTACAAGAACGAAAAGCGACGAACCCACCGACAAAGAAGAACAAAAAGCAAAGAAAAAATGAGCGGAACTCGTCGGAGACCACGCTGTCGGCTTGCGCGGCGCCGGAACTCCGGCGAGTTCCTAGGGTTTGTTTTGGGGGAAAGGGGTGTATGAGGAGAGAAGGCAGAGAAAATATCTTTAGAGAGAGTGAACTGTATTACTTTTCTCTACTAAGAATTTATTAATGATGCACTGAACTAAAAAGTTGGCAATCAATAATTGAGTTGTTTGTCAAGAATTATACATCATGCGGAGTGTAGTTTCATTTGTTTTTTGTTCCTTTTTGTTCTTATTTTTCTAGTTTTGTTTTGCCTTGTGTTGTTGGTTATTTTGTGTCTTTTTACTTTTGTTAGCTTTATCTTTTTCCTTTGTTATTTGGGGCTTGCCCCTCTCTTTCACAAAAAAAGAACGATGACTGTATTTATTTTTTTAATAGAAATAAAAACAAATTATATTTTGTTTATAAATTCTATGCTAAAAATAATGGACAACTATAATTGCTAAAAACTTAAATAGATAAACATATATAGACAAAAATTATGGGAACCTATGAGTGTGACTGATTAAGTAGGGAAAAAATAGATTATCATGTGTAGTTATTCTGCATGTTTTATTGATATAACTTACAACATTTTAGCGATCGTGACTATACCTAGATGATTATCCTTAACAAACTCAACATCAAACCATTTCTATAATCTTTTTATATAAGTGCAAAGTATAATGAATAATCAAATCAATACAAACTGAAATAAATTGAAGAACATCACTTATTTTTGTATATATAGAAATATCCTGATAATTAAAGCCCCAAACTCGTAATAGAGAGATACCACTGATTCCTACTTACTTCTCAACTTATTCAAGTGAGTTCAAGTCAATCAAAACTAACACTTACATAAACATAGATAAAAACATAGATAAAATAATTTAAACAAGTTTACAAATACTTTTTTGGCCATAAAAACATTAAGCTTGAAGTATAACACTACAAATTTATTTCATAAGTTTATAAATTAGCAATTGAATATGTAAAACTTTAAATTGTGACAAATATTAGATATTTATGTTTATATTATTGCATATATATATTGCTCATATATTATTGTACATATATATATATATATATATATATATATATATATATATATATATATATATATACACACACACACACGTATATTGTACATATATTGTACGTATATTGCACATATATTATACATATATCATACACATATTCCAGTAGTATAAGTATGTGTAACGGGCTTATTTTAAAGGCGTTTATTAAATGCTAATTATATTTATTAAGCTAATTATGTGTTGGGTTCTCCCATTTGATTCGAGTTGGAGTATGAATTTTATTCACTACAAAAAAATCACTCTATAGCGACGGACATAATCCGTCTCTAAATCGTCAAAATCCGTCGCTATATGTACTTAGAGACGGATTTAGAGACGGATTATGTCCGTTACTAAAGTCCTCGTCGCTAAACGAACTTAGAGACGGAATCCCAAATATCCGTCTCTAATTTAGCGACGGAATAATATCCGTTTCTAATTCCGTAGCAAAAAATTAGAAAAATCCGTCTCTGAGTTTAGGGACGGATTTCAAAATCCGTCTCTGAGTTTAGGGACGGATTTCAAAATCCGTCTCTCAGTTTAGGGACGGATTTAAAAAATCCGTCTCTAATTTTAGAGACGGATTTCAAAAATCCGTCTCTAACTTTAGAGACGGAATTCAAAAATCCGTCTCTAATTTTAGAGACGGAATTCAAAAATCCGTCTCTAATTTTAGAGACGGATTTTTGAAATCCGTCTCTAATTTTAGAGACAGATTTTTGAAATCCGTCTCTAAGTTTAGGAATGGTTTTTTAAAATCGCCTATTGTTAGTTGTTCGGTTCAACCCGATCCCATTACCGGTTCACAATCTCACTCGTTCGGAACCTCGCTCTGGTCAACCCGGTCTGGCTTTGTAGGCAAGGCTCTTGGAAGCAGTGGAAATGGGTAAGGGGAATCCCCATTCTCAAGAACCGCAGTTGGTAGGAATCGAACCTGTAACCTCTAAGTCACAAGGAGAAACTCATACCAACTACACCAAGTACTACTTGTTTACTTTTACGTGTGGAATTGATAATAATTGAAAGAAATATTAGAAACAGATCTTAAAAATCCGTCTCTAATTTAGAGACAAATTTGAATTTCCGTCTCTAATTTAGAGACGGATTTGAATTTCCGTCTCTAAAGTGCATTATAAAAAATATCTACTTGTCTAAATTAGGGACGGATTTTCAAATCCGTCTCTAAATTAGAGACGGAAATGAAAATCCATCTCTAATTTAGAGACGGATTTGAATTTCCGTCTCTAATTTAGAGACGAATTTGAATTTTCGTCTCTAATTTAGAGACGGATTTGAAAGTGCATTTTAAAACATATCTACTTGACTAACTTAGGGACGGAATTTGAAAATCCGTCCCTAAATTAGGGACGAAATTTGAAAATCCGTCCCTAAATTAGAGACGGATTTTGTAAATCCGTCCCTAAATTAGAGACGGAATTTGAAAATCCGTCTCTAATTTAGAGACGGAATTTTAAAGATCCGTCTCTAAATTAGAGACGGAATTCAAAAATCCGTCTCTAATTTAGAGACGGAATTCAAAAATCCGTCTCTAAATTTAGAGACGGAATTTCAAAATCCGTCTCTAAATTAGATCTAACTTTTTGACAAAGTCTGGAAAAATTGGTAAAACACACCAGAAACGGATTTTATAATTCCGTCTCTAACTTAGGGACGGATTTTAAAATCCGTCTCTAACTTAGGGACGGATTTTAAAATCCGTCTCTAATTTAGAGACGAATTTTAAAATCCGTCCCTATATTTTTTTAGAAACGGATTATTAATTTTCCGTCTCTAAATTAGAAACGGATACAAATCCGTTTCTAAAACTCCGTCGCTATACGAGCGTTTTTTTGTAGTGATTGTCGGGTGTCTCTAATATTTTTATTTGTTTAATTTTATGAAGTTATTATTATTAATATTACTATATATTTTGAATTTTAAGCATTTAAAATTTAGTTGAGCGGTATAAAGTTTAATAAAGTTGGTAGTTTAATGTGATTATTGATTAAAGTATAACTAACAGTTATTGGTTAAGTAAATGGTTAGTGGGTTGGTTTTATCGAATTAACTGGGAGAATATTGTTGTAGATAAAGTATTATGTTCACTCAAACTAAAAGTACAATTCATGTCTATGTCATTATATTGTTAGGTGATAATGGAATTCAATTGACAATTTGGAATAGTGACCCTGTTAATAGCTTGCAGAGAATACTTAGTTGAATTAGAAAGACTTTGTTATTATTTTGTAATTACGTATGAAATGAGTTAAGAGGTAGTTTAATTCCTTGTATTTTCTATTAGAAGATAGATCTCATTTAACGCATTAAAGGAGGATTTCTAAATAGAGTATATAGTAAAGTATGACTATTGATTAATGTTTACTAAAATATAGTTTCAACCACTAAGTTCGATATAAGTTGTTAATTACTTTAAAGATTCTCAATTACATGTTTGGGTGTTAATCAGATTAGAACAAAGTTAGATATGCTGTGTTGAATTACAATATAAAGTGTTAGTGTAGTTATATGTAATAATGATATATCTTTTGTTTTTAAGAAAAACATTAATTGATGGAATAATGATTGTTGTTTATGGTGTTTTCAATTTTGGAAAAATGACACATTTAAAAGTAGAGTAAGACTCGTAATTGGGGATTGGTAGTTGTCAAGGTCCATGTGATATGTGAATTAAGTTGGTAAGCTTATGAGTTATGATAATGTTCTCGTCACAACTAGAATAATTTTCTAGAATTGGTCGAGTATAATACTATAAAGATGATTAGTTAGATAAAGTTTACAATGAGGTGAAGATTATATAATCTGACTAGAGTTGTCATATGATGCTATGTGGAATAATAGTCTGAGTAGACCCCTTAAACGGATCAACCTAATTAATAACCTCACATGAAGTTGGAGAAAGGTTTAACTAATTAGTATTAATAATATGGAGACTATTGGGGTTAGTTACCTAACAATGGATTAGATTATGAAGGTTGTGGTTATAAAAGGAATTTCAATATAATATCTGTTATTGGATTAATATAATAAGGTTATATCGATTGATTAAAATTTACAGAAGTAAGTGGGTATCTGAGATTACTTAAATGAGTATAAGTTCGTGGATTACTTCCACGTACCCTCGGTTATATGGTTGTGTAATCCAATTGGAGTGGGGTAGACTGCATTATATGATTATGAGTATGTTCAGTAAATTAATTTTGTTATTGATCCAGTTATTTGGAATTCAAGTAATGGTATAGGATGAGCCATATTTAATTGATTTCATTTATCAACCTTTGATTAATGAATCTGGAGTGTGGTGTTTAAGCTAACTCTTCTTAGTTAATTCTAAGAGAGAGACCTATGGTAATCGTTGTTAGTGCTTGATAACGGTTGTTATCATTGTTGAGATAAATGTCGATTAATAATCATGAAGTATAAAAGAGTATAAATAATTCATATGCAAGAGTATGAGTTGTGCGTAAGTGGTTTAGTAACTCTCGTTAGTTAATTCTAACTGAGAGACCTTTTGTGATGGTGATGGATGTCTTGTTGAATATGATTATTTATTAATTATTGTGGTTCATAAGTTTTATGATTTGAATTGGATTGTATATAAAAGCATATGTGTATTGGTATGAAATACTTACATAAAAAGATATTATGTCAAGCGATTATAGTTCTCTAAAGAGAAGCATTGTGGTTGGTTTGTTGTACAAAGTTTGTTAAGAATTAATTACTAAAAGTATTGGATGACTTGCAAGAATGATTTGATTGTGATATGAATGATAATCAAAAGGAATCTAAAGGGGAAAGTAGCATTGTATGAGTCGACGGATGAGGTGATACGAACAGTACCCCATGGACTGTGAACCTTGGGGGGCCCCACAGGGAAACCTGTCAATTGCTCTGTGGGGCGATAATCGAGCGATATATCAGGTAATGTGAAACTTGTGGATGGCTGATTGAATCAGCGGAAAAATGTACTCCGGACTAGTCGCGGTTATTGGCCAAAAGTAAAGCGAATGGTTGGGTGACGACCCCCACTGTCGGAGTGTAAGCTTTGTCTCCTCCGCCGCGTTCTCTTTCCCCGTGGTTAAAAGAAAGTTATCTCGAATATGAAAATTGTTTCAATATTGGATTCCCGATAAGGAATCGTATCATGGTAAGTTGTATTGATATTGGATTCCCGATAAGGAATCATATCATGGTATGTTTTGATATTGGATTCCTTATAAGGAATCATATCATGTAATATAATGAATGTTTATTCAATATTTGAATATGAACATCGATATTGGTTTCCTGATAGGGAAGCATATCATGGTAAGTTATGCTGATGTTGGATTCCCGATAAGGAATCGTATCTTGTTATTGGATTCCCGATAAGGAATCGTTATAGTGAAAGTTATTATGTTATTTATTGCCTAAAAAGGGTTTATTTATAACAGTATAAGAAAATGATTGATAGAGTATCAAAGCATAAGTTTGGATTTCTGATAAGAAATCGAATAAAGGAAATAATTGATATCATCTATATCAGAATTGGTTGACTTAGATTGCTCATAAGGAATCGTGATATGTTTGAAAAGCTAATTAAATAAATATATATGAAATGATTGCTTTGTAGTCGCCTTGCTATGTTTGCCATTATGTGACCGACGGTGTATTATGAAAGGAGTAATTGAGTGACGGTATTTCATGTGTCCAAAAGGACTAATGCTATGCATTGTCATAACAGATGTGATTGTGGTGGTCATGTTGACTGTTGAGTCGTTTTCAAGTAAAATCCACCAAAGCATGTGTTAATCTTATTTACGGGTTTAGTACTCAGCTTTGCAGATGTGTGTATGTTGCTTTGTCATTTCTGTGGCCTGTCACGTGGTGGGTGGCAGTATCCTAAATATTTCAGGTTGAAGCCGCAAGTTAAACTTTTGCGAGTTGAAGCTGATACGAGATGATGTAGTATTGTATTTGTTTTCGAAGTGAGGACGCTTGACTTTGTAATAGTTAGTTGTCAATCATTTATTTTGATTTTATATATTTAAGAGTCGTTAGTGCTCCTGATTCTCTATTAGTTGTTGCTCCGCGAAAGCGTTGAGGCTGTTGTGTTTTTGGAGTGGGAATATTTTATTAAAATTGTAATAGGTTCATATTATTTCCCGATTTAGGGTTGTCCTATTTTCAAAGGAAACTCTGCCGGAATTTCTAATGAAATTTATTAAAATAAAGTCTGAGAATCAGGTGTTGTTATAATAGTTAATTAAATTGAATGGAGTTAGGATTTGAGTTCCACAGTCTCCGATGTAGTTCGGTGAGTGTGATGGTAATAGTTCGGGTTAACTAGGCCAGAGTCTCTTCTGTTGTGCTTAATTATCTGTAAGCTGGTCGGGAAGATCCGGGCTGTTACAAGTGGTATCAGAGCTTGATTATTTTTGAATACGTTGTGATCTCCATATCATAGTGTAGAGGTTGAAAATAGGTTTAATGGATTGACTAAAGCGTTAGGTATAAACAAATCAAGCCATTTGAGTGTTTGCACATATGCGTGTGCTATCTGAATATATTTATGTGCATATCTCGTGCTTTATTGAATATTTGATAATGTGTATAATGTTATATTGTTATGAGAAATTTGTTATGACTTGATTTGCTTAAATAAATGAATTTCAAACGAGATCCCTGCAAATGAGATGACTGGAATCCAATGCCAACAAGTTTGCCCCTTTTGTTTTCTTTGCTCCTTGATTTCGCGAGTCAAGTTGAAGTAGAGATACAAAAGATGATGGTAGAATGGAGGCTGGAATTCTATTGTCTTGCGAGCTTGAGATTTTGGTTTTATTTAAATAAATATTTGCAAGTTTCGAGGACGAAACTTTTGATAAGGGTGGTAGTATGTAACGGGCTTATTTTTAAAGGCGTTTATTAAATGCTAATTATATTTATTGAGTTAATTATGTGTTGGGTTCTCCCATTTGATTCGAGTTGGAGTATGAATTTTATTGTCGAGTGTCTCTAATATTTTTATTTGTTTAATTTTATGAAGTTATTATTATTAATATTACTATATATTTTGAATTTTAAGCATTTAAAATTTAGTTGAGCGGTATTTAGCCAAAATGGGAAACAATGTCGGTTTCCATTTTCATTCTTATCCGTTTGGATTATTTGGGAACTAAACCCCCCATGTCGGTTCAACAGATAAGGCAAGAACCCACCCCTTCAAAATTCTCTCTCACTCGTCTTTCTCTCACCCAAACCCAAACCCAAACCCAAACCCAAACCCCCTCAACTTTCTCTCTCCCCAACATCCTCCTCTTCCCCGATCTCTCTCACCTGAGCTCCTGCCCCACCGGCGTTCTTAAGCTCGTCGGAGCCTTCCTTCCTCGCCGCTGCTTTGTCTCTCTCCTCCCTCGAAACTCTCTTTCTCTCTCTTCGTCGCGCGTTGGTTTTCTGCGCGAGGTGCTGTCGCGGTTGTGCTGTGGTTGTTCGTCGGACGGCAGCATCGTTTCCCTCTCTCCTCTTGGCGGTGTTGCTGCCGCTATTCTTATTTGTGTCGTCGCGCTGCTTCTGCCGAACCGTGTGCCGCTGCTGTTGTTGTTGGTGTGCTGCGGTGTTGTCGCTGGTGGTTTTTGCACCACTTCTTTTACCTCCTCTAAGGTACTATACCTCTTTGTGTCCCATCTCTGATCTTGTTTAGTTCCTTTGAATTGTGATTGAGGATTAATCATTTGATTGTGAGTTGTGGAAGCCGGTGGTGTGATGTGGTTGATTATGTTGAAATTATCTTTGTTTTTAATTGATGTTTTGCATGGAATAATGTTGTATTGGTTTAATATATGACTGTGACATTGTTGGATGTTTGCAATTGTTGGTAGAAAACCAAAATTGAAGTAAACCTTTTGGGTAAAGAGATAATCTTGATTGATGGTTTGTTAGTTATGGAATTTAATTCTAGTTATGAGTAATTGACTCAGTTTAATAAAGTTGTTAGTTTAATGTGATTATTGGTTAAAGTATAACTAATAGTTATTGGTTAAGTAAATGGTTAGTGGGTTGGTTTTATCGAGTTAACTGGGAGAATATTGTTGTAGATAGAGTATTATGTTCACTCAAACTAAAAGTACATTTCATGTCTCTGTCATTATATTGTTAGGTGATAATGGAATTCAATTGACAATTTGGAATAGTGACCCTGTTAATAGCTTGCAGAGAATACTTAGTTAAATTAAAAAGACTTTGTTATTATTTTGTAATTACGTATGAAATGAGTTAAGAGGTAGTTTAATTCCTTGTATTTTCTATTAGAAGATAGATCTCATTTAACGCATTAAAAGAGGATTTCTAAATAGAGTATATAGTAAAGTATGACTATTGATTAATATTTACTAAAATAGAGTTTCAACAACTAAGTTCGATATAAGTTGTTAATTACTTTAAAGATGTCTCAATTACATGTTTGGGTGTTAATCATATTAGAACAAAGTTAGATTTGTTGTGTTGAATTACAATATAAAGTGTTAGTATAGTTATATATAATAATGATATATCTTTTGTTTTTAAGAAAAACATTAATTGATGGAATAATGATTGTTGTTTATGGTGGTTCCAATTTTGAAAAAATGACACATTTAAAAGTAGAGTAAGAATCGTAATTGGGGATTGGTAGTTGTCAAGGTCCATGTGATATGTGAATTAAGTTGGTAAGCTTATGAGTTATGATAATGTTCTCGTCACAACTAGAATGATTTTCTAGAATTGGTCGAGTATAATACTATAAAGATGATTAGTTAGATAAAGTTTACAATGAGGTGAAGATTATATAATCTGACTAGAGTTGTCATATGATGCTATGTGGAATAATAGTCTGAGTAGACCCCTTAAACGGATCAACCTAATTAATAACCTCACATGAAGTTGGAGAAAGGTTTAACTAATTAGTATTAATAATATGGAGACTGTTGGGGTTAGCTACCTAACAATGGATTAGATTATGAAGGTTGTGGTTATAAAAGGAATTTCAATATAATATCTGTTATTGGATTAATATAATAAGGTTATATCGATTGATTAAAATTTACAGAAGTAAGTGGGTATCTGAGATTACTTAAATGAGTATAAGTTCGTGGATTACTTCCACGTACCCTCGGTTATATGGTTGTGTAATCCAATTGGAGTGGGGTAGACTGCTTTATACTTCCTCCGTTCCATAATAAGTGAAACATAGTGTTTGGGCACAAGATTTAATAAACATCACTTTCAAAAGCCAAAAAGTCATAAAATACCCTTAAAAGGAGGAGAGAGAAAAGTAAACCACACAAGTTTGTGATGGGTATTCTTGTCATTTTGTCACTTTCTTTTTTCCATTTAAGGTATGTTTCACTTATTTTGAAACGTTCTAAAATAGTAAGTGTTTCACTTATTATGGAACGGAGGAAGTATGATTATGAGTATGTTCAGTAAATTAATTTTGTTATTGATCCAGTTATTTGGAATTCAAGTAATGGTATAGGATGAGCCATATTTAATTGATTTCATTAATCAACCTTTGATTAATGAATCTGGAGTGTGGTGTTTAAGCTAACTCTTCTTAGTTAATTCTAAGAGAGAGACCTATGGTAATCGTTGTTAGTGCTTGATAACGGTTGTTATCATTGTTGAAATAAATGTCGATTAATAATCATGAAGTATAAAAGAGTATAAATAATTCATATGCAAGAGTATGAGTTGTGCGTAAGTGGTTTAGTAACTCTCGTTAGTTAATTCTAACTGAGAGATCTTTTGTGATGGTGATGGATGTCTTGTTGAATATGATTATTTATTAATTGTTGTGGTTAATAAGTTTTATGATTTGAATTGGATTGCATATAAAAGCATATGTGTATTGGTATGAAATACTTACATAAAAAGATACTATGTCAAGCGATTATAGTTCTCTAAAGAGAAGCCTT